>OY293312.1:11786414-12386414 GCA_958502075.1 Orchestes rusci | reverse complement strand
AATACTTCTGGCCATTTTAAAAAAGCATCAACTATAATGACATAATAGTAACCACCAGTGGGTCCAGCAAAGTCTACATGGCTGCGTTTCCACGAATCTTCTGGTACAGGTCAAGCTACAGGAGGAACTTTCGAAGGATTTCTTGAAGCCTCTGCACACTGTTCACATACTCTGAAATAATCTGTAATATCTCTGTCTATGTTGGACCAGTGAACATATCAACTAGCGATTGATTTATTCATTTCTTGTCCAGGATGTGCTGCTAGTTCCAATAGCTGATTCTGAAATCTTCATGGTATCACTATTCTATTGCCAAACATCAAACAATCCTTGACTATGGAAAGTGTGTCTTTTCTATAAAAAAAAATTCAGTGCATTCTTATCAATATTTTTCGTACTGACTAGCCAACCATCTTGAACATATTGGATGACCTAAGATAAAACTTGGTCGCGTTGAGTTTCCTGATAAATTGCCTTGAGATTTATTGGTAATATTTGAAGAGCATCGTCAAATATTTGACAAACCTCTGATTCAACAGTTTGAATTTCAGCAATCCTTATGTCCAACACAACTCAGCGGTGACAGCAGCTGGACAAACTTGGACAGTTTTGCACACAAAACTGTCAAAATTAACCCAGCTGCTGTGACCTCTGAGCCTTCGCTGAGCTGTGTTGGACATAAGCAATCACATATTCTTCATCGTTATGTGAGCGTGACTGACTCATCAATCTTGACAATACAACTGCGTTTCCAAAATCAGTGGTTTTTATATATTCAATTTTGAAATCATAGGCTCATAGCATCAAAGCCCATCTTTGCAACCGATGCACACATCAAGTGAACTGGAATGCCTTTCTTTGAACCAAACATTTTAAGAAAACGACTTGAGTGTATCTCTTCTCAGCTTCTGTCAATGTTCGTGAAACGTACCAGATTGGTTTGACTGTATTATCTTGAAACATGTGTGATATGCAAGCCCCAATACCAGTGATGCTTGCATCGCCAGCTACAATAATCTTGTTATGTGGATTGTACTTGGTTAACCTAAGATCCGACTGCAAAATATCTTTGAATTTGTTGGATGACTCTTGACATTGTGAAGTCCATGAAAATTTTGTGTCTTTTCTTAATAGTTAATTTAGGGGTTCACGTAAAATGTGCATATCCTTGATAAATTTTGAATAATAATTTATTGCGCCAAGATAGGAACGTAACGTTGTGGGATCATGGGGATGAGGCATATTTCTTATCGCTTCTGTCTTTGCTGGATCTGGTTTCAACCCATATTCACTCAAAATATAGCCCAAATACTTCTATACGTTTCAAAACAAGTTTTACATTTTGATTGTGTTCTTTCTCCGTTTGGCCAGATATCAAAATATCATCAATATAAGCAGTAGTACCTTTCAAATCTGTCAACATTGTGTCCATGATTTGTTGGAAAATTGAAGGTGCTACTTTTATTCCAAAAGGCATCCTATTATATTGGTATAAACCATGACTAACCCAAACAAATCGCTCTAGTCAAACTCAACGTAGCCTATTCTTTGGAGGAATTACGCAATACAATTTGCTTCCAGCAGAAATTAGAGATATACGAGAATTTGAGACTTTTAAAATCAAACTTAGGGATTATATTTTTAAACTGTGATAGTTAGGTCAGGCCTTTAATGTAACAGTACAATGTTTTATATTTTTATATTATATACTATATTTTTAATTGTTTTTGTGATATACATATTTTTGTAGTTCGAACTTTGTTATCACGTCACTTTTTATTTGCCCAATTATTTTAATATTAGAAATGTATTGTTTTTGTAAAGCTTCCGCTTAATAAACGATTTATTATGTGTGTTTATCGTCAATAGTTTTCTGGATGTTTCATTCATTTCTATTTCGAGGAAGGCATCTGCAAAAATCTATGATACTTGATATTTTGGCATTTTGAAGCTGACAGAAAATTTCTTCAGAGGTTGGAAGAGGGTAATGATGGGGAAGAAGTGCATCATTGAGCCCAGTTGAAAAATCGCCACAAGTTCTTAAATCTTCATTAGGCTTTTTGGTAACAACAATTGGTGCTGCCCAATCGGAATACTCAACTGGTGAAATGATGCCCAACTGCTTCAATCTTTTGAGTTCTTGATCCACTTTTTCCATAACTGAATACGCCACTGGCCGCTTTGTTTTTAAACAGGAATAGCGTTCTCTTTGATATGAAGTTCAACCTTAGTTTTTGTGCTAAAACCCAAACTTTCTTGAAAAACTTTTGGAAACTCTGCTCTCAAGAATTCTTGACTGATTGTTGTATCTTTTGTCTTCAAAACATTACAAATTGAACTGAATGGAACATTCCATAGTTCAAATTTTGTTATTCAATCAATACCAAGTAGGTTGAGGTTTGGGATAGCAGTAACAAAACAAATACTTTTTATGCTAGTATGATTGAATTTGATTGTGCATTGAAATTCTGAATCCAGCTTGAGATGATCATCTGATGCACTTTTTGCTAAATGAGATGTGGATTGACAAACTGGTTTTCCAATTTTTGTCCATGTGTCTTGATATATGACGGTGATATCTGAAGCTGTGTCGATCTGTAGCCGAACTGGTACATTGTTTATCTCGATTTGAAGATATTTTCTTTCTGGATGTATTCCAATGTGGTTTGTATCGAATATTGCATTGGATGTTGGGTTATTTTCAGATTGGTAGCTTCTGAAGTCTTCTTTTCCTGACACCACAATAACCTTCCTTATGGCTTACACCACTACATCTTCGAAAAACATGATCTTGAAACGGACAAAGTTTTGCGTAATGTAATTCACCACAATACTAGCACGGATAACTTGGAACTTTGGACTGGTTCTGCCTCTGTGAGCTGTGATTGTTGTCGAACTCTCCATTACTTTGAACATTTCTTGAATTGTTTCTGTGAGTGACATTTAACTTCTGTTTCAGTTGATATTGTTGGTTATATTGACAAAACACATTAATGCTGTCTGATTCCTTTTCGACCATTTTTGTGTCATGTTTTAAACTCAAAAGTCTTCAACTTTCTATAATGAGATTTTCCAGAGTATGTGATTTAGTTTCAGAATCAAGTATCGTCGATCTATATGTGATACCTCGTATCTGCAACATTACTGGTTTTGAGTTATTACCATAAACGCGTATACGAAATAAGTGCGGATTCATCTGGTGACACCTCGTAACTGTGAAAAGGCGACATTACCTCAAAATGTTATTGTAGTGAACGAAATTACAGTTAAAGATTTTAGAAAAGGAGCTAAGAGATTCAATGTTTTTCCAAGTTTCTCTAAAATCACCTTTTTGCAGATACGAGGTATCACATATAGATCGACGGTATGCTCAAAACTTTGGTGCAAACGTCCATACCGTTGTTTGACTGCAACCCACAGGTAAAAATGAGACATTTGAACTGATCATCTGTCATTTGACCTAGTTTGAATTCCTCACATAATTTGTTGACTCTTGATGCAAAAGTGATGTGATCTTCTGAATCATTTTTTCTCAATTGCATACATTGATACCTCTGACTAAAAATTGACCTTCTATTTCCAAACATATTAGTCACTTTCGTAACAGTCTGTTCAAAATCAAAATCTTTTATTTCTTTTGGAAGGATGAAAATTGCATGCAGTAGTTACCAGAAGGACATCAAAATCTATTTGCTTCAGACGCTCTGGGTCCCATCCACACAGTACATCCAAATAACGATGAATGTTATTATTTGCGGTGGTTGTTGACAAATGTTCGTGGTCCGACATCGTTCAAACAACTGAGAACAGTTAATGGACATCTGTGTGCGAGGCATGTCAACTATCACGATTCGCACTGGGATGATACGCTCAACGATTCCGTAAGATCTTCATCGCCGCATCAAATTCGTACATTGTTTGCGATTATCATATCGATATATTTCCCATCGAATCCAGAAGATTTTTGGGTTGAGTATAGAGATGACATGTCTGAGGATGTTTTGAGTCGTGTGCGCCATCAAACATTGAATCCTACAAATGACTGCAGAAATTTACAATGAAACATTGATCATGATAGAAGATATGTGTTTATTGATGGCAAATAAAGTATTGTCGTGTTTGGGAATGACAGCACCCAATCAGTAATGATTTGATTAGTTTGGTTCAGTCCCTTTAGAATTAAACGCCTCTTCTACTATTGTAGTTAGTTCATTAATTAACTAGTTTGGTTTCAAAGCCCCTATCATTCTAACTCCACTCAACCTTCTCGATACAATATTCTAATAATGCTTATTCTGCTTAATTACTCAATTACATTATTTGATACATAATAGTATTAACAAGGTGTTACAATTATGTACGTAATACAAGGTGGTCACCATACTACATCTTCCCCACATTTTTTTTAAAGAATTTTCTTTTACAAAATGTAAATTCTTAACTGGATTTAGTCGATACATCAATAAAATTGCACCTATAATATGATAACAGAATAAAACTGTATATTTTTATATTATGTAAGACTATAATTATTACAAAACAAATAATTCATAATTTTGCTATACCCAACTAACAGAATACAATAGAATTTTTTTTTTTACAATCCTACATTGAATTTATTTGATGCTACCACAATTAACCTAATTTAACTCACAATACTTAAAATTATATACTAATAGTCTATGTTTGTATCCATGGCCATGTTACAACTAACTTTTGAACTTCTTAGTCCTATTGTTATGAACTATCACCTTCTTAGAATTTTTCAAAATCTTAACATTGGGGTTTAAATTTTTTATGACTATATGGACCATGAAAACATGGGGACATTTTGTCTTCTGTTTCATTTGTAAGCAAAAGTCACCTTCTTGGTATTCAATAGCATTCGATTTTTCATAAAACTTTTATTTTCTTTTATATTTGGAATGAATTAAATTCGATCTTGCGTCTTCATGTGCTTTTTGAAGTCTATATTTAAGTTCCAATGGATAATCATCAAAATTTGTTAATGGTTCTAATTTTGTTTTCAAGTTATTTGGCAATTGACATTTTCTGCCAAAAATCAATTCATATTGGGTTTGTGTATGTACCGTAGTATTATACGTGAAACACCAGAAAGGTAACCAGGAGCTCCATGCTGAGTCATTACCAAAACTTTGTCCTCTCAAATAAGCGCCTAAAACTTTATGAGAATTTTCTAAAGAACCAATACTCTCATGATGATAAGCAGTGGACTGAATTTGATTAATTTTTAGAAGATGACATACTTCTGATATAGTCGATCAAATGAATTCACTACCCTGTCTGTAGCAATTTCATGAGGTATACCGTACCTTAGAAAAAAATTATCCACCGATGATTTTGCAATCGTTTCAGTATCCTTAGATTTCAATGGATAAGCTTCTACAAATTTTGTTCACTGAAGTGTGAGAATGTGACTGAACTCAGCTATATCTTTTGGTAACGGACCCACTAAATCAAGATACACCTTTTGAAAAGAAGACGTTGCCGTGTATGTTATAACCATTTTTTGTTTCGAATGTTTATTTGTATGTTTATGTTTTTGACAACTATCACATTTTGAAACATAAGTTTTCACATCTTGATCAATTCCTGTCCTGAAATAATATTTTTTGATCGTATTGACCATTCGGTTGATACCTGCATGTCCACTTATAGGTAATAAATGAGAATCATTCAAAATCAACTTTTTTATTTAATCGTCAACTATTTTTTGAATTTTTTTTATAATACAAAATCGGGGACCGGTCCAATTTGAATTATTATTTATGTTTTTGGCTAGCTCGTTAATAAAACTAGTATTATTTTCATTCTTCAAAATACAGAGTTCTTTCATATTAATCTTTTTACAAATATCTTCCAAATCTCTAAACCTTTCGGCTCGCGCCAATGTTGAACGAGTATTTTGGTTAAAATAAATGCATGATTTCGATGGATCATAATAAGAGTTTTCTGACTGAAGAGTTATTCTATGTCCAAGTTTATTTCAAATGTCTGCTGTTGTTAATATAAGTTCTGTATTATTCTTGGATTGTTTCAAGATTTCTACTATGTTTGGTTGATCAGGCCAAGCATTTATAGAATTATTTTCCTTCAACTCTTGCTCTACGTCATTCAATCTTTTACTTTGTGATCTGGTCATAACAGACATAACATTCTCATCCATACTTTTTAATCCTTCAGATGAGATGCTGATTCTTGATAACGCGTCCGCAGCGACATTCCCACTCCCTTTTATATATTCCACATGAAAGTCAAAATTTTGTAACCCTAACCTAAATTTGGTCAATCGACTAGAAGGATCTGTTAAATCAAATAGATAGATAAGAGGTCTGTGATCTGTGAGAATTTTGAAATGACGACCATACAAATAAGGTCGAAAATACTTTACTGACCAATAGATAGCCAAAAGTTCTTTTTCAGTAGTTGGATAATTTACTTCGGCTTTATTCAAAGGTCTACTTGCATAAGTAGTTTGCAAAATGCATTCATTTTCACTTGAAAAATCGGGATATTCTAAAACAGGCGGACTCAAAAGTGCCTTTTTCAAAAATTGAAACGAATTATCACATTCAACTTTCTAAGTCTATTGAAAACATCTTACACATTTTTACCATGCTCTGTGAGATTTCTTCCAAATACTATCAAGTCATCAAGGTAGACAAGACATTTGTCATGGTTAAGACCAGACATGGCTACTGTCATCATTCGAGAAAAAACACTAGGGCTTGTAGCTAACCCAGCTGGCAATTTTTTCCATTGCCACTGTCAGTTTGGAAAGCTGTAATTTTTCTGCAATCTTTCTCCAATTCTACTTGAAAATAGCCTTGGCCTAAGTCCAAATGAGAAAAATAAACAGCGCCAGTCTGAAACTTCTGTTATATTTGGTAGTGGAAATTTTTGTAATTGAATTTGTACATTCAGTAGCCCAAGATCTATGCATAGTCTACTCTTTTTCTCACCACTATTATCCATCTTTTTCGGAACTAATAAAATTGGAGATGACCACTCACCCTGTGAACTCCCAATGATCCCTTCATGACACATTTTTTCCACATGTTTATTGACTTTCTCTTTTTGCGATTAAGGTATTCTATATGGTTTGACATAAACTGGACTAGCATTTTCTTTCAATTTAATTGGTTGTTTAAAGAAGTTAATAACACTCAATATATCACCTGGCAAATAAAAAAGGCCTGCAAATTTTGCACAAATTGTTTCGATGGAGTTTTGTTCTCCCTTATCCAAATGACTTAAATTCAAAAATTGGAACAATATTTTTACTCTTTCAGCTGAATTTGTATTGTTCGAAAATTCGCAAATATCATATTCATGGAGTGATTCTGATGCCTTGTCCCTGCATTATGATATTTCCAAAGATCTTGTCACAATCAAAGCTTTGTCTGATTCCAATTTCTTGTGTTTCAACGTTGATACAACGGTAGCCTTATCTTACAGAGGAGCTCTACACCCATTACTGCTTCATGATAGAAACATCAAATACGTCGAGTCTGTAAAATTCCTGGGTTTAAATATAAATGCCAATCTTAAATGGTCCGCTCATATCGACTTTTTGTCAAAAAAGGTTTCTTCGGCTTGCTTCGCAATTCGTTCAGTTTCGAAAGATCTAAATATTTCCTCTGCTAGACTCACATACGTCTTTATTTGAATCTAACCTCCGCTACGGCCTTCCTTTTTGGGGCTGCTGTACCACCGAACAATTCCAGAGCGTTTTCAAGTTGCAAAAGAGAGCAATACGCTAAGTATTCGGTTTAAAGAGCAAGGCTCACTGCAAACATTACGTTAAAAAATACAGAATTCTCACGCTGCTCTGTTTATTTTAGAGACAGCCTGTTTGATACGTAAACACCAAATCACCTCTCCTGAAAAGCCACAGCATAAGTATCCCACCAGGAATTCGTGTCTCGATATCCCTTTCCCACCTCCGATCTGACAAAAAATTCTATCATTTACAACGCCAAGAAGCTATACAATCATCTACCGCTACACCTCAAATCTATTCCCACATTTACTAGCTTCCGTAAAGAAACGAAAACCTTCCTCCTGGAAAGACCTTTTTATAATGTAAATGAGTTTTTCACGGAATAGTTCCATATCTCTGTTTGGGCACCATAAGCGGCAGTTTGACAATAACCATTGGTGAAGTGGAAGTTGTTCTAGGGCATTCAGAAAACATTGGAGTATTCATATTTTTTAGAGGTCAACAATCGCCTAGTTTGGTAATTCATATAACACGGGTACTTCCTCTGTAAATAATACCAACTAAACATTGCTTTATTGCAAGCGAGCTAGTAGGGTCAAAGTCAAGTTCAAATTGAACTGAAGTCGCGCACCTCGACTAGTGATTCACGGCTTGACTTGATTTTCAAGCTACTTGACTTGACTTGACTTGAAATCAAGTCAATCTCAAGTCAAGTATTTGTTTTTGGAATTCAAGTCAAGTCAAGTAGTTAGACATCAAGTAGCTTGACGATCAAGCCCAAAATATTCAAGCTACTTGAGTTTGATCTCAAAGTATATACATTTTATAACATTAATCTGATTAACAGCCAAATCGTAAAAAGAATAAGAATTTGAGTACAAAAAAAACAATTTTTTATCAAAAATATATAAATTGATGATTGTTTATTGCTCAGGAAATAAAACAAACGGACATACTTTGTTAAATGATAAATAATAAAACAACAAAACGAAATCTTCTAATAATACAAAACAAAATGAAAACAGTAAATTATCATAAATAAATGTCAAAGAATAATATAAGAAAATAACAAAACAAAATATTCTGATATTTTAACAAAAATAGGAACTGAATATAATACCTAGAACAAGTCTTTCATTTCTTGATTCGCCATCCACGACTTGAGGCACATGAGGCTTCTCACGGATTCATCGCCCAATCGATTTCTGGTTTTGGTGACAGTTAAGGCAGCCCTAGAAAACTGCCTTTCTACTGGTGCGGAAGAGGCTGGCGTTGCCAAAAAATCCTTGGACATTCTCGCAAGGTTTGGGAATATGCTCTCGTGTCTCTTCCACCATAATAAAATATCTTCATTGCTGTCAGCTCGTGGGTCAGAAATATATTTATCAATTTCGAAGCGCCAGGCCATATCGGATTTCACGACAGATTTTCTTCTGAACAGACTTAGTAGATCGATTTCAAATTTTTGTGCTCCATCATTTTCACGAGTGTTTGATGATGACGCTGATGGAACTGTAGATCGAAACATAGTTTGCGAGTCAGTTCTAAAATACTTCGTTCGAAAAATATCTTCAAAATGTTTGACTGCTTCTGTCTGTAACTCTTTTCCCCAAATTGTATTGGAGAATGTTTCCAGTTTATGTCGGGGTTCTAAAATTAAAACAAGACAGTACATCCAGTTAGTTCTCTCGTAATGCTTGACGATCTTGTCCCTTGCTGCTTGAATACTTTTTATAATATTCTCATCGGTTTGATCTTGGTTAGGTTTACTGTCTAGTTCCATAGCCCATGATTCTAGTTTATCAAGCAGCATATTGATGCCGATTATCACAATGGGCAGTGTAGCATATGATTCTCCTTCTAGAACTGTGGAAATAGTCTTGAAAACAGTGAGATATTGGCAAATTTGTTTAATTAACGACCATTCCGTGACGGTTGGCTTCAAAGTATTCAAATGGTCTACATTGTCACAAAGGATATTAAGTGCTTTTCTCATGTTCAAACTCCATCTCAACATCTCGAACGTAGAGTTCCACCTTGTCATGACATCAAGTTTTGGCATAGAAGCTTTGAGGTTTAATGTGATACAGAATTTGTCAAAATCTTTCCGTAAATGTTCAGAATTTTTAATTTTTTTTGCAAGGCAATGGATTTTTCTTACGGATGAGGGTGAAACTTGGCCATCGTCATCGTCAGATGCTGATGAATCTGTGCAAATCTTGGTCGTCTCTTCAACTTCATAATCAGAATCAAGGATTTTCATAAATTCTCTGGCTCCCAAGTTCAAAATATGTGCAAAACACACAAAATGGATATTCTTTGTGTCAATGTCAAAAATAAACATTTGTAGTTCTCTGATGAACGTGAAATTGCTATTTGTATGGTCGGTAGTTATACCTTGCACGCATTTCGTAACCTCGTAGAACTGTAATGTTTCGAAAAACAGTTTCGCTATTGCATGACCAGTATGCTGCAACAAAGTCCAGAAGGATAGAATGAAGTTTCCAAATCGATTGTGAACGAGATTTTTGAATTGCATTACATCAAAAATGTCTTAATTGTTTGCTGGGCTGCTTTAAATGTTTTTAATGTCGCAGATTTCATTTGATTCCGACCAGGGAGAGTGGCCTTTGGATTTAGGTATGTGTACACTTTTTTACTAATAGCATCTTCAAAAAACTTGAAAGGGAGGTACTTCTGTGCTATATATTCCACAAGTAGTTTTTGGAATTTATCATGTTGGAAATTTTCTGAACACCTACGGGCCTGTAATACAAACAAAACTGGTGTTGGTAAAATTCAGTGCAGGAATGTTCATGCGCAAATAACATAGTCAAGTTAAAAATGCTGTTTTTCTACCAAATGTTAATTCAAAACGTATACATGTAAAATATTATTTTCAAAAAATTAGTAAAATGGTACGACACTTATTTTGGTGAACTGGTACATGAAACCTACTTAGAATTTGATGTAGAATTCGAGAATGAGATAAAAAAAGGGGGTTTCCATTTGAAAAAATGAAGTTGATGGTCCAAACTTATTTTTGGTCCACCCTGTATATAGAATTATCATCATCATATTACTCAGTATTTCACGAAGAATTTGAAAATGAAATAAAAAATGGGGGTTTCCATTTGAAAAAATGAAGTTGATGGTCGTAACTTATTTTTGATCCACCCTGTATAAATAAAATTACCATAAAAAAAACCCGCAGTCAAAAATAAATATCGACGTGTCCGAGCGTTTTTCCAGAAAACAAACCCCTGAATTTTAAATGAATTTATTCCAAACTACGTGTCCTCACTGTATGTATAAAAATAAAGAAGTGTTTTGCCATAAAAGTGAAAAAACTTTATCTTGATATCACTGTAATTGTTGAAACTTCTCGCCAGGTATAAATTAGACCAAAAAAATTTCTACACTGTTGGACATAAGTGGAGAAACCGCTTAAAATTTGATAAAACCTTGATCATATCAGATATCAAAAAACAAATGGTGCATTTCAAAACTCGAATTGTCAGTTTACGTGTCGTGGCGATTTTTTTTCAAAAAATTGTTAGGGCCCTTTTTTCACCTCCAAAAAAAAGGGTAAAAATTCAACTTTTGTGTGTGTAACTTTTGATAAAAATGACTAGCTCCATTCGAAAGATGGGCAAACAATATGTACTTCCTAAATATTTCACAACAATCGGTCAAAGGATGGTCTAGCTATAAAATTTGAAACTTGCCAAAAATAACCCATTTTTCATGATTTTGTCAGAAATTGGCAAGTTTTGAAATGCTCCATTCATTCTTTAATATCTGATGTAGTGATGTAAACAGAAAAAAAAAACGTATAAAGTTCTTATCAGGAGCTTCAAAATGAGGTGTCATGACCCCTATACCTATTTAAAAAAAAACATTCCAAGATCTTGAATTTTTCATCTGTCAATTTTATGTCAAAACATAGTAAACATGCATATATTTCATCACCTAGCCTAGAATTTGAAGTCTCTAGGTTGAGCCGTTCAAAAAATAAAAGGGGGGTTAGTTTGCGTTAGCAGAAGCACTTTTGGAAAAGCACTGTGTACAAATAATATATGATATTTATATTTGTATACTTTTTAGATTCACATTTGGAAGGAAAAATCGCGTAACCTAATGACACAATAAATGAAAAAAAAACTGACTGATTCACTTGATATTATGTCCAGCAGTAAAGCTTAGCTAAAATTAATGGTTTACCTTTTCCTCAGTTCCATCGGGCTCAAGTCCACACAGCCAATTCGAAATAGTTGTACTGGAACTTGCAGAGGAATTTGCTTTAGAATTAGTAGTGCTGGATCTACCAAAATATTTTTCATATACTTTGGTGTGCTTCGTTTGTAAATGACGACGGAGTGTAGTTGTTCCACAGTTTTCCATCTTTAGAACTATAGTTTTCGCCTTACATAGGGTACATTTGCCCTGTTTGTCAGTCTTTTTATCACTCTTAGGATCTTGCTCGACTTGGAAATGGTCGGTGATTTTTTTCTTCGTATCCGGAAGGATTTCATTAGGTTTCACTCGCTTTGACGGCGCCGATCCTGAACTTCTTGCTTTTGTTTCTGTGCCATCACTCACATCACTGTCGTCAGATTCTGATTCTGATGCTTTTTTATTTACGTCTACGACAAATTCTGAGCCGCTGCTTTGAAAAGGTTCCGATTCCATTTCGGAAAAATCATCATTTAAATCACTCATAACATTTATGTAATTATTATTGTTATTGTTTTGTTTTCGCGGCATGCCGGCAGATAAGCTTAGTAAGCTACGTTCCTGACAGTTGACAGTAGTGACATTGGCAGGAATGACGCATATCACCGCATCGATGGAGATCAACATTGCCAAGCTGCATAATTGTCGCAAGTTTTCGGTTTAATGCCCTACCCTACCAGCTATACAGCTAGGATTAAAAATGTAGCAGAGCTTAGAGCTTGTCATTTTTCTACCGGAAGTGAACTTCGACCATAGAAAGCTATCAAATTGAAACCAAGCAGAATCAAATTGATTCCTATATCTTGATACATAAGAAAAACAAAATTAATATTATCTGGCAGAAATAATAAGATGCTTTGGTCAGTCAGTCATAATGATAATTATTGTTTAATTATTATTGTTAATTATTAGAATTATTATTATTATGTACATTTTAGATAAAAAGTGGAAAAATACATATACAGGGTTAGGATAAAGTACCAGAACGGTCGATTATCTCATAATGTACAGGGGCTAGCAAAAGTTGTAGGGGTTTTGAAAGTCTACATATCAGTGATAAATTGGAGTATACAGGGTCAGGCATAAAGTTGTGATGGACCAAAATTGCATTTTTTTAAATGGAACTCCCTGTATATTGATAGATATTTTAATTCTCCTTGTTTTTTAGCAAAATTTGTTATAAACATAATATTCCTAAATTCAGCCGTTTTCGAGTTATCGCGTTTTATAAATGACATTTTTACATATTTGACATGCTATAAAACCGAAACGGTTGAAGTTATGGAAAAACGGTGTGCACTTTCTAGTCTTAACTTTTCAAGAGCTATGAGCTATCCAATGACATTAAATAAATTCTTGTCAAAAAATGTGAAAATGTGTCGGAAAAAATTGTCAGTACCTTCTATTAAAATGACAGAATAGCTCTTGAAAAGTTGAGATGAGAAAGTCTAGACCATTTTTCTCTATCTTTTATCGTTTGAGTTTTATAGCATGTCAAAGGTCAAAGATGTAAAATTGTCATTTATAAAACGCGATAACTCGAAAACGTCTGCATTTAGGAACATTATGTTTATAACGAATTTTGCTCAAAAATAAAAGGAGAATTGAAATATCTATCAACAGGGGGTTCCATTTAAAAAAATGCAACTTTGGTCTACCACAACTTTATGCCCGACCCTGTATATTCCAATTTATCACTGATATGTAGACTTTTGAGAGCCCTAGAACTTTTGTATAAGAAACTTTTTGCTAGCCCCTGTACATTTTGAGATAATCGACCGACCGATCCTAACCCTGTATGTAACATAATATTATAATAAATAAGTACAATATATATAAGTTCTACGGAAACGAATTTGATATGTCATTAATTTGTTTTTATTGTGTGAATATGTAAGTATGTACCTATGTATAATATGTAATTTGATTCTGATTAGTTTCAATTTGAAATTGATTTTTATCAATTCGAATTTATGAAATTTCAATTTGAAGTTGAAGAGGTAGGTAAAGGTATAGATGTTTCCAGTTTCCACATACATGCCGGCTAGACGCAAGTGCCTGCTTGCTGTAAGATCAGTGAATCCCCTGTGTACATTTCACGGAATCAAGTATCAAGTAGCTTGATTTCAAGTCAAGTCAAGTCAAGTAGTTCTGACCGTAAATCAAGTCAAGTCAAGTAAAAAATTTTGAAAAGCTTGAGTTTTCAAGTCAAGTCAAGCATCTAAGAAAATAGTCAAGCTACTTGGCTTGATGAATCCCTAACCTCGACTGTTTATTTTCTGAATAGAAACTGAATATCAACACGTTTGGTTGAAATAATATAAACAACCCCAAGTTCCTTGTTTGATATTTTAGTCAGAAATAGTTACATGCTGCAGGCAGTGCGGAAACAAGATGACTACAGGTTTATAAATTAAATTTCGAGTTTTTCGATTCTCGCTCACCCCACCTGATGTTTATTTTTTGAATGTGAAGCGAAAAGAAAACGTGAGAAATCGTTGGTTCCTTGTTCGATTCTTAACACCGCAGTATTATTGTTCTACAATTATTGTTGATTTTGCTATGTTATTGTTTTACTGACTTGTCATCATAACATAACTGGAAGTGTGCCGATGTTTATTGTTGTCCATGAGCAATTTCCAAATAAATTTAAATTTGACAAAATATTGGGTAAATATATTTGTACTAGTTTGTTCTATTGTTCACGTAATTGTTCTCGTAATGTATACTTTTATCATGTTTTGTATTGTTTTTATACTTTGGCGTTTTGCATTTGTATTTGCTTTGTCCATAAAATTTATTTAAATTTTTCTGTGGCAATAAAGCATATTTGATTTGATTTGATAAGTTCTTAAGAAATGTTCTCCCATGATGCCATCACTAGAACAAGACAACGACTCAAAAACATAACATTTTTGAGAGAAATGTATGGTTCCTATTTTTAAATTCAATTTTACGTAACCCCTGAGACTATTATACCACCTATACCCTTTATCTCAATATGTTCTCGATGTATTATAGTTTGAGGATCAAGAAATTCGGATTAAATTGCACAAAGAGATGCTCCCGTGTCTACTAAAAATTTTAAATTTTTATTTTCTACAAAGCAATTTACAAAACTAGAGTAATTGCTGGAATAAGCAGTATACTTTCTATTGTTAGAGACGAAAACACTGATTTTGAGGATTTACATCATTATTGCTAGTACTTGAATTATCGTTATTGTCTTGACCTACGTTGAATTCTGTGACGAGCACATTGTGCCTAGCATGTCCTCTTCTAAAATTTCGGTCATTGTTCCTGCGTGGGAACGAATTGCCTCTGATTACAAAATTATTATTATTACGATTTTGACTCACGTGAGTTCCTTGATTTGAATTATTAAAATTTCTATTTTGGAAACCGTTTCTATCATGAGAAAAATTATGATTGCGATATCTGTTTACAAAATTTCTTCGTGTCGAATTCCCTCTTTTTCTCCTATTCATTGTCATACTTGTGAATGAGTGAACGAGCAAATTTCTTCGTCTTGAGCTGCACGAATAGCATCTTTTAGAGCAGATAAATTTCTTGCAGATATCACTGTTCAATGTAGGATTTCTTAATCCATCTGAAAATCTTTTGATAGCCATCTTTTCATTATTCGGTTTTAAAATATTGTAAAAATCAGAATTCCCGCTTGCTTGAGATACAGTTGAATCAACAAACAACTCCTGTAATTCTTTACCAAATTGTTCAACAGATTTTTCTCCTTGCCTTGATCTGCTCAACATCCGATTTTTTTGTTAACAGATGTTGCTTCATTTCACCAAGCAATTCATTCACACTTTGATATGAGATTTCTCGTCGCACTTTCGCACTGTTGAAAAATCTTGTTTTTGAAACAAATTTAGTCAAGCTAGTTTTCCCCCATCTGACAACATAGAATCATACAGTTCGATTGCATCAATCAATCTACCTGTCGTTACTTCCGAACCGTCAATGATAGGTAACAAACTAACCGCAGTCTTTAAATTAAAGATAGCAACCTCAAATTTATTTTAAGTTTTAGGTGACTTACCTAATTCTAGATTAAAAATTTCTCTCTCCTCGTCTAAGTTTTGTGTAGCAGTTTCGAATTCCAAAACTTCTTTATGAAGAGATTCTATTATTTTAAAATATTCTTTCATAATCGAAATTTCAGGAGTCTTAACCTCTGAATCTTTAACCAATGAATTGAATTTATTAATTTCAATTACAAACTGAGAATATATTTTTTGAGCTTCCCCAATTTTAGATTTTAAAACTGCTGTCTTACGTCGTTCATAACTTAATTTTACTATATTTGCTCGAATATTCAAAAGTGCTTCATGAAGTCGTTTAAATATTTTTGTACCGTCAAAACCTGATGCCATACTTTCATGATGGAATTTATTTAAAATGTCCTTTTTTTTTCTTGGTCCATAAAAAGCAAATACTATAAGCCAAATAGTAAATACAATACATATCGCATACTTACAGTTTTAATTGCAACATGCAAACTCAGCATTCGAAAATTCATTAACCCCTTATGTAATACACTGGCTTCTCTACTGCCATCTCAGCAACTTATAATGTAATTGATCTATACATAGTTCATTCACATTCCATATATTTGAACTGATCTAAAAAAAAATAATTTAACCTCTTCATCTACGTCGCTCCTGGATTTTCTCAATTTATGTTGACTTAATCTTCTCCTCATGGTTCTCGAAATTTGTCTGTTATACCTCGTCCCAGTAAAAAAAACCATAAACCATAACCATTAGTAGCAGCATCACCAACATAATTTCAGAAATGAAAGACCATATAGACAGCTTACATTGGCATTAGCTTCTCCATTCACGTATTGGACTGTTTCCATAGTATTGTAACCCTGTATTATTATTAATTAGATACCTTTAGAGAAATGTCATTCAAAATATGAATGTCAGAAATACAACTAGCATAAAATAATATTATATTTCTATTCAAAAACACAACAATTTTTGGCGACGAGAGAAGAAACATACCCGACTATGGATGCAGAACAGTTTCAACAACTTTTAGTAGCAATGGCAAAGAACCAGGAATCACTAATTAATCAACCACGAGCTGAAAATCAAGGTAATAATCAAATGAATAGCTCCATCAATCACAACACATTTGTGCCTCCATTTGAACATTTCAATACACAGAACGAAGATTTTCATAGCTATATTCAGAGATTCGAAAACTATCTATGTTTCAAGGGTATATTTGAAGATAAGGTCTACGCTTCACAAATGCTACTGAATTCTATAGGATCATCAACTTATAATACACTCACTGCTTTAGTGGCACCGCAGACACCTAAGGATTTTGACTATAATAGCTTAATTCAAACTTTAACGAAGCATTTTTGCCCTAAGAAGAACATTCTTGTATCTCAGCATAGATTTTTATCCATCATCAACTAGAGAATCAAACCATTTCTGATTATGTCACCACATTACGGCGATCCACTACAAATTGCGAATTCATTTCTTCCTGCACCTGTCAAACAAACATCTCTGGCATTTTTCTTAGAGCACAGTTTATCAGAGGCATCAAAGATGATTTAATCCGAGAAAAACTACTCCAATGTAGTAGGAGTGATTTTGATGAAATCGTTGCAAAAGCTGTTGCCCTTGAAACCGCTGAATTAGACTGCAGAGAATTAGCATCCACAACTTCAAGTCAATCAACCAACATCAATAAAATCACACGTTCATCTAGAAGCTCATTCAGACACAAATCTTCCAATCGTGATCGTTCAAAATCCACAATCGACTACAAAATGTTAGGTATTGACCAATGCTGCATACGATGTGGTAAAGACAATCATTTAGTGAAAGAATGTAGAACTGATCCATCAAAATTGACCTGCACGAGCTGTAGAAAGACTGGTTGTTGTATTGAAGATGAAGGGGGATAGTTCTTTTAAGAAGAACTTTTTCCCAGAAAAATCGCGATTGTGGTGCTTGAATTTTACGTTTTAAATTGGGGATGGAGTCAAACTCCAGGGGCGGGGATTAGGATGAAGAGGTGAGTTAAGAATTGATAGTTAATGTGGTTTTTTGGAAATGGGAGTAGAGAAAGAAAGCGGGATTAGGGAGGAAGAGGCATTGTAGAAAGACTGGTCACATCAAAAAGGTATGCATTCGTTCCCTTTTAGAAAACAAGAACAAATCTAGTTTAGATACACTTCACATTCAGGATTCAGATTATTTAGAAGAAGATTACGATAATTGTATCAACACGATAGTGGATATTTTTAACAATCAGACGAGCGATGCAGGAAAATTCTTCAATACTGTTTTTATCGAGAAGAAACCACAAAAATTTGAAGTTGACTCTGGAGCAGGCTAAACTCTCTTACCAGACTCAAGCTTCAAATCACTGAAATCAAATATTCCTATTGAGAAATCGAACATTTTGTTCAGATCGTATACAAACAATGTTTTCCGACCAATAGGAAAAGTCAGTGTTTCTGTCAATTACCAAAATCAAACATCCAACGGAGATTTATACATTGTTCCGGATAATTTTCAACCCATTCTAGGCAGAATATGGATTCGACATCTAAATTTCAATCTTATCGATAATCAAAGATAACAATAAAATTTCCATGCTAACTGAAGATCAAATCTTCAAAGAATTTCCAGAAATATTTAAAGAAAAGATTGGAAAAGTTCCAAATTACAAAATTTCATTACATGTACGTAAAAATTTGAAACCAGTATTTTGTAGAGAAAGAGTACAAGTTAAATTTTAAATTAGATATTTCCGAAATTGATTGATGACAAATGTAGTTAACTTCTCCATTCAAAACTTTATCAAATGATGAGTTTGGATGATTGATGGAAGCTCTGGATAGACAATCTACGTTAACATTTTCTGTTCCTTTTTTGTATTGGACTTCATAGTCGAATCCAGATAAGAATGATGCATATCGCAGAAGTCTTGCAGATGTCATGGCAGATAATTTTGCTTGATAATAGACAGATATGACACGTACCCTGTTGCGTTTTACTGTCGACTATCCCGCGTACCGGTGTATGGTGCGTGTATCGTGGCATCATTCGGCGCATTCTGATTGGCCTTGCAAATTATTGAGGTCCGATGATTGCCAAATTACTGTGAATTTGAAGCAAGTGCGACAGAAAGAGACGAAGCATATCAGGTATTCCCCTTACGTGTTGGAGAGAGAGAGAGGAACACTTTATACTCCATATAGTTTATGCAACCCGCCCTGTTGCATTGATTATCCCCACTTATTACTCATTATGTGTTAGAGAGAGAAAGGAACACCTTATACTACTGATATAGTTATGCAACACGCGCGGCTGCATAGATCTCAATTTGTATATGGGAAAAATAGGTGTGTCGGGCACCCCTAAATGCATAGGATGTTCCAATGCATTTTAGATGGGGGTCTCCGGAGAGGATGCGCGTGAGCCTGTTTGTTGTAGTATCATGCCTTCCTTTTCCTCCGACCCGGTGATTTTTTTTTGTCGAAACGGTAGCACAAATAATTAAGGGCACCTAGCACAACCAGTCTTTAGGGCTAGCACATCAACATGAAACGGTTATAAGAATCAAAATGCAGTTCACACTCGTCATCTTTGTGGGTTTTTTGCTATAAGGAAAACTCATTATACTAATACGCAAAATTTTAGAAAGAACAAAATCACTTGCGCACATGAACAAAACGGCCATTTAAACAAAAAAAAAACAATTTCTGAATTAAATAATGTCGGCTTGACAAAACCTGTATATTTACCAAAATATGATGAATATTTTTTATTATTTATTAATTCGACAGAAAATTTGAATAAATAAAAAACCACAAACCACTACTATTGCCACAAAATGACGAGTGTAATTTTGTGTCTGGAAAATCAAGGGACAATTTTCAAAGAATCCTACAAAAATCAGGTGAATAAAAAATAAGAAACCACTCCTATTGCTAAATACTCCACAAGGGTGACGTCTTCGGTTTCATACTCACTCAGTGCGACGTCCCCCATCAAGCCTGAAAAACAGCTTGCCAGCATTTTTTTTACACATCTTATTAGATCGTCTGTGTTCACTGTATATTAATTACTTGAAATTTTAAATAAGTATTTTACCAAATATATTTTGCAAGTGATCAGCGGAAAATTTGTTTCAAAATAGTCAGAAATATATCACTTTTTCTTTATGTGAGCCTGACATCACGAAGGGAAACTCGCGGATATAGGGTAGTTTTTAAACGTCAATGGCATTATTGCTTCCATATCTTAATATTTCTCGCATTTTTCATGAAGAATAGAGCAAAGCACACTTTAAAACTGAATAATTGCTGTTGGTCTTGACAGAGATATTATTATGCTTAAAAACGGTGCGGTGGTTGGTTTCACCGGCTTTATCTGTTTTGCCCCAAATGCTGCACATATTATTTATAAAGGATACCTTAAGCTACATACTAGGTTGCTGCAGATGTCCTTTATACATGCATTTCTAGAACTAGCATATTACAGGGAAAATGGAAGGGATTTGTTTTGCTCTCATCATTATATTCAATCAACAGGGGGGAGAAGGGATTCTGGTTTTCTTTATTTCCAAATCTTAGACTAATATACAGTGTGTCCACTTAAGTTCGCACCATATGGAAAACTTTTTTATTATTAAGTTTACGAAAAAAAGTTATTCTTTATAAAAAGTTCTGCATGATCCAAAACCTAAAATGCAACCATCAGGTATTCAATTTTTCCAGTCGAATACGAGGTATATCAGAAAATATGAATTTTGCTCAAGAATAAAGTACCTTTATTTTTGATAACATCGAAAAATATTATTGAGAAAAGTTGTTTAGCACTAAAAACTACGTTCAAATATACAATTACATCGAATTAGGAAAAAATCCTTTTTTCTTTTTTAACTACAATAACAATGCAAATGCAAGTGTAGTTATTTGAAATCATCAAAATAATGCAACATAGAGGTTAAGAGACGTAAAGGTTATCAAATGTTCAACGAATAAAGAGATAACTGATCATAGTTTTCGATATTATCAAAAATAAAGGTACTTTATTCTTGAGCAAAATTCATATTTTCTGATATACCTCGTACACGACTGGAAAAATTGAATACCTGATGGTTGCATTTCAGGTTTTGGATCATGCAGAACTTTTTATAAGGAATAACTTTTTTTCGTAAACTTGATAATAAAAAAGTTTTCCATATGGTGCGAACTTAAGTGGACACACTGTATAATAATATATTAGGTGACTAGTTTTCTTAACAGAGTATTTAGGCCTTTTACAGGCGGTAAAGATATTCCTGATAAATCAAATCAAAGCAATAGTTATTTACGTTACTAAGGCGGTAAATGACTTTTTAAATTACGAGTCAAGATGTTTATGGAAGAGGCGACGAAGGAGCCGAGTCTAGATTATCTAGACGAGTAGTTTAATGACATTTATTTTAACGGCTGTGTATCGTACATTGTTTTGTTTCATACTGTAATAACTATTTTTAATCGGTTTAAAGTGCTTTCTTCTCAAACCACACACTTAGGGTGGCAGTCCACCTCACATTCGTACCATGAGATGGCGCCAGCCAGACCATGTAACAACTTATGTTTGTCCTATCTGATATACCTTACCAACCGTTTATGTTAAGTGAACAAGTTGCAAAATGGACCAAATTTTGCATAAAAGCTGCGAAGCGCAAATCGGCGCAAAGGTATCAAAAGGAGTTTGAGGCTTTCTGCGAATGGCGCAAAATCTTCCGTGTAGATAAGACTGTGAACGAAAATATCGTGTTGGGCGCCAGCCAAACCGTGTTACCATTTTACCAATGCAATTTCACAGTCTTTGATGATGCAAAATGTAATTTTTGGAGTAGTCAAGTAATTTTTTTTACAGTCTCTGATGATGTAAAGTATCATTTATCGGACTGGTTTTGGGTCCGGTAAATGATACTTTACGATAGAGTATGAAATAAAATAGTTTTATAATAAGGTGAAACAATAATATGAAAAATATTTTGACGCCAGTTTTGCCAAGTTGTAGGATACAATTTCGGTATTTTTTTTACTAAAAAAGCAACCTTTCCAAAGAGTGCAAACGATATTTTTAAATTCAATAAAATATCAATACGGTATATCTAATATTTGAATCTAAACTAAAATATTCTATTCTAAAAACTGATCAAATCAACGCAAAATGGATTTCTAACACAACACTAGTACAAGGTTTTCAATCATCAATAAACATCACTTTTATTTAGTTGTATCAGGTAATAAGGAAATAAGGTACTTTTTTGGTACCTCTTTAATAAGGAAATAAGGTACTTTTTTGAAAAAAAAGTAAGCCTACAAATAAGGGCTAAACAATTATTTGTTTGAATAAAACAACAATCAATAAAAATTAAGCATCACTTTCATATGACTATGACTGTAAAGTAATAAGGATCAAAGTATCTTTTATAAAAAAAAATCACAAAAATTGTGCCAGCTTTACTTTTTTTTAAATTGAATATAATAATAAAACTGCTTTGATCACAGTTGTGGGTGGAACTGGTTTAACTTTTGTTAACAAATCATTGTACATGAGCCATTTGTCATTATGCCTATAACCATAGGCAACAAAATGTCGCAGATGATTGGGATCAAAGTCGCCCTGATATCCCACGACTCCTCTTAAAATAAATGTGGTTTGTCTGCATTTTAAATATTTTGGCGCAGAGTCTAAGCTTGACGTTAAATTTAGGCTAACTTCCTGAACATTGATAGGTTCTATAAGAACATAATTATAAAATAGTTCAATGTTTTGGTTCATTTTATAATTTTTACAATTTGAACAAGTTCTATGATCGCTAAATATTGACAAATAATCAGATACATTTTTGTTTAATTCTAAAATGCGGTCTATTTCTACAGAGAGAAAATGAATTTGTTGAATTATTTGATTATTGCATGAGGTACAACGCCTGGTTTCCGTCCCCATACACAAATTATTTAACACTTTTGAGACTGTATTAAACATATCGCTTTCTCCTTGAACACAGAGAATATTTCCGGGCAATACATCATGAGGAAATGCATTTAATAATATTTGGCCCCGAGTAGTGTAAGCTGCAGCGATTCCACTTCCAAGGATTTTCTGAATCAAGTTTACAAAAAGATTGGTTGAATTTTGCTCAAACACTGTTTGAAAAGGAGCACTGTCGCAATATGCAACACAGAATAACTGCGATATTGCGTCAAAGCTACATGTGTTTCGTAGTAACACTAGATTATTATTTATTTTCAATGGACTTTTATGTACAATATTTCCATTTCTTAATAATCCAATTGCCGTAGCTCGATGTGTTTTTGTATAATCTTTCATCAACAATTCATCATCTGGTTCCAGATACGAGCAGCGAATACGCTTCTTGGGCGGTATGTTTTTTCTCATCCACTGTTCTTCTACTTCTTTTTCCACAAACTGGCTACTATTATTGCGATTCTTAAAACAAACCTTACATATTATCTTTTAGTTGTATTTAACGATACAGTTATCGTTATTGTGCAAGATGATTTTACAGAAAGCGCACCGATATTTTTCACCACTGGTCTCAAGTTGTAATTGACATGAGGAACAAACGTTATCACGAACGGTTTGGTCTGAAAATAATAAAACATACTTTTATTCGATCTATAACAAAAACCACCGAGTACCCTCGTGCCAAAAAAAAACTAGGACAACAAATAAATTATGGTCTTATTTTCAGGGGTTGACGCGGGCATATTTGAACGAAATTTTGTTAAATTATACAACTGTGACTGTTAGTCAAACTGACAACGATATTAATTTAATTCCGAATTTATTCCTAACCCTGAATCCGAACATAAATGAAGAAAATTTGAATCTATGAAAATTTTTAAAAATTGAAGTCAGCATTTTACTACTTCTATATTATGACTTTTATACCTACAATCACAACAGGTAATCATGTACAGGTATAAAAGTCATAATATGCAAGTGGTAAAATGCGGACTTGCTAAATTGCTTAATCTTTAAAAATTTTATAAATTAAAATTTTCTTCAGTAAGTTCGGAATTAGGGTTTTGACTAAATTTGGGGCAAGTTTATCATTGCACGTTAAAAGGCCAAAAACTTACTGTTTGCTCTTGTTTAGTTTTATGTTTCTACATTTTTGAGACGCCTTGTATAACAAAAATCAATTTTCTCATCGTAGCTCCTATTTTTTTCGGCAAGCAGACTTTTTTTTATCAAGAATGACTTTATGTCGTATCTTCCAATTTTTGGTCCATTTCTTGTGAACCTCAGCCGCGGACATACTGTAGGTAAGTACATAGTAGTGTTTCATTGATATTGCTAAAAAAATCCGGCTGATTGTTACTCTGAATAAAAATAAGAAAAAAAGTTCTTATAAACATATGTGTACGGCAATGAGAAAGGGTCACTTCATAGGTAGGGAGTGAATATTTTTCAATTATTAAAGAAAAAAATGCCAAAATAATATTTTGATAAGAGTTGTTGTTTACATTACTCACTGGTTGAATTTTATCTTTTTTACTGGAAATCTGAAGGTAAGATGTTCATAACTTCCAGCAGGTGACCTTCGCTATTTTGTAATTTCAAAATATAATTCTATATTCATTATTTTCAATCCAAATACCTGGAGAATGATTGCTCGTTAAGACTTTTCTCAGCGTAAAAATGGTAAAGAAATCTTTTTTTACTTAAATATAATACATCAGGTACGCCTAAAAAAAAATGGCTTTTATTTACGATACATTTTTTTGAAGTTTTTGACATGATAGATACGAAAAAAAACCATGTGGCATTGTCATCTAGCAAGTTTTTTCAACAAAAGACTAATATTATTTCGAAATATTAACCTAACCTATATCTTTTTGAATGGAATATTCCATGTATCATTGGATACTTCGATCCTGCTCAAAATTCTTGGTATCTAAAGCATATTATACACATTGCGACAACCGAATGTACCTTAACAATATCTGAATATGTAGAGGAGAAGCTGGAAGCGTGTAAATAATCTTGTCATCTCATAGGCGTCTGAAGTTATATTATTCAGATATTTAAAGCTTAAAGAGTGATAAAAACCTATTTGGAGATTAATTGCCAAATAAATATGAAATTTGCATGCATATCCTCACTTGATCATTGTTCATTAATCAATACTAAACAACCTGATATACACAAAAACAAGTCAAGTCAATAATTTTAACGCTCATGGGCGAAGTCGGGTCTTTGTCATAGGGAAGGTTTTGAGTTCCAGGCAAAAAGCGCATGGGCGAAAAATTTGTGAGCGGCACCTTCGCCATTTTACCTGAATACGCCCATACTATTTAAGCAGTCATAAATCAAAAGCCAACTGTCAAATGCGTAAGAAAAATAAAAATAAAGCAGCTTCGCAGTGTTATATGAGGGGTAGTGGACTCAACCGTATCTTAGCAACTCAGATCAAGGTAATGTAATTTCTATGAGTCTTTGAATTTGAATAGCGCAAAAACGGCTACACAATCAGACCTATCATTCTAGCCAAAAATCTCTCAAAAAGTACCATGTGTTTTATATAACCATGTTGTGTAGAATTTGTAGGTTTTCGATGCAATTTTTCATTTCTTGGTATCGAATTCTGAATGTGAATACTGCAAATTTGCTCACTTGAACTTTTTTATAAAACCAAAATTAACTCAGATATTCAATGAGTAAAATTTAAACAATCACCCTGTACATGCATAACAGAGGAAATATAATTAATGTAGGTCACTCCCTCAAAAAGTAGGAGCCATAGTAAGATCAAATTCGAATTTCGCATGTCAAGAAATCTTTAGACACCAATTTTTATCAAAATTTCGACATTAGTTCAAATATTATTTAGAAAAAACAAAACTAAACATAAAACTTCAACATCCTGTAGCTCTGAAACCTTGTCTAAAACGAAGCATTTCCGGACAATGCTTATAAGAAGTTTTCTACCCATTTTTATTCGGAGAAACTCATCCTGAAATATTTCGCAATATTAATTTGGCACTCTGAAAAAAAATCAATAATCTGCAAAAGTTATTTCCATATTATTATATACTCTTTAGAGTAAAGTAAAATTACAATTTTTTTTTGTACTCACCAAAGTTGATTGTTTCTATCAAATCCTCATAATCGTTTTTGAACTGAAAAAAAAATATTGATTTATATAAACAAAATAAATTTTCATACTTTAATTTCAAACACTTACATGATATCGTCGTTTCTCAGCTTCAATCTCTATTTCACTCTCGGATTCACTTGAATTTGTGTTTTTTGACAATAATTGTTTTAGCTTTTCTAGCTATTCCCCAACTCTCTTCTCGACTGCTTTCTGGATAATGTTTTCTTCGTGACTATCCAAAGGCTAGAAAATAGCGTAGTTCTTGTTATCTATATTGTTTTCTAACTTGAGTTCCAGGGAAGAGAATACGGTTGTGTTTTGTGGCATACCTTCCTCATGATACAAAACTTAAATTTCTGTTGAAATAGTCTCATCCCCCATAAAGTATGACCTATGACCTCTCCTATACCAAATTTTCTGATAGATTATTGTTGCAATCTTGGCTTTATGATTAAATAACGACAATTTTTTTTTGTATACGTTTTGACTTTGAATGTAAGGAACTTGATGTGAGGTTTTTGTTACGCCGCCCTCTAAAATATAATTAATGGATATCAATTATTTAGTGCAACATAATATACACAATCAATTATTAATGAAGATAATGCGCATCCTTATAGGTAACTATTGTATATTTCTTCCAGCAGTGTACCGATTTTATTAGTACTTATAAAAAATTTGGGAACGAAACATCCACTAACTTTATTTTCTATGTTTGACGAAACAAGTCTCATCTGTCCATGTATTTCGCTAAGGTAGCATAAAACGAAGTCGTCTGCTCGAATTGGCAATTGCTTGTCTTGAAACAATCTTGTCTTAAGCTGATTGAAATTACTTTCTGATGATGAGGCAATTCTTTTGGAATTAAGAAAAAAAACGACACATAATACTCATCCACATTGGCAATGTATTTGAAATTTTGATCATTTTATCGACAAACATGGGAAGCACTTGTTGATTGCCTCTATTTCCAATTTGTCCTGGAGTATTTGCTATCGCTTTTGCCTCGTCAGCTATTTTTTGAACTCACAATTTGGAATTATTCTGTGATTCATCGTGGGACTCGAATTCCGATTCACTTGGATTCTCCCTATTTTCGGAATCTCCGAGGTCAGTAACGGTTCCAGTGCCTATTCGTCCTACAAGCCATTGTTTGCAGGTTTCGCACAGTGTTGGCTCACTATTTTCATATATACCTTCCGTATCTGAATTAGCTACGACAAAAACAGCTTCCAGCTCTTTGAGCTCTGAAATTTCTTGGCATTGGATTATTTGATCAAAAGCCCCCATATTGAAATGTTTGGTCAACCTGTGAGCACTCTTGAGACACTCCCAAGTAGTAGCTTATTTCATGATATGAGCAACGTCATTTCGCAGGAAAGTCTTAGTTATTCTTTGTTCTCGCTGGAAAACAGCTTTGAAGCAAGTGTCTAAATATTCAGACAATGAACGGAATTCTGTGAAAACAGGTACTAGAGCGTACATCAAAGCCAACGACATATCGGTGACTACTTCAGTTGGTGAACAACCCACTACTCGATTCCAAATATCCAACCACGTACCGATAGTGGATGCTGAATGGCTGTCACTTAGCATTGAAGCAACCGAATATTGTCCATGGTAGTTTATAACAATTTCATATAGAAAAATTTGTTTTGACTTGACTCCAAGTGGCATCGATGCTTATTTCACTATAACTTTCCTTGCAAAATCTTCTGAAAACCACAATTTGACTATTATTCCAAACATACACGAAAAACGGACTGTAGCCAATATTATGTATTGCGGTAGAATATGCCTGCTTTCTCTTGGCTTTATATAATGCAACAATGGGCTCATCATCCATTCTGGTGGATTTCAAGAAAATTGATTTTGCCACTCGTAGAGTGGATAGCGTGGGAATATATCCATGTTCCAAGTCATTTTCTTGCATTTATTTTCGGGCCGTTGCAATACGAATACTGCTAGCAGACTTATTTTCTCTAACTTTGAGACACAATTTGTTCCCGTTCTTTGCCTTGTGGCTGTCTGTATGAATTTGGGAAAAATTTCCCGAAATAGAAGAATTAATTACAAGATTTTCTTTGGATAAAATCTTTCCCTCTAACTTTGCATCACATTCTTCACATCTTGCAGATATCTTTGAGTGAAGTGTTCCACTTGGGTATATTTTGAATCGTTTAAATACAAATGAACACTTTAATTTCGTTGCGCAAAAAATGTTTTTCCGAAGTTCCGATGTCCAACTAAATTTTTCCCAAACATGATAATTCTTAAAAGTATTTTTATGTCCGGATGTTGATGTTGATTTGTCCATCCTGTTATACTGCTTGACCTGCTCCGAAAATACACTGAATTCATCAGATGTTAGGTGAATATCAAATTCTTGGACTTCATCCTCGGAGTCTGTTGGACCTGTGTCACTAGGTGTGGTGGACTTTTCGGATTTATCCGTTACTTCATCTTCGACAACTTTTTCTATGTTTTTTTGTATCTCTAATGCGTCCCATATTGAGTAGTAGTTTTTACCAGCAACCGTAAAAAGACTCAATGGAGATATAGTAACTCCCTTGGCCTTCAAGGAGTCTGACATTGTTTTCCATATATCGTCAAACCTATTGGCAAATTTTCCAGTAAAAAAGTCATATGTACGCTGGAGATCGATACTTTTGAAACACTGAAGAATTGTTTCAATATCTTCTTTTTCTTTTTTTTTGTCCATTATTTTCACTGCAATAAAGAATCAGATTAAGTTTCTTCACAAAATCTACAATTTTACCCAGAATTTTACAATATTATGATGAAAACATATTATACTTGATCTGTACTATAATACAGGGTGTCCCAAAAAAATGTGACTTTAAAGAAATTTCGAAATAAATAAGAAAAATAATCCAAAGATAGGCTCGTTAAATGATTAATTCTTTGTTTATGCTCTGTTCAATGACGTATTAATCCGAGTATTAGTCCAATATGGCGGTCATAAGATATAACAAAGTTTGTTATGTTTGCAACAAAAACGGAAAGAAGAAAATTAGAAGACCTGGAAAAAAATCGTTAAAGTGATTAGATTGGCCTTGGTCGCTAATACAAAACTACCAAATTTAATCACATTTGTTCACACGATGGCGATGATATTTCAATTGAAAAAAAACACACAGTTTTTGGATATTTTGAAAATCCCGATAGATATTTTTAAATTTTATTCAGCGTCAGATTGCACTCGGAATAGCACAACTTTTTTCTCATTTACCCAAGCCACTTACCAAGATTGTATCTTTTACCGTTTTCGAAATACCCATGTAGTTACTTTTATTTGGGCACTCAAACCAAAAATGTTGAGTACTACCTGTTTGTTTTTTAAATTTGTTTAAAATTAATTGAATTTTCACCACCTTATCATCTTGTTCAATTTTAAAAAAAATTAAAAGATGCAAGTAGCAAAATTGAGAGAAATGTTCGGAGAAATACTTACAAAAATAAGTTAAATATCCTTTAATATTAAGTTGCTAGAATAATAATGTGGTGCTAACAACATGTGAAAAATACTTTGCATACTAGAACTTTGACAATAAAATAAAACCTGACATTGAAATCACCATCAAAGCAAACTACAGTAAAAACCAACAGCCCGTGATTGGTCAGATTGGTTGACATAGATGGCAGCATGTAGATTGCCGAAGTAACAATATTATTAAATTTGTGTTTTTATTCTTTGTTAAAATTTCCATCGAAATAGGTTACAAAAAATATACAGGGTGGCTGTTAAAGGTCTTCACAAAATCTTACCACACATTTCTTAAATCAAAATAAGCGGATTTAAAGCAACTTACCTCAGTCCAAAATTCCTCGGTTTCCAAGACACAGGGTGGCAAAGTTAAAAAATATAAATCGAATTTTTCAAAATGTGTGAACGTTTTTAAACGTATTACTTTGAAAATTGGTACCCTGGGGTTTTTTGGGATGCGAAATCTAAATATGAACATCTTTTTTTTGTGGTCGTTAGAGGGCGCACTTGACTTGACCATTACTTTTTTACCAGTGTAGCTCTGAATTTTTTTTTTCAAGGAAATTATTCTTCACGTATTTTGGTAGTAAAATGTGCTCCTGTTATAACCCGCTAGACTGAGCTTTTCTCGAGATATTTTGATTTTTGGTGTTCGATGCCGCACCGGAATATTCAAATGATCTTGAATTGAAAAAAATGTTGTTATCTTTAAGGCTGAAATTTGGTCAGTGAATTAGTAGTATTCGAATTTTATAGATAGAGATGGCTTTAATTGGGAAAAAAGATCATATCCAAATTTACATTAATATCGGTCCACGTCCACGCCCATTGATTGATATTGATCTTGATCTTGATTTTGATATAGTTTTCTTACCCCATGAAGCCATGCCTACCTACAAAATCAAAATACATCTAACCCACTAACCATATTTTATCCTAAAGGTAAGTGATTTGAATATTCTGGTGCGGCTTCGAACACTAAAAACCAAAATATTTCGAAAACTACTTACTTTAGTAGATCATAACAAGAATACCTTTTTGCTTAGAGATGTCCATAATGATCACTTTGTTTAGAAAAAAAGTGAAAAACCATACTGAGAAAAAAGTTATGGCCAATTTAAACCTTCTCAGAAACGCAGCAATTTCGGACTGAGGCAAGTTGGTTCAAATCGGCTTATTTTGACCTCAGAAATATGTGGTACGATTTTGTAAAGACCTTTTACAGACACCCTGTAGACTTTTACCAGTAGTCAACTTAGATCCATATTGTTTTGAATCGAGTTTTTAATAATTAATTCTTTGATGTAAGATGGAAAATTATACATAGGAAAATTGTGAGAATGGTCCAAATTAATTTCGTTAAATATTTCAGAAACTAAGTATTAATTTTTGAGGCAGAGTTTGAGTTTGGAAGTTTCATAATTTTTCCCACTCTACACAGTATGATGTCCTCAAATTGGGTGTAAGACGTTTCATTCTCGAGTAATCACCATCAACTTCATTTTTACGGATAGAACTGGATTTTCATTATCATTTTCAAGGTCTTATTCTTCATACCTTCACGAATAATGTACTTTTCAATTACCATTGACGACATTTCAAAGCTGTAGAGTGATATTTAAAAATTATTGCAAGTACGGCTTCGAATTTATCATATTATTTCAACTTTGAAACGCTTGTCCCTATATCAAATCATATTCCTAGTCTATAGTAGCGTAAAATATCCTTATTTGTGAAAGAATATAATATGAAAAAGACGAAGTCGTAGAAAAGATTCTGTTAAAAAAATGAAGTTGATGGTGGTTGACCGAATACGAAACGGTCGACACGTCGTATGCACAATTACACATTTGCGTTCGAGTTTACGCTCTAAACACTCCGAGCACGAAAATTGTGCATTTAAACGTGTGCAATTATTTGAGCTCGGAATGTTTTGAGCGTAAATTTTTGTAGAACGGAGAAAACTATCAAATTTGAAGTATTCCCCAAAAATAAAATAATTCCAAATAAGTATTCAACAAAATTGATTTGGCAACACGGTCAATGGATCTTCTCGAATGAGCATCAAAAATCGCAACTTTTCTCTGATAACCCACATCTTATCACTCATAGACTAATATACTATTTATACTATTTAATAATAATAATAATAATACATTCATTACCAACCCAATTTTACATTCACATGTTACCATAACTTAAAGAATAACAGTAGGATTGATAAAGGCAACATGGTAGCTAACAAGTACCGATTCTTCCCCATGTGCTGTACAAATAGTATCTATAATAAACTTATCTTATCAAAAAAAATACATACTTATGAGAATCAACATATTTTAATACAATAAATAACAAATCAGGACCTTAATTTAAGAACACTGAGACCTGAACAATTTTTCTTTACATTTTGTCTTGAAATATTTAATTGAAAAACTCAAATCGTAAGTACCTAGTTCGGAGCAAGTGGCAATATTATATGAAAAAGACCTTCGAAATATAGACTTCCTATGCCTGGGAATAACTAAATGATTACGATGGCGTAGATTCAGGTTATAAATGTCTGTTCGATATGAAAGTCGATCATGTAAATACGTTGGTATCCCGGTTTTCAAGATCTTGAAGTAAAGACATGCCTTGTGAAGTTTTCTTCTGTTGTCCATATTTAACCACCTTGCATCGCACAGCTTATCCGATATTCTGTTTGGCCTTCGAATACCATAGATCAGTCTTAGACAGCTGTTTTGGGCTTTCTGGATCCTTTGTTTGTCATTTGCATCCAAGCAGGGCCCATACACAGTCGTTGAAATGTGATAGTACCAGCGTCTCACATAGCTCCTTTTTTATTTTTTTATCAAGAAATCTCTTTTGAGAGTAAATAAGTTTTATTGCAAAATATGCTTTTTTTAGAATACTTGTTATGTGCTCCTTGAAGCGGATGTTCTGATCTAATATCAACCCTAAGTTCTTACAAGTATCAGTGAACTGAATTGGTACAGAACCAATTTTGAGATCGAGCTCACTATGAACGATTCTCCTAAACTTTCTTGGTTCAAATAGCATAGCACATGTCTTATCCGTGTTAAGACTAAGTAGGTGGTCCTGAGATGTTTTTAGGATCGCTTCCAAATCTCTGTTGAGATTATTCGACACTACGCGAGTGTCAGCCCTATCGAAAGAAAGGTAGAGCTGTGTGTCGTCAGCATACATATGGTAGTCACAAAATTTCAAAGAGGCTCCGAATCCCGATGTGTACATCGTGAACAGCAATGGCCCGAGGATGCTACCTTGTGGTACTCCCTGAGTTACGGTCAGTTCTGATGATAAGTAATTATTAATTTTGACTTGTTGTCTTCTATCTTCCAAAAATGACTTGATCACTGCAATGGCTTTCTGGTCAAAGCCTGTATAGTAAAGAATAGACATCAGCAACTCATTTACCCAGGTAGCAGTTACTTACGAATTCGTAGATAGCAATGGTATAGTATAGTATCACCTAAAACAGACACCCTATTTCATGGGGTTGCGGTCTCTTGGAAACCGCAAACCGAAAAATATTTTTGTTCGTTTTGACTTTTACGGACTAGAAAATGAACTTAGTTTTTCATATAATAGATCGATATGGTTCCCGATGGGACACCCCGTAAATTAAGAATATAATATGAAGAAACCTACCTTATGATAACACCATAAACACAAGTACCTATGTTCGACAAGTGTCTACAGTCCTTACACTTATCAAATAATCACCAATCAAAAATGTTAAATACGTATTATCTATTGAAACTTTTCACTTCAATAAAATATTGAACACCAATCACCAACTGATTCGGATTCAAAAGAGCTATTAAACAATGGAATGCGGAGGATTCCGGGAATCACATAAAACTCTTCATTTGAAAGATGCAAATTTGCGACCAATCAGAATTTGCCAAATGATGGTTTGTTTTAGCCTCAACACACCGTACACCAGTATGCGGAATACGAACCTACTTGTGACGTCATTTTGGAGTCAAATATTACTCTGGTCGGAATAAAAATGTTGTCTTTAACATATTATTCTGTATGCGATGAAGATGTTATAAAGTTTTATGAGGAAATAAAATTAATATTTGATATAAATGATTATATCAGTATATTCGCGGATGCGGTTAACAGGAGGACAAAAAATGGATCAAAATGGAATCTCGAATTCAATTATTGCGTTTTGATTCTTGATGGTTGGTGTGCTAGGTTGTGCTAGGTATCCTCTATTTGTGCTAGCATTTTGACAACAAAATCCAACCGGGGGGACTAAGGTTAACCTGCCCCCCCCCGATTTCAACTGCGTTTTGATTCTGGATGGTTGGTGTGCTAGCTCTAAAAACTGGTGTGCTACGTGTCCTCTATTTGTGCTATCCTTTTGACAAAAAAAAATTGATCGGGAGGGAGCTAGCGTTAACCTGCCCCCTCACTTCAACTTCAATTTGATTCATAATGTTTGATGTGCTAGCTTTAAAAACTGGTGTGCTAGGTTGTGCTAGGTGTCCTTTATTTGTGCTAGCGTTTTGACAAAAAAAACCCATTGGGAGGGGCTAGCTCAACGGACCTCATAAAAGTTCGAGGTATTAGCGGGAATAGGTAGACATCACATTGAAGAATCAGAAGCAAAAAAGCTACGAAGACACAACAGTGTCTTTCCAAAGCTGTATGGACTAAGGAAGACACATAAACCTGCTCTTAGTCTGAGACCGGTAGTGAGTTGCATCAATTCCTCATCCTACAACTTGGCTGGATTTGTTCATGGAATCCTATCACAGGTCACCTCCACCTCAAAGTTCAATGTGAGGAACTCGTTTGAGTTTGCAGCATGGATTAGGAACATTCGTATCCCAGCAGACTACGTTTTGGTTTCACTAGACGTGGTATCTTTATTCACCAACATCCCAAAGAACTTGGTTCACAAGATTTTGTTGAAGAGATGGACATATATTTCAGCCTTCACGAGCATCCCGAAGAGTTTGTTTTGTGAGATCGTCGAATTTTTGTTTGACTCAAGCCATTTTGCCTTTGATGAAAAGTTTTAAGCCCAATTGGACGGCTCAGCTATGGGCAACCCTGCCAGTCCCATGTTAGCGAGTTTGGTTATGGAAGAAGTGCTAGAAGAAACAATCAAACGATTACCTTTTGAAATAGCATTCCTTGAACTATACGTGGACGATACCATCCTGGCGTGCCCAGCCGACAAAGTGCCTGAATTGCTCATCTTTTTCAATGGATTTCATGAGAAAATACAATTTACGATGGAAGAAGAAGTTTACGGCCAACTCCCCTTCTTGGACACCCTTCTCCATAGAAAGGAAAACGGCCACATAGAGACAAGCTGGTACCTGAAACCCACGGCATCTGGAAAAGTGATTGACTACCAATCCTCTCACGCCTCTACACACAAAATAAGCACCATAAAGAACTTGTGCTATCGGGCAATCAAACTTAGTAGTGAGGAATTCCAGGAAGGTAGTCGGGAAATGCTCAAAAAGATTTTAAAAAAGAATCATTATTCGAGGAATTTAGTGAACAGAATACTTGATACCTACCATCCTGAGTCACAACGAGAAGACCAGACAAAATCTACGGTAAAATATTATAGATTCCCCCATATTCCAGGTCTCTCCCAGAAAATCCAGGGTCACATTTCCAAGGTGAATCCAAACTGTAGACTGGCATATTATAACACCAAAGTAGTCAACACAATCTTCACAAAATTGAAAGAGCCCACACCACCAATGATGTCATCGAATCTTATCTATAAAATTCCGTGCCAAGATTGTGAAAAGTGTCATGTGGGAATGACAAAACAGTACCTCAAAAATAGGATCTGTCAACACAAATATGACTGCAGAGAACGAAACAGGGATAAAAACGAACGAACAGCATTAGCCACCCACCACTTTGATGATGGGCACGAATTTAATTTTTCTGAAGTCAGAATTATTGATAGAGAAAATATTTTTTCGAAAAGGTGCCTGAGTGAGATGATTCACATATCAATGAATGACACAGTTAATTGTAGAACGGACACACAGGGGTTACATGGACAGTACAAACATTTGATTCATTTATTTAAACTTAATAATACCCATCAGTGAATCGAAAAGGGAAAAAATTGTAATTGTTGATAACGCGCTTGATACATCAGTTTACGTCGAGTACTCGTCCCATATACATCATTTTAAAGTTTTATATTTCTACTTTTAGCCCTAAGTTTTAATTTGTGATTTTATTGATATCTGTATTGTTGGATGTGTGTGTTGGAATGTGTGTCCCTCCAGTGTGTGTTGAGATGATTGATATCGTTTATAATCATGACATCTCCCTGATAAATAATTAGATTATAGTTGAGGTGTGGGGTGAACTTTGAAACCTTTCGAGGTGGGGCCGTTAGAGCCTTTTTCTTTGGTGAATCCTTTATTGTATCCTTGAGGTTTTGTGTGTATTGTATTGTACAGTACAGAAGTTTGAGTGTTTGGTAAAATGGGGAAAACGAAAAGATTTCGAGATCGATCGAGTAGTGCGAGCTCTGATACAAGTAGTGACAACAGCACAAGCTCATCGAATACATTATGCAGAACTCGTTATCGAAAAATCAAAAATGAGAGGCATGTGAATAGGGAAGTGAAAAGAAGCAGCAGGGACAGGTCCGTTGATGGTTCCAATAAGCATAGAGATTCTGGACAGTTAAGTACGTCTTCCAATAATAGACAGTTAAGTACGTCTACCAAGAACAGACAGTTAGGTACGTCTTCCAATAACAGGCAGTTAGGTACGTCTACCAAGGTCGGACAGGCAGAAAAGGCACATGATTGTCAGTCCCGCAAATCATCAGTAAGTCCTGCACGCATTCTTGTACACGTGAAAAATAGTAAAGCCTCCGAACAACCTTCCACTTCACGCAGTATTACACCACCACCAAATGCGAAGTTTTATGAGGCTCAAGTGGCTAAACTAGAGGGTATTATCGAAACTATGGTTCGACTGGAAGACACCCAACACAGACGGTTTGCTGTAAACACGGATTGTATCCCAGAATTTTCACCAGAAAATGAGAATATTTCGGCAGCACTATGGCTAGCTAAAATTGACCAGATAAAAGATATAAATAATTGGGACGAAGTGACAACAATATACAACACGCAATCTCGTCTTTCTGGAATTGCCAGAACATGCATGGTATCATAATTTGCCGTCTTTGATTTATACCTGGGCAGAATGGAAACAAATGATTTTAAAAACTTTTTCTGACCATCTGGATTACGCTAAAGCCCTACGGAAAATGCTCAATCGACAAAAGCTACCAGGTGAAACAATGTCCACATACTATTTTGAAAAAATGGAGCTCATAAAAACCTGCAAAATTACCCAAAAAAATGCTGTGTCCTGCGTCATTGATGGACTACCGATGAATATATCCAAAATTTTGCCAGGGCGGGCCGTTATAAATCGCCCGAGACACTTTTCGAAAAATACCTCGCCATGTTACGGAACGGAAGTAACCCGCCAGAGACCAATTTGCCAGAAAAAAATGATTCGTGACCTAATTTCAAGTCACGACGAGTAAATGATCTCCGCAAAGTGCTAATGACCCGAAACAACAAACATGGCAGTAAACCATACACTAGGCCCGACTCACAACAGATAAAATGTTTCAATTGTAAATTGAAAGGACATTATCAGTCAGCGTGTCCAAAGCCGAAGGTAAAATGTTCAAAATGCCACTTATTGGGACATGAGGCGGAACGTTGCCAAAGAAAGGGTTGCGCGGCAATAATAATTCGGCAGTCGAATGCAGACAGTTTGAATTTAAAATCTGAATCGACCCTTGTACGTCTCTGTGGATATGGTGGAGGATCTATTATATCAAAGTCGAAAGTATCTATTCATTTAAAAGTTGATTTAGCGTCAGCAGATGTTGAGGCACTTGTTGTCCCTGATTTTGTTCAAGCAGTTCCAGTCATTGTGGGACAGCCGTTCATAAATAATAAAAATGTTATAGTTTTAGTAAAAGGAAATCAGATACGTTTATTCAACCAAGATGAAATATCTGCCGAAAGAATAAATGAATTGCTGAGTGAGAAAATAAATTTGTGCGTTAAAGAAACTACTATCATTCCACCTAATCACATGGAGCACATTGCTTTGTATTCGGATAAGAATTTTGAACTAGGAAATAGAGATATTTTTATCGATTTCCGTGTTCGAGATTGGGATGATAATATGCATGCGATTTTGCCTTGTGTCATTAACTTACAAAAATATTATGTTCCTATCGTAAATATTTCGCAAAAAGATGTTTGTTACGAAAAAGACAAAATTATTGCTCGTGGTTTCACGTGTTACGAGGATGATAAAATAAGTACCGTTCAATGTATGTCAACAAGCATTAAGAACATGAAACATTTCACTATAGAGAACGTGAATAATTTAGTAAATCCAGAATTAAGTGACAGTCAGCGCTCTAGTTTACTTCGATTACTTAACGACTATCGAGATTGCTTCGCAACTTCTTTAGGAGAAGTTGGGCACACGACTGTTACGAAAATGTCGATTAATTTGAATGACAAGCAGCCTGTTACGTATAGGCCTTATCGTATGCCGTTGTCAAAACGTGAAACTGTCCGCGGGATTGTAGATGATCTCCTTAAATCTGGGATTATCCAAGAGTCTGAGTAACCATATTCCAGCCCGATTGTGTTGGTGAAAAAAATCGGGGAGGAAAGGATGTGCATAGACTATAGATCGTTGAACCGCAACACAATAATTAAAGATAAGCTTCCACTTCCGCGTATCGATGACCTACTTGACAACCTGGAGGGCAAAAAGTTCTTTACTTCTCTGGATCTTGCGTCAGGATATCATCAGATTCCTATTGAAGAAGAGTCTGTGCAAAAGACTGCCTTTGTGACTCCTGACGGTCACTTTGAATATTTGAGAATGCCGTTTGGACTTGTAAATGCACCTGCGGTATTTTAAAGAACCAATAATAAAATACTAGGTCCATTGCGTTACGATACAGCGATGGCGTACCTGGATGATGTTTTAGTGTCTTCAGTTTCTTTTGAGGAAGGTGTAGAGCGGCTGGAGACTGTGTTGAAGCTGTTCAGGGAAGCAGGATTGACACTTAGACTGAATAAATGTAGATTTTTGCAAAACAAACTAGAATATTTAGGTCATGAAATTTCTGAAGAAGGAATAAGACCTGGAAATGATAAAATAAAGGCAGTATCAGATTTTCTACAGCCTAGCAATGTTCATGAAGTTAGAAAATTCATGGGATTAACAAGTTACTTTAGGAAATTCATAAAAGGATTTGCTGCTATTGCCAAACCGATAACGAATCTAACGAGAAAAGATGCAATTTTCAAGTGGGAAAAAAAAACAGGAAACTGCGTTCGATGATCTTAAAAGTAAACTAACTCAACGACCTGTTTTGGCAATGTATAAGAGAGATGCGGAAACAGAGGTGCATTGTGACGCCAGCAAATTTGGATTAGGCGGTATTCTTCTACAAAAGCAAGAGGATGGCAGCATCAAGCCCTTACAATATTATAGTAGAGCAACATCCAAGGAGGAGCAAAACAACCATTCCTACGAGCTGGAGACTCTAGCGGTCGTTTGCGCTCTAAAGAAGTTTAGAATATACTTGATTGGCATAAAATTTAAAGTAGTCACAGACTGTAATTCCTTGCGCCATACCCTAATGAAGCGTGACCTAATTCCACGAATAGCCCGCTAGTGGTAAGCTATTCAGGAATTTGATTGTGATGTAGAATATCGTCCAGGAACAAAAATGAACCATGTTTATGCTTTAAGCAGAAAGACTTCTGATAACATCAATGAAATATTGAACGTCATGATTGTCAATGTGGAGGAGGATGACTGGATCCTTTCTGCTCAACTTCAGGATACTAAATGTAGGGGTATAATAGACATTCTGTCAAAAACTCCTCAGACGAAACAAGAACAGCAAGTTTATAAAGAATATTGTCTGAAAGACAGCCGATTATTCAGAAAGACTGAAAATTGAAGGAGATGGGTAATTCCTAAGAGTGCAAGGCGGAGGATTCTAATGTAACGATGCAGGTCACTTTGCTGTAGACAAAACCATGGAATCCGTCGGTGCAAAATATTGGTTCCCTTCCATGAGAAAATATGTCAGGAATTACATTAATTCATGCTTAGGTTGTTTATACAATAAAAACCCTGCTGGAAAAACACCACGAGCCTTACATCCGATCGAGAAAGAAAATGTTCCAATGGACACTTTGCATCTGGATCATCCAGGACCATTTGTAAAGAGCACCAAGAGAAATTCTTATTTGATTGTTGCTGTAGACGCATTTACAAAATATGTATTTATGAAAGCAGTTCCTGATACAAAAACTGTACCAGTGACCAAGTTTCTTGATCAAATAATTGAGATGTTTGGAGATTCATATCTGATCGTGGAACTGCGTTCACAAGCAATACTTTCACTGAGTATTGCGACAGTTTGAGAGTGAAAAGAGTTTTGTGTGCTACTTCTACTCCAAGGGCAAACGGCCAAGTAGAAAGAATGAACAGGTCAATTCTTTCAGCGCTAATGGCTTCGACCGATGACAAAAGTCGTTTGGATGAAGCTGTTAGTCGAGTTAGGTGGGGAATTAATTCAACGATTAATTCTACCACGGGGAAAAGTCCCCAGGAATTACTTTTTGGCTATCGGCCGAGAGGTGTAAGGGATGCCTTTCTGTCCGGTGATGTGTGCACACAAAAAAGATTGGATTTAGAGAAACTGCGAGAAGAGGTCTCTCAGCGCATAATGTCGCGACAACAGTATTGAAAGGAGTGGTACGATAAGAACCATGCGCCTCCAAAAAGGTTTGATATTGGGCAACACGTGCTCATTCGAAGGGCGAAAGGTTCCAATGATGGAAAAAGTAGAAAACTCGAGTCACGATATCGAGGTCCCTTTGTCGTAACAAAGGTTTTAGATAATGACCGTTACGTGGTTAACGAATTGCCGGGTTCGAAACGTTCGAGAACGGCATATACAGAAATATGTCCTTCTGAGCGGATGAAATTATTTGTCACGAGAGTTTCATCAAGTAGTGATGACACTGGAGACGAATAAGTTCATTTGCGCTGTGTTTTTCTAAAAATTCAGCTAATGTTTTTTTTGTATTTATCGTTGCAGGTAAGGAGAAGGACTTCACGAGGACGTGAATTGCTGTCAGGTAGGCCGACTGTTATCAACTGATGTTTGGTGTGGGCGTCACGCGCCCCGCCCTAACCGAAAATCGATGCAGTTGGCAACAGCGGATGATGAGTTGGATTGGCGATTATTTGAAAAGTGGGCGTGTATTATTGCTATGGTTTTGTTATTTTGTTGAAGGGATATAAATTCTCCCTAATAAATAGTTAGATTATAGAAGTTTTTTCGGTTTTTCTTGAATGCCCAGAACCATCTGGGAATGGGGACAGTGTGGGCTTCCTATCTGCGCTGCGGGGCGCTGACCCTGTGTGATGGTGACTATGAGAAAATGCCACTCACTCTGGAGGTCTCGGGAAGCGGTGCATGGCTTCATGTGGTGTGGGACGGCTGGGCAGTACGAAACTCGTCGAGGAACACTTCTTCTGTTTTTCCTCATCTGTTCGACCTTTTTAGGATTGTGTCACTTAGCCTCACTGTTTGATTTGTTGTAGCATACACTGGGCGAAATCCCATTTGTTTTTCTGATAGAAATTTTTTTGCCATTGTTACTTTCCTTATTTTGTGGAGGGTGGAGGATGCATTTCTCCGGAACTTTTCCCCTGGCGGCTGGAACATTGATGAGCCTCTAGTATTCCGGGTTGTATTCAGCGTTCTTATAGGGTTTTTGATGAGGATTACCAGGGCATTTTTTTACTTAGAGAGGAATCAAAGCATGAAAGACAACATTAAGATAAAGGGTGGTATTCCACATACCGCCATCTTATCAAGATCTTACGAACTTCAGGCACATCAGCGCCTCTCCGTGGATGCGCATCAAAGCTTTTACTTAGGCCCCGCCCTCCATTTACGTGTTTGTTCTAAACTTTGTATATGTGCTCTGTGGTACGACCCTTTGATGGGAGCTGTGAACAGTGAATCTGGTGGAAATTATCTCCTTGATGTTTCCGGAGGAACAGGAAAAAAGTTCTGGATCTCATTGCTTTTTGCGAGGATCAGATCGCACAATAATGAAGCTCTAGCGTTGGTTTCATCTGGAGTTACTTCCGGACGAACAAGGGACGCCGGTTGAGCTTGATATTCAAGGGCACAGACTCGTTCGTGCGTTTGAGGATACCCAGGGTATTAGTCGGTAGTAGTAGCAATGCCGAGAGCATTCACCCGAAACCGAAAACCGCCGTTCGCATCAAGTGTGGAGACTGATAGGAAGATAACCTTCCAAATATTTTTTTTTCTCCTTTTCTCAGACCATGTCAAACCAAGGATCACCTAGCCTGGTGATCCATGCACAAGAAGAGGAAATGGCCCGACTTTTAGTCCGGGCCAGTACATCCGCCTCTACCAGCTCAGGCCGAGGAAGGGTTTCGAAACCTGACACCTACGTGAGGGTGGGGCCGGACGTCTGCTGGAGGTGTGGAGGCCAAGGACACCACCGGGGGGCCTGCACTCGGCGAACCTTCATTTTCTGTTGTCGGTGCGGGAGGACCGATGTTCGGTCTAGAGAATGCCCATGTGCCACCCCAAGGCGCACCAACCCGGCACCACGAGTCAACTCGGCACCACGCTCCAACCCATCACCACGCCCCAACCCGGTATCACGCCCACGCATCCAGCCACCGAAAAGGGTACGCTTTTCTGCCCCAGCAGATCCGGAACAAACCCATCTCGTCCCGGATGTTCCCGAGAGCAGCATCATGTCGAGACCGCCCTCCAAGAACCCATCGACTGTCTAGAACCACAGCTCGTGGAGTTTCCCCGACGCATTTACCCCACATACCACTGCTGTGGATGCCCTTCCGCCGGCATGACGCATCACTCGATCTTCATAAGACCCTATTATGGTTAAAAAGTGCCATGTTAAGCATATACATAAATTCTCTCCCGGTTAATTTTTTTTTGGTTTCACAGCCACAGTTGTTAATTTTTCTTTTTTTCAGCCGTACCTAACTGTTCTTTTTATATTTTGAAATTTTAAGCATAGCTTAGGAAAAATGTTCGTCAACTCACATTTTTGATTGTAAGTGGAGGGAGTGTGTTACGAATTTTTGAATCCTTTTCACCGAACGCCGTAATTTTCTGAGTAATTTTTCCGATATAAATCAGGTGATTCTCTTTTTCCCGTATCTTGGTTATTTATCTGTCGGAAGACCCCGTATTTTCTCTAAAATAATAGACACCGTGAAATAAGTAATATTCTACTAGTAGAATTCCGATCGAAATAGTCAAACTTGCTCCACGGGCAATCAATAAATGAATTATTTAATTTCTCCAGTCACGCTCGAAAGCGAATCGTGCGTGAATTTAACAGTACCAGCCGGCTCCCACCAAACGACGCAAGTGTGGAGAATCGTGAAAACAAGCGGAAAGGAAGAAACAGGAGCACTGGCCCGCGAACCCGCAAGTGGAAATTGTTCTAGGGCATTCAGTGAACATTGGAGTATTCATATTTTTTGGGGGTCAACGATCGCGTAGTTTGGTAATTCATTCAGCACAGTAGGGTCAAGTTCAAATTGCACTGAGGTCGCGCACCTTGACTGTTGTATATTTCCTGAATAGAAAATGGATATCAAGACGTTTTGGTCGCAATAATGTAAACAACCCCATGTTCCTTATTGATATTTAGATCAGAAATAATTACATGCTGCAGGCAGGGCGGAAACAAGATGACTTCTGATTTATAAATTGAATTTCGAGTTCACCGATTTCGCTTACCCCACCTGATGCTTTTTTTTTGAATGAGAAGCGAAAAAAAAAACGTGAGAAATCGTTGGTTAACTGTTCGATATTCAACACCGCAGTATTATTGTTCTACACATAATTGTTGATTTGGCTGTGTTATTGTTTTACTGACTTGTCATCATAACATAACTGGAAGTGTGCCAATGTTTATTGTTGTCCATAAGAAATTTCCAATCAAATTTACATTTGACAAAATATTGGGAAAATATATTTGTACTAGTTTTGTCCTATTGTTCACGTAATTGTTGACGTAATGTATACTATTATCATGTTTTGTATTGTTTTTACTTTAGCATTGCCCATAAAATTTATTTAAATTTTTCTGTGGCAATAAAGCATATTTGATTTGATTTGATTTTAACCATTGAACACGTAACAAGTGTTCTAATACCCGACCCGCTACGAGATTTTCAAACCCGCGTTTTTCCAAATTTTAATTCATTTACTACGAGGTAAGACTTTTTCACCGGTACATGTGTCTGATTTTGTCGAAATTCTTTCAAGTAAAGCCGTGTTAATGTAAATAATCAACCGGGTGGGATTAAAACGTTATGTTCAGGTGAGTTTTCTTGGAATAGACTTTAGTTTCGATGTGTTCAATTATACGTGAAAGCAAGTCTGTTTCTGGGAAAACTCATGCAGGTTTTTCTTTTCGGGATAAAGTTGACGAATGGCTGGAATTTGTTTCGGTGAGTTTGCTTTGAGATTGTGGAAAATTTCCCAAGGTCAAGGTTTGACTCAAACAATCTCTTTTTTATTGCTTCCTGCTTAACTGGGAATTTTTTTATTTGCTTTAATGATGTGTTCTCAGGTGAACGAATTTTGCCAGGTGGTATATTTCAGACAAAAAGTTCAACATCTCGTTTGTTGCCGGAATATTGTGAATTTGAATAATATTCTTGAGATAGTTCCAAAAAACTACTACAGAGAAAGGCTTCTGGAGTTACCGCACAAGCGGGAAACACATTTTTGTAAATTATGCATTTTCTTTCGCCGCTGAGAATTTAGACAAGGCCAAAGTCTGAGGAAATTCTTGTCAGTCGCGTACCTCTCTATTATTCGTTTGTCAGGCTACAAACGAATCCCGTCACGTGGGTTTTTACGTATCTTTTTCTTGCTACGCCGTCGGGAAAATCTATCTTTCATGACCGCTTTTTTTCTGTTTAAAATTTCGCCGTGAGAACCCGACCCGTCGCTGAAAACTTCGTCACACGCCGCCTTTTCACCTTCTGTTTAGCCGACATGAGGCTGCCATTAGTTTGCGATTTATTTGGCAGTTATTTGAATCTCCACCGGGAGAGTTTAGACTGATTTTTTGTTGTTGTTTTTTTTTGTTATTTAGTTTGACTGGTTGGAAACCAGTTCAATAGCTAGATTTGGGACAAATAGACTGTTTTATTATTTCTACAACATCGTGTTTTTGTTCAGAAGTTCGGAGCGGAAGTTTGCGGAGTTTTGGAAAACGTACGCTTGGACTTTTTCCACTGTTTCAAAGCTACCAGATAGGCATTGTGGGCCCTCTACCACGTAAAATTCAGGGGCTGGCACCCGAGTTTTATTAACATCAACGATTTTCCTCATCCTCGTCGGAAATTGAACTCGGAAAATCTCGTGGAGCGTCACAATCTGTTGCTGATCAGTTAACGCATGCCTAAAATCATCGAATTTGTGGCGGTACGTAAAAACACGCCAATTAACGACCATCATGCGAGTATTTTTGCAACAAGATGAACCTGCAAATGTGTTTGCGAAGCAATTGTTGGACATTGGAAATAATGAAGTCGTAATGGACACCTTGACCGGATTCATCACATTACCCACAGATTTCTATCACATCACTGACTCAAAAGAAAAACTTATTCAACGCGTTTTTCTAGATATAGCACAACAGTTCAATAACCATAATTGACTGGGTAAACGAACAATATTCGCGGCGAAAAATAAAGATGTCGAGGATCTCAATGCGACTATTCAGAATTTTCTTCCTTGAAATCAGTCGACACCGTTATGAACCAGGATGACGTAGTCAACCATCTATCAGAGTTTTCAAATTCATGGAATTGCCTGGAATACCACCTCACAGTTTGCGGTTGAAAGTGGAATCAGTTGTCATCATGCTGCGTAACATTTATCAACCTTGACTGTGCAATGAAACAAGACTGGCTGTGAAAAAGGTGATGAACAACGTCTTCGAGGCAAAAATCAAAAAGGATAAATACAAAGGAGAGGATTTCTTGATCTCGCGAATACCGATGATTCCAAAGGATTAACCATTCGATTTTAAACGTCTACGATTTCCAGTACGTTTGGCCTTTGCGATGACCATAAATAAATTGGAAGATCATTCGTTGGAAGTTAGCGAAATCAACTTGGAGTTTCCCTTTTTCAAGATGCCGCTAGCACTGAGACAGGAGGTCAAGTACCTCGGGTGGTCTTAGACAGTAAGCTAACGTGGAAACCCCATATTGAAAAGACAGTTAAAAAGGGCATAGCCACAATGTGGATGCTGCGCCGAGCGGTGGGTAGGCGGTGGGGCCTAAAACCACACGTCGTTCACTGGCTTTATCGAGCCGTGATCAGACCGAGGATCTCATACGGAGCCGTGGTCTGGTGGCCGGCCACCGAGAAAGCCACTAACGAAATCAGACTAACCAGACTTCAAAGGATGGCCTGTCTGAGCATAACCGGTGCAATGAGGACTACACCAGGAGCTGCACTGAACATTCTCCTTTCGCTGCCAGAACTGGCAATCTGGATAAAGAGGGAAGCGATGGCAGCATACATAAGGATGTCAGCTCAGGAAGTATGGAAGGATAGAGGCACAGAGGTTGGCCACACTAGATTAGCTTCTATTGTGAGGCGTGAGATACCGCTACTGGCGGCGGGACTGACAGCCACGGATGGAAGACTCAGACTTCACAGAAGTTTTGAGGTACACCTTCCTTCCAGGGACGAGTGGCGGACCACGCTGGCAGAAACACCAGGTAGCACGCAGATCTGGTTCACCGACGGCTCAAAGGCTAACTCTAAGGCTACAGGAGCCGGAGTATACAGACAAGACAGGAATGCCGGGGAGGCTTTCCCTCTCGGAAAGCTCACCACGGTCTTCCAAGCAGAGGTTTTTGCTATCCTGGAGGTAGCAACTAGGAAAGAGGTTCAAAGGGGAACAGAAGATATTATAATTATCCATTCTGACAGTCAAGCGGCACTGAGAGCATTATGCAAGCCAAGGATCAGCTGCCCGCTGGTTCAAGAATGCAGTGATGCTCTGCACGCCCTAGGCGAGAGCAAGAAGGTCAAACTGGTTTGGGTACCGGGACATATGGGCATTTTCGGAAACGAACGCGCGGACGAGCTAGCCAGACTAGGCTCTTCATCACCCCAGCCCGGTCCAGAACCATACCTGGGCCTGAGTAAACGACTGATCTCCGAGGCCCTGAATGAGTGGGCTTGGGAGAACACAGTCAAAAACTGGAGGAATAACACGACTTGTAGGCAAGCCAGAGAGATAAGCACACATCCCAACAAACCAAGGACGGCCCAATTGCTGAACAAGAGTAGGAAGGCACTGAGCAACATCGTAGGCATTTTGACAGGACACTGCAAGCTCAACCGACACTTGCATTTACTAGGAATAGGCGAATCACTCCTATGTCCCTACTGTGGAAGGGCGGAGGAAACCTCCTACCATCTACTGGGAGTCTGTGATAGGTGGGGTCGCCTGAGGAGGAGGGTCCTAGGAGCGGCAACCATTCCTCGGGTGGAGTTGGGGGACCAGAGCTGGGATGACCTGCTCCGCTTCACAACGAAGACAGGACGACTGGAGTGAAGAGGGTTGAAAGCACGGGGTTGGCGAAGAGGGCCACTAGGCCTACTCGCCGGGCTTTTGTCCCCCCACCCTTACCATTACCATTACCATTCCTTTTTTCGCACATGAGCAATAATTATACGTCGCGTGTTCGCGCGGCGGTGAACCGTCATCTTTGTTCATTGACGCACTACAAAAAAAGACAAAAAATATAGTTTATCAGAAAGCTTTAGATTGATAGACTGTATCATAACTGTGTTTGTCTGTGAATATCAAATTGAAATCTTATAAATAGCAGTATTTCAGGAAAACTTTGTTTTGTAAGTAACCAACATCATGTGTAATTATCAATCGAAAATAATAATAAAACTTTATTCATACCGAGAATTTTATTTTATTAATTACGGATTCCTTTTGTTTGTTTTAAGTTTATTCTGTACAAAAATTTTCTTACACATAATACATGTTCTCAAATTCAGCCGTTTTCCAGTTATCGCGTTTTATAAATAACATTTTTGCATCTTTGTCATGCTCTAATACTCAAATGGCCTAAGATAGAGAAAAACACTTGCGCTTCTCGATTTTCATGAATGGTCTTGACAGTCGAGCCGAGCCGATTGAGGATCAAGGCGTTTTGTCACGGACACTCACGTTATTGTCACTATACTAATGATGGATTTTGTTGTATTGGATTCGTTGTTGGTTTTGACTTCGATTCGAAGCTTGGCGTGAAATATTAGAATGTATTGTTTAATGAAGCTTAGTGTGAGATAGATTTTGATTTTATAGAAGTGAGTTGTTCTATGTCGATTAAAAAAGTTATGGTGATTAATCCAATGTTTTAGTAGTTATAACATTATCTAATTATTCCTTTTTTCGCTTTCAATAAGAAAAACTTACTGAAATCAACAGTTTTAAACGTTAAACACCCATAATAATAATCAGGGCTTCAATTTATTTTCTAAATTCCAGATGACAACATTGGAGAACAATAATTGTTTGACCTTGGTCGGTCCAGGGTGTCAGCAAACATTCTGCAATAGATCTAATCTGAAAAAACATACAAGATTCCATGAGAATAAGCTCAGTCAGATTGCGTCAGGAAAATAGAAAAATAGCTCTTTATACATCTATATCCTTTTCATTGGTTAAAGTACTTGTTAACCTGGTATCAAGTATGTGTGAAGGGTTTTTCACTGTCTCCGTTTTTTTCCGGCACAAGTCGAAAGATCCTACATATCATTAAAGTGATTTTCTGAATTTGTGTGTTACTATGATATTCTCCTAAATGTGAAGTGAATAAGTTAATATGTTTTGAAGCATTGAATTTCCATGCTTCTCCTAAATCAAAATTTTGGCAACACGGATCAGAAACGCTATTCCAAGATGGACATAACTGGCCACAGGATCAAGTTTCTACGGAGATATAGTCAACTCATGTTTTTGCTATGGAGTCCTTGGTGGAGTTAGAGAAAAAACAATAATGGATATTGAAAGGTTCATTGATTTTGAATGAGTTTTGAGGATCACATGTTATGTGCTTAGAGCGATAAATAAATTGTAGAATCGACATAAAACTTCCATGGTGACCTGCGAAGGGAATATAACGGCACAGGAAATGAAGGAAACTGAACATTATTGGAGACTCGAATGTAATTCAAGTATTTTGAGATTGAATCCGTTCTTGGATGACAACGGCATAATAAGAGTCCAGGAGTCGGGGATGCCATACGATACAAAGCATCCGATCTTGCTACCAAAGAGATCGATTATAACTGATTTCATAATATTTAAGGAACCACGTCATAACATGGCACGGAGGAGTTGATATGACTATCACGAACACGAGGAAGAAGTACTAGATCATTCAAGTAAAACAGCGTAACAAGTCAATTTTGAATGATTGTATTAAGTGCCAAAAGCTGCGATGTAAGCCTGCCAATGAACCGTTTGCACCATTGCCAAGAAGTCGATTGGATGCATTAGCACCTTTCAAAGTGTTGGGAGTGGATTTCTCAGGGCCACTATTGGTGTTTGATAGTCATGAAAAAGTCTATGTAATGATTATCACATGTGCCGTTACAAGAGCTGTGCATTTAGAGGTCGTACCGGATATGACTACTGAAAGCCTTACGTCGTTCTATTTCGAGAATCGGAGTTTCAGAATATTGTCCAGTAACGAAGTGCAGACACTCGCAAATCAGCAAAGAATAAAATGAAGGTCCATAGTCGAACGTGCTGCATGCTGGGGTGGATTTTGGAAGAGACTGGTTAGATCAGTGAATGATGCTTTGAAGGTAACGCTTGGAAAAACGATAAATATGGACGAACTACTGACAGCCCGCAGTGGAGACTTCAATAAACTCTAGACCTCTTTAGTGTCATGTTATCCTCCTAGAAATATTCGTCGGGAACATTTTATTTACAGTATATCAACAGTACACCCAAGCACATCAAGAGTCATCAATAATAATGATTTTGTAGAGGTAAGTACTTTCAGAAGAAAATGGATTTGGGCAAAATTCAAAATCATGGGCCGTACAAAATAGTTTAACTCACCGATATTTAAATGAACTAATAACCCTTATTAAACCCAAATATCCGTTTCTAAAAAAAGATGCTGGAACTCTTCTTGGTGCTCTAGAAACATGGTTGACCTCAGTAAGTTAAAGAATGGTGAGATGGTATATTTTGGCATAAAAAATTGTTAGACTGATCAGCTGAAAATATGCAATTAGAACTATGGTATGTATTGATGCGCTGTTTGGCGGCTTGTGCGTAGTTTGATCATAAATAGACTATTACGTCATCTGCGTACATTACCATTTGGATTGGATCGGCAGTTGGAATGTCGGCTGTGAACAAGTTAAACAGTACTGGCGATAGTACCGTTCCTGCATAGAGATTTCTAGTCAGATAGTGACCCCTCTACGCGTATTTTTATGGAGCGGTTTTTAAGGTAGGAATGGTGGGAATTTGTGGATGTGGTATAACTTCCACAGAAGACCATCATGCCAGACTGTGTCGAACGCCTGGGCGATGTCCAGAGTTAGCATGACAGTGTTCATCTGTTTGTTAAACCCATCCATGGATTCTTGCGTGACTTTGGCTACTGCCAGAGAGGTGTCAAGTCCCTTTTGGTAGCCAAATTGAAAAGGTGGGATTTTGTCAAGCAAGAGGAGTTTGTGGAATGACCAGAGTATTACACGTTCAGCAACTTTGGATAAGCTACTCAACAATGCAATTGAACGATAGGAGGCCACGTTTGAGAGGTCTTTACCCGGTTTCTGAATTGGCACGATTACGGCATCTTTCCATGCGCATGGAAAATGCTGCAATCGCAACATGCCGTTGATTAAGTACATGAGCTGTACAAGGGCCTTCCTGGGAAGATTCTTCAACAGCATCTTAGCTATGCAGACTTCTCCGGGGGCCTTATTGCTCGGGAGTGTTTTAACTATTCCGGCAACTTCCGAAGGAGAGACCAGAATTTTTCCAAGCATTCGCTCTGGAATAACACAATCAGCGGCTGTGAGTTGCCTCACTGACTTTGTAACCTCCGATTGGAATCGCGTGACGTCTGGATTCTCCCCAGAGGCCTTTGCCAGATGATCAGCCAACGTCTCAGAAATTTCTTCTGATGTCTGAGGGACACCTCCCAATGAAGGGATCTTATTGAATTTGTTTCTGAGCCGTATGCTGATTTTCCAGAGAGAGTTATCCTGTGTGGACAATCCAGTCAGTGTTTTGGTCCAGGATTTGTATCTGAACTCAGGGATCGCCCTCCGAATTCAGCGTGTCAAATTTTAAAATTCGTCACGCTTTTCCCGCATTCCTGAACGTTGCAACTCACGTCTTTTTCGATTTTGAAGCTAAATAAGCTCCAAAATCTCGTCAGATAGCATTTCCTCAGCGTGCTTAAGATTAACTTTTCGGCTAATCTTATCGCTTGCGCATTGTAGTGTTTCAGAAAAACGTGCGAGTTCGCGTTCCAGATCGTTTGATGACGGAAAGTCATTGACGATCCGGATTCGCTTATTCACTATTTCTCTGGAACGTCCCCAATTCATATTTTTGTATAAGTAGGTGGTCGGTCCCGCTTCAACCCCTTTGATCTCTACTTTCCAGTCAATTAAGATTGGCAAGTGATCAGAGGAGAGCTTGTTGAGGACACGCAAATAAGGCAGATCAAGGATATCTTCCGCAATTGCCTGATCGATGTACGTTGGAGTCATGTCGTTGGTAGGGTAATGCGTTGGAATTGGAGGTTCCAACCGCAACAGTATGTCTTGGCTAACATCGCAATTATGACATTACATCCACTTTCTAACCGTTACAGATGCCATGATGCCAAACCATACAAACTAGTCACGACCCACGTTCATGACAGAAAAAAAATACAGAGGTGACTTGATCGTATTTTTTATTGAACACTCGTTACAATGCGCATGTTTGGTCTCGCGTAGGCGCCTACAATAACGCTGCCATTGCGTAATTTGACTGCTATACTTTCTTTAGCTGAATCTACGCCAATCCGTGTGTGTGGGATACTACGATTGACGAGCATTGCAATGCCTTCACCACGCAGTGTCCTATCGACTCGGTGAACAATATAATTTCTAATATTCAACTTTTTATCAGGAATTAGTTTCGTTTCAGTTATGACCATGATATCTACTCTATGCAAATTCAAAAAGTGGATTAGTTCACCCACTTTCCGAGTAACGCTGTTCGCGTTCCACTCAACGATTTGGATATACGCCTTATCCCCCATTACGGTTCAAAAATGTATTCCTTATCAACGGTACTCAAGAAAGTGAGTGTTTCTATGCCACGTTGCCCATGGGGTGTGTTAAGTAATCTTGACCGAACATCGGACAAGCAACGAAAAATCTCGGACATATTGACCATTTTATTAATGTCTGCCATACATCCAAATACATCATTAATAGTACTGATCGACTCACCCTGTGCTGGCCCTTGCTGTTGTCTGACAGGGGGGTTGAGGGTGCTGTCACTCTCTGAGGGAGGGGTGGGAACTCGTTCCTCTGCCCTCCTTGTCTGTTGTTATTTTTTGGAATTTTCAATGTGTTTTTAGTGGGTGGTGGCGCTGGAATGTATTTTGTGGGGGGTTTGCGACCCCCCTCCAACTTTTCTGCTTTGTATGTGGCTCGGTAATCCCCCCTGCGATAAGCACATTTTATGATCACTGTGTTGTCGTCATGTGGACAATCACGAGTGAAATGCGTTTTCGCGCACCTGGAACATCTTGGTGCGCGATGGCAGATCGATGAAGCGTGACCCCACATGACGCACCTACGGCATTGGATCATTAAGGTGCTTTTTTTGTTTCCTTTTTCAGGTCACACCGGAAAGTTCCAATATCTTAGCTTGTTGGTTCAATTGTGCTAGTTTATACTCCGGTGCCATCACTATCATATACATGGCCCTAAATTGGGAGTTCATTCTGTATACGTTTTTAACTTTCAGATTATACACATTGACAATTTCGTCTTTTATATCTGCTGGGTCGGGTTGATGTTCCAACACTTTTAAGACACATGCATGTGTTTTCTCATTTCTGTCACAATATGTATGCCATTCCATATTATCGTCTTGGCTTAACATGTTTTTTATGTTGTTGTAATCGTTTATTTTTTGAGTTATCGAGTATTTTTGGTATATTTTACTGAAAAACCACCTGGTGCATTTACCTTGATCTTGTCAACCAGATCCTTATGGTCTGCTTTGTTTGTTGTCACTCCATTCATAATAATGGGTGGGGGTGGGGGTCCCCTTTCCTTCTTGGTCGTCGCTGCTGCTGTCGCGCCGCTGGCCTGCGTCGGAGCTGGTTTCGGGTTGAGGTCGGCTGCTGTCGGCTGAGTGCTCGTGCTGGGCGTCGGCGGATCTCCCACCTTCGTTTTAACGACGAACGTACGCTTGGTTTTTGACGTCACGACTTCGGCTACGCTCACGTCATCGTTATCGTCATGCATATTTGCGAGTATTGTGTAGCGGTTTGTTAGATTAAAAAGGGGCTTTTTCTTGTTTGATATGTCTAATTCCGGACTGCGTAGCCTTTTAGGGTTGTTTTCCGTTTCCATCGTGTGGTTGGGGGTGAGGGGGTGATGAAGCCGTCTGTATCCATTTTCTGTCGTGTTCTGTTATTATGTGCCCAGCAATGTCTTTTTTGTATGTTTCCGTGAGCTGTCTAGCGTTGCAAAGTTTCAAGAATTTTTCGCATGATTTGCACTGTTTAGCATTTTTGGTAACGTGTTCTTTGTATGTAGGCACGTTGGATTGGGATGCTCTTCTTTGGTCGTATGTAGATGTGAATGAATATTGGGGGCTTGTAGATCTTTTAGAGGTGTCTGATCTATATCCATCATTCGTTGGCGGCGATGGGACCTTTGGAATTGCTCTCCGATATTTGGGGATCTCAGGCGGGGTTGCAAAGGCTTCCGCCCCTCCACCTGTTTTCCGCCCTTCCTTGCATGTGTTTTCACGCTTTTTTCGGCACCCATGGCCGGTCCACTTTACCCCTCTACGTCCCTTAAGTCCGAGATGGACCCCCGGATAAGGCTCCACCCCTTTCTCTCGGAATTTCGGGGGGTTCACTGAACCTTAAATCAGCAAAAACTTACGTTTTTGGTGCACTGCACTGTATCACTATACTGATATCCAGAATCCAATAGGGGTGGTCACGATGGTACCACACCCCGGTTCCGATTACGTCCGGAAATAACTCTAAAAACTCGTGAAAATTTCGCGGATGCGAAAAACCCCAATTGGAGTGGTTACTACGCACCACACCCTGGGAAAACGCGTTAATTGACAATAAAACTGTTGAAAACGTAGTGGAATTCACCAAAAAAGTGGCTTGGTAGAGGCGTCTGCCAAGCACGCAAAAAAGGTCGAAGGTACCGATGCACAGGTTAACGCTAACCAATAAAAGCTTTGTCAATATGTCCATCCAATGTTTCAATGAACTAGCATTCAGGAACTTCCAACACTGAAGCTTAAGAAAATAATTTAGTCAGTATTAATCAAAATCTGTCCATACAATCTGGAAGAATTTTTTAACTGTGATATTTTAAATTTAGTGTAAAACTCTTGAATTGTTCCGTGTATGGCTTTTTTTCTCAACTTTTCGATGTTAGTCTCTAGTTTATGACTAGGTTTCTAGTTTTTACCATACATTTTGTAATTTTTGACGATGCTTAAACTGTATATGTTTTGATAAAATGGTTTAACGTCCTTATATGTTAGTTCGTAGTGGGATTTCGGGAATAAAGGACACGTCCATACAGTTTTTTCTATTTATTAATAGCAACGTTTCGATATACATATATAAAATACATATAAAAAATTGTTGCTAGTTTCGTGACTGGAGCGGAAACAGAGTTATGTGACAGTGTCATATAAAAAATTACACAAAACGTCTAGAATTAAGTGTCAAAATGAACCAAAGCAAGCAATCATACAAGAAACAATCACAGGAAACAGAAATACTAGAAAACACACACAACGTGAATCAATGTATACAGAACAAAACAAGGATAAATTAGGAAAATCACTATTTGCCTACCTTCTTAACAAAATGAAGGAGGTGTATATGTTATCTAAGCAAATAAAGCAATTGATTGATTGATTGAATATCACGAGAATCCTGATGAAGAACTTAGCTTGTATATTAATATACAGGGTTTCCCAGATCAACTGGTCAATACTTATACCACATAATATATAAAATATCATAAAAAAAATCATTGATAATGAAAAAAAGATGGACTTTCAAAAAAACACTGCAAGTGTTACAGCAAATGATGAGCGAGAATAGTTCTTTGAATTATTTGAAAAATGCATTGAAAGAAATGTAGAAAGATATATAATTCTTAATAATTCACTGAATAAAAGTGTTTTAGTTCAAAAATTCGATAAAGTCGGCATTTGGATAGTGAGAGGTTTGTTAAAATTGTGATCATGAGCTTAACAAAAAAGACTATAATTAATAATTTATCATTGTTGCCTGGTCTGATGATTTGAAATACGAGATACGATGGATTGGTATGCTCTTAATTTTGTATTATACTTCAAAATCATTGCGCGCTTTGTCAATAGGTAAAATTATCTGCTTTGGATAATAAAGTTTGAAAGCTTATTGTTGATTTTCAATTATCATAGGGACAGGAACATTTGTGAATAGTGTGCAGTGTGAGTATCGTGATCGTAAATGCTAAAAATCGTTGCGAAGTATTTCCTTGTTTTTTTATAACCGGTTCTAATAGAAATAGAACCACGAATTTGGTTGTTTGAACTTGAGCGTTCCTGTGTTACCCAACAATCTTTCTCTGATTTACCTGATTTTTTGGGTATTTCTTTCTCTGTTACTGGTACCAAAAGTGTTTTTTCAATCACTTTTCTGTGTTACTTGTGTGTTACCTGAGTGTTTAACAACAACTCTATTGTGTTACCCGAGTGTTTTTGCAACAACTCTATTGTGTGTACCCTGAGTGTTTTTACCACTCTAGTGTGTGTTTCACTTGATAATCATGTCAAGAAAAGTCAGTGAAATCTGGAACCACTTCGAGGAACGGGAAAACAAAGCCAAGTGCAGTTATTGTTCCCAACTAGTAAGTGTATCACGTGGCTCTACAGGAAATTTGTCTCGACATCTGCGTGCAAAACATCCAGGTAAAGATCATTTTAGTTTATTCAGCTAAATTTCAATCAACATTTACCATTTTCGTAGATCTTATTTTCAACAATAAAATGACAACTTGAATATAAAAATACAAACAAGTTTTCTGGCATAGTCCTGAAGAAAATATTTAGCAAAGTATTGAATTCATTCAATGAGTATAAAATAAAATGTTTTGAGAATTTGATACACTGTTCAGGGGTGACAAAGCAAAGGGAAACCAATGCAGCTATTGATCCCGTTCGCGTTATTGACCAACAATCCGATGCAACCGAAACTGGAGAAACTATGGAGACTCTATCTACAGCGGCCTTGCCTCAAAGATTGATAACTTCACCATCCCCTTCGAAGTTATCTCTTAAACCTGCCGTGAGTACTGGTACTAAGAAAAAAGAGCAGCCCCCTATTAGCAATTTTTTGGTTAATTCAAAACCTATCCCGATACATAAATCTAAGCAGTTAGACCACTAATTAATGAAAATGATTGTCAAGGAATACCATCCAGTTTCTATTGTAGAGGATCGGGAATTCGATCTCTGCTTTGTCCCGGATACAAACTCCCAACCCGAAAAACAATCTCCACCAGTCTTCTCCCTCAAATGTTAAATAATTGTCGTGAAAGTGTAACGACGAATTTAAAATCATCATAGACAATTTGTATTACTACAGATGAATGGACGCAATCAATAATGAAAGTTTTATAGCGATTACAGCACACTGGATAGATAAAGCAGTAATGCAATCCTGTTTATTAGACTGTGCACCGTCTGGTGGAAAACACACGGCAGAAAATTTAAGCCAACTTTTAAGACAAAAATTTGAAAAGTGGAGTATTGGTCACCAAATCGTCTGCATTGTGAGCGACAACGCATATAATATTGTCGCGGCTATCCGTAACGGTAACTGGCTACATTGGGAATGCTTCGCTCATTCAGTCAACTTGGATAAAGTCAGACGGATGGAATATTTTAAAAGAAGTTCACATGCCAATTCTAAATTTAACCAAGTTCAAGAGCGGATGGGATTCCCCATACTAAAGCTGAAAATGGATGTTTGCACGCGTTGAAATTCCACTTGGGAAATGATGAAAAGAATTTATGAAAGAAAAGATCCAATTATATCAACGCTGGCTCTTCTACAGAAACAAAACGAATTATATTCAAATCCAGAGGAATGGGAAAGTTGAAAATATTGCGCTGAAATTTTAAAAATATTCAATGATATTTAGTGATTAACGGCTTGACTTGATTTTCAAGCTAATTGACTTGACTTGACTTGAAATCAAGTCAATCTCAAGTCAAGTATCTGTTTTTGGAATTCAAGTCAAGTCTAGTAGTTGGACATCAAGTAGCTTGACGATCAAGCCCAAAATATTCAAGCTACTTGAGTTTGATTTCAAAAAATGTACATTTCATAACAATAATCTGAACTGCCCAAACGTAAAAAGAATAAAAATCTGAGTACAAAAAAAAAGCAAAATATAAAAAAACAAACGGACATACTTTGTTAAATAATAAATAATAAAACAACAAAACGAAATGATGTAATAATACAAAAAAACAAAAATGAATGCAGTAAATTATTATTGTTGTTTTCGCGGCAGGCCGGCAGGTAAGCTTCTTAAGCTACGTTCCTGACAATCCTGACAGTTGACAGTAGTGACATTGGCAGGAATGACGCATATCACCGCATCGATCGGAATCAACATTGCCAAGCTGCATAATTGTCTCAAGTTTTCGGTTTAATGCCCTACCAGCTATACAGCTAGGATTTAAATGTAGCAGAGCTTACAGCATGGAAAGCTATCAAATTGAAACTAAGCAGAATCAAACTGATTTCTATATCTTGATACTTGAAAAAATCGAAATTAATATTATCTGGCAGAAATAATAAGATGCTTTGGTCAGTCAGTCATAATGATAATTATTGCTTAATTATTAGAATAATCATAAGAATTATTATTATTATGTACATTTTAGATAAAAAGTGGAAAAATACGTAAGTACCACGAAAACGAATTTGATATGTGATGATACATTATACTTATTCACTTATTCGAATGTGAACTTAGTTCAAAGATTCTGGAATAAACCTTATAATGTGTGCCCCATTTTTTGCGCAGTTGTTGATGCAAATTTATAAATGAATTGACTTACTAATTATTCCTAATCCTGATAAAAAAATCCTCAAAATAGTTATATTTCGTCTACATAATATTAAATTGTTTTTATTGTGTGAATATGTAAGTATGTACCGTACCTATGTAGGTATAATATGTAATTTGATTCTGATTAGTCTCAATTTGAAATTAATTTTTCCTAATTTGAATTCATCAAATCTTAATTCGAAGTTGAAGAGGTCGGTATAGATGTTTCCACAAGTGCCTGCTTGCTGTAAGCTCAGTGAATCTCCTGTGTACATTTCACGTTATCAAGTATCAAGTAGCTTGATTTCAAGTCAAGTCAAGTCAAGTAGTTCTGACTGTAAATCAAGTCAAGTCAAGTAAAAATTTTTGAAATGCTTGAGTTTTCAAGTCAAGTCAAGTATCTAAGAAAATAGTCAAGCTACTTGGCTTGATGAATCCCTAATGATATTACAAATGGAATAAGTGCAGAAAAAAATTTCACAATTTCTAAGATATTTTTATTTGTGTCAGCCATAGAGAAGCATTTTTTGGAATTTTGTGGAAAGCAGGAATTAAATCCAGAAATGCAGAACATGGTCACCGTTTTTTTAATCAAAATTCAGAAAGATTTAGAAATATTAGAAATGAACTCCTTTCTCAAGCCACCATTCTTGATCCAAGGTTTAAGAAATTTGACTTTTCGGATCCAGATAAGGCAAACCTGCAGTCGAGACCATAAAATAGAAAATTTCATTAAGGAAGCTATCAGACATGTGCTAGTGGTGCTACTGATGACTCAAGTGGTTTGATTGAAACCGAGACTAGTTCCCTTTCGAAAAATTTTATGAAACCGTTATCAAATCGAAAGCGCTCAGTTGCCCCAAAGCTGCAAGCATAATTGAAATGGACAAGTATTTGAGTGAGCCACTTGTTCAACGGCAAGAAAATCCTTTGCTTTGGTGGGAACAAAGGAAAGATGTCTATCCTTCTTTATATAGTTTTGCAAAAAAAAGGCTTTGTATTGTGGCCACTGCAGTGTGATGCGAACGGCAATTTTCGAAGGCGGGACAAATGGCTACAGAGAAGAGGAGCAGGTTAAAAGCTCAAAACTTGGCCAGATCATATTCTTGAATGGCAATTTGTAGAATTGCAAAAATATATTGCAAAAATATATAACTGCGTGACGTCAAACTTTTTAAATAAATCAGGATGTCTTGTTTAAAACTAAATTTTTAATTTGTATACAGAGGAAAGTTGTATTTTTGTTTTGTTATTTCATACCAGAGTCTAGTTATGTTTGTGAAGGTAAATATTACATCATTAAAAAGTTTTGTATAATAATAAATAAAATCAATTTATAATCACATGCTTCATGATTCAATTGCACCCAATCACCAAATTACTATCCAATAAATAATATATTATCATATATCAGACAGAATCCAGATCAACAGGGATGCAAACGGTTTCGCGGTCCACGATTCAAGAACGACATGGATCCACGATTTATAGTTTTGCTCCATGCGGACGACTCCGTCCCACAAAACACATATACAAAGTTTAGAAGACAAACTGACGTATAAAATTTTACGGAACAATGCGCCACGGAATAAAGAGGATGCGAATCGAACTATCAGACTAGGATAATGTATTATTGAAGATTTCTGTAATATATTATACAGTTCCCTTTACATAAAAGCACTGACATTGACTTTGACGTTGAAAATTTCTTTATTTATTAAATAAAGACAAAAACTTTGAATAAATGTAGTTTTTTCGGTTTTTCTTGAATGTCCAGCACCATCTGGGGATGAGGTCAGTGTGGGCTTCATATCTGCGCTGCGGTGCGCTGACCCTGTGTGATGGTGACTATGAGAAAATGCTACTCACTCCGGAGGTCTCGGAAAGCGGTGCATGGCTCTATGTGGTGTGGGACGGCTGGGCAGTGCGAGACTCGTCGTGGAACACTTCTTCTCTTTTTTCACCTTTATTCGACCTTTTTAGAATGGTGTCACTTAGCCTCACGGTTTGATTTGTTGTAGAATAAACTGGGCGAAATCCTATTTGTTCTTCTGGCAAAAAGTTTTTTGTCATCGTGACTTTCCTTATTTTGTGGAGAATGCATTTCTCCGGAACTTTTCCGATGGCGTCTGGAACATTGATGAGCCTCTAGTACTCCGCGTTGTATTCTGCATTCTTATAGGTTTTTTGATGAGGATTACCAGGGCATTTTTTTACTTAGAGAGAAATCAAAGCATGAAAGACGAAGAAGATAAAGGGTTGTAACGAAGATACAGAATTTTTGAATCCTTTTTACCGAACGCCGTAATTTTCCCAAGTCATTTTCCGTGATAAATCAAGTCAATTCTCTTTTTCTCATATCTCGCTTATTTAACTGTCAAAAGACCCCGTATTTTCTCTAAAATTATAAACATCGCGAAATAAATAATACTCTGATAATAACTCGTCAATCATAATAACCCAACGTGGATTATTACGCCGGATTAAATCAATAAATTTAATTTCTCCAACCGCGCTTGAGAGCAAATCCTACGTGAAAAGTTAAACAGTACCAGCCGACTCCCACCAATCGACGCAAAAGTGTAGACTCGTCGAATACGTGCTGGGACCAGAAGAGAGAATTGAGATGCAGTACGGCATCGTCACCAGTTGAATCCGCACCTACTGACTGACCCGACCCGTTTCGAGAGCTAACCGCGATCTTTTTCCAAATTCTTTTCTTTGAATCTCCACGAGGTAAGACGTTCTGAACCCGTAAAATGTGCCGGATTTTGATCGAAATTCTCTCAAAGTAAAAGCCGCGTTAAAGTAAAATAAAATAAGCAACCGGGTGGAAAATTTCAGATTTCTTCAAATGTCATTCAGGTGAATTTTCTTGGAAACAGATTAGTAATTTCACACCTTTAAATTATGGTGTGATAGTAGGTCTCTTCTTCAAAAATTCACGGGAGGGGGTTTTGTTCTTTTTTTTATTTAGGTGAGTTCTCTTGGAAACAGATTATTAATTTCACAACATTAAATTATCTTGTTGTAGTAGATCTGTTCTTCGAAAACTCACGGGGTTTTGTTTTATTTGCATAATGAAATTTCAGGGGATCGAAAGTTGCTGGGTGGGATAATTTCAGATAGAAAATTCAGTACCGCGTTTGAAACCGGATTTTAATAATTTTTTTTGCACAACAATCTTGAGATAGTTACGAACGAACCAAACTTAATATAGAGGGGCTTCTGGAGTTACCGTGCAAGCAAGAACAGATTTTTCTATGGCTCAGAACCCGTTTTTCCTCCTCGTGGAAATAACCCGTTCGCGTTAGTCTCCCGAAACATTTTCTCTACGTCATCGGAAAAACCGTATTCTTCAAAACCGTTCTCTCTGCTTATTACTACGCCGTGAAAACCCGACCCGTCGTTTTTAATTATTGCGTTACACACCTCTCATCAAGTTTTATTTTGCCGATTTGAGGCTGCCATTAAGTTGTAAATTATTGGGCGGTAATGTTGATTCTTCGCCGGGAGAGATCAGTTTTCTATAATTTATCACTTATGTGATATTTTTGATTTTTCTTTTGCTGATCAAAGATCAGACGATTGTTGATTTAATTTAATAGTATTTATTTTTGTTGTACCGACTGGTTGGAAACCAGTCACATTTGTGATCTTGATAGGACAAATAGACTGATTGCTTTATTTTCATTAACACCGTGTTTTTATTTCAAGAAAGTTCAGTAATCCATTTCAGAGCGGAAGTTTGCGGAATTTTGGAAATAACGAACGCCTGGACTTTCTTCACTGTCTAAAAGCTACCCGATAGGCACTGTGGGCCCTCTACCACATAAATACAGGGGGTGGCGCTCGAGCATTTTGTTTAACATCAACGATTCCCTCATCCCCGTCGGGAATTAAACCCGGAAAATCTCGGGGTTCGTCACAAATTGGCGCCCGAGCAGGGACCCTTGTTTTCCATTTTCCTTCATTTTCCGGGACGGGGAAATTTTCTTTTCCGTATGCCTAAATTCTATGTGTCCCAAAAACCCGTTTTTTTTTGTCGCGAAACAATTTTCCACACGTAGAGACCCATTTAATTTTTTTTTGGTATTTTCCTTTGGACCAGAAGGAAAAGTTTTTCTATTTTTTTTCCGTAGCGTTCAAAAGTACTGCGTTTTTCTGACTTTTTCAAAACGTGCGTTTCTCATAACCGCGGACCCCGTTAGTTTTTTTTCCTAGAGCAAGGTGCGAATGGACCGTCGGTAGGCCCTTGCACAGCCAAATTTATATCAACTAGATAATTATCCGAGAATTACTAGTTGTCCGAAGTAATCTGCCGGTAGTGGAAAAAATCACCTTCATAATTCTGGTCCATAGCAACTCGCAGTTTTGGTACCAATTTGGAACCATAAATTGCTGACAAATTCCGTCTCAAGTTTGGCGTATCGACGCATTGTGTCGTCACAGCTCTCCCACTCCATACCTAAGACCCAACCTCCTGCCTTGGAGAAACCGAGCTGAGAGATAGGGCAAGGGTTAGGGAGACGTGTATCAGCCTTCGCCAAGTAGAGACGTACCCGAAGAGAAGTGAGCCAAACCACCCGCCGGTACCTTTGATAGAAAATTATTTTCCGCCGTGAAAGTTAACGTGATTTTGGAACGTGTAAGTTATATTGAGTTTTATTTTGTGTCCAAAGGCCCTAACCTGGACTAGGTTGTTTTATTAACTCAATTGCTTCCAGGATCCGAACCTGGAATATCTTCTGTGTTTTATTTTTTTTTTCTCTCGATACTTGATCGGTTCGTACTTGCGTTTTTTCTCCTTATATTTTTTTTTTATTTATTAATTTTCTAAGCCACTTCTCTCCTCATTGCAACCCCGTACAGTTTTTTTCTTCACACTCGGACGTGGGACAAATTGCCAGATTTAGGATGCCGAAACATGTAAGGGTTGTGGAAGTCACGACAGGATTAATTCTAGGTCGACGACACACAGCGACCACGGAGAACGCTCCTTCGGTGCGACATCTGGGTCATTGAGAACCTGAGAAACGATTCGGTTTTGAAAAAAAAAAAAAACAACCATCGTTTCACCGATAAATTCTTATGTCCGCTTGGATTCATCAGCCGTTATTCCGTACCTCCACCCAAGTAACTCCAGGAGGGCCGTCTCTCCTACACACGCCCCAACTTGACAAGCTCTATGTTTCCTACAGTATGCCAAAACGGACTTGGGAAGAACCTCCCCGAAGCTATCGACCCGAGATAGTTATCCACCCCCAAGCCGATCTTTATCGAAAACAGTTGGCAGCAACCCTAAAGTTGGCCCGTATCAAGGAGTTGGCTGGGGCTGGGGAGTCTCACCCTCGCTCCTTTGAGGAGGAACTCCAACTGGCAGACAGAGTTTATACCCGGTCCAGGAAAGCCAGACGAAAGGATAATGGAGTCTGCCAGGCGGTGCTTCCCAGTAGGGGGCCCGCTCTGTGTTCCATGCTGTGGGAGTTCTGGCAGGCTCCCAACAAACACACTTGGGTGGCCGAACAAGCCGAAAAGTTTGGTACGCAACCCGCGGCGTGGCCCTTGGGGTTTTACCTCGCGGTTGCGTCCTTCCGGAGGAATAAGAAACGCGGATTAAGCCTAATCTTTAAGAGTGCAGACTCGTATGTCCGCCTAAAAATACCAATGGTATAAATAGGTAATAATGGTAATGTCAATAACATTCACCCGAAACCGAAAACCGCCGTCCGTACAAGCCGTGTGGAAACTAATAGAAAGAAGACCTACGAAATATTCATTTATTTTTTTATTTATTCACAGATCATGTCGAACCAAGGATCCCCAAGTCTGGAGCTCCATGTACAGGAGGATGAGGTGGCTGGTTTTTCAGAACGTGCCAGTACCTCCGCCCCGTCCAGCTCAGGACGTGGGAGGGATGCGGGGCCCGACACCTACGTGAGTGTAGGTCCGGACGTCTGTTGGAGATGTGGGAGCCGAGGACACTTAAGAGGGGCCTGCACTCGACGAACTTTCATCTTTTGCTCACGGTGCGGAAAAACGGATGTCCGATCAAGGGAATGCCCTTGTGCCTCCCCAAGGCGCTCCAACCCGACACCACGAACCAACCCGGTCCCACGCCCTAATCCGAAACCACACCCTACTACAACACCACGACCACCCTCTCAGCCATCAAAAAAGGTGCGCTTCTCCACCCCAGCGGACTCAGAACCACCCCACCAACCACGTCCCGGGTGTTCCCGAGAACCACCCCGTGTCGAGATTCCCCTCCCAGAGGCCATAGACTGTCCAGAGCCACAGCCCATAGAATTTCCCCGGCGCATCTACCCCACGTGCCATTGTTGTGGATGCCCATATGCCGGCATGACACATCACCCGGCTTTCATGAGACCATATTACTAATTTTTTTTTCCCTCATAATTAAGCATTAATAGTTTCTCCCGGTAATATTTTTTTCCTTCTCAGCCAACCTAAGTTTTTTTTTCAGTCATAATTGTTTTTTTTTTTAATTTAATCTAAACTTTCCAGGTTAAGCATAGCTTAAGAAAAATGATCGTAAAACTCACATTTTTCTGTGTAAGTGAAGAGAGTGTGTAACGAAGTTACAGAATTTTTGAATCCTTTTTACCGAACGCCGTAATTTTCCCAAGTCATTCTCCGTGATAAATCAAGTCAATTCTCTTTTTCTCATATCTCGCTTATTTAACTGTCAAAAGACCCCGTATTTTCTCTAAAATTATAAACATCGCGAAATAAATAATACTCTGATAATAACTCGTCAATCATAATAACCCAACGTGGATTATTACGCCGGATTAAATCAATAAATTTAATTTCTCCAACCGCGCTTGAGAGGAAATCCTACGTGAAAAGTTAAACAGTACCAGCCGACTCCCACCAATCGACGCAAAAGTGTAGACTCGTCGAATACGTGCTGGGACCGGGAGAGAGAATTGAGATGCAGTACGGCATCGTCACCAGTTGAATCCGCACCTACTAACTGACCCGACCCGTCTCGAGAGCTAACCGCGATCTTTTTCCAAATTCTTTTCTTTGAATCTCCACGAGGTAAGACGTTCTGAACCCGTAAAATGTGCCGGATTTTGATCGAAATTCTCTCAAAGTAAAAGCCGCGTTAAAGTAAAATAAAATAAGCAACCGGGTGGGAAATTTCAGATTTCTTCAAATGTCATTCAGGTAAATTTTCTTGGAAACAGATTAGTAATTTCACACCTTTAAATTATGGTGTGATAGTAGGTCTCTTCTTCAAAAATTCACGGGAGGGGGTTTTGTTCTTTTTTTTTTATTTAGGTGAGTTCTCTTGGAAACAGATTATTAATTTCACAACATTAAATTATCTTGTGGTAGTAGGTCTGTTCTTCGAAAACTCACGGGGTTTTGTTTTATTTGCATAATGAAATTTCAGGGGATCGAAAGTTGCTGGGTGGGATAATTTCAGATAGAAAATTCAGTACCGCGTTTGAAACCGGATTTTAATAATTTTTTGTTGCACAACATTCTTGAGATAGTTACGAACGAACCAAACTTAATATAGAGGGGCTTCTGGAGTTACCGTGCAAGCAAGAACAGATTTTTCTATGGCTCAGAACCCGTTTTTCCTCCTCGTGGAAATAACCCGTTCGCGTTAGTCTCCCGAAACATTTTCTCTACGTCATCGGAAAAACCGTATTCTTCAAAACCGTTTTCTCTGCTTATTACTACGCCGTGAAAACCCGACCCGTCGTTTTTAATTATTGCGTTACACACCTCTCATCAAGTTTTATTTTGCCGATTTGAGGCTGCCATTAAGTTGTAAATTATTTGGCGGTAATGTTGATTCTTCGCCGGGAGAGATCAGTTTTCTATAATTTATCTCTTATGTGATATTTTTGATTTTTCTTTTGCTGATCAAAGATCAGACGATTGTTGATTTAATTTAATAGTATTTATTTTTGTTGTACCGACTGGTTGGAAACCAGTCACATTTGTGATCTTGATAGGACAAATAGACTGATTGCTTTATTTTCATTAACACCGTGTTTTTATTTCAAGAAAGTTCAGTAATCCATTTCAGAGCGGAAGTTTGCGGAATTTTGGAAATAACGAACGCCTGGACTTTCTTCACTGTCTAAAAGCTACCCGATAGGCACTGTGGGCCCTCTACCACATAAATACAGGGGGTGGCGCTCGAGCATTTTGTTTAACATCAACGATTCCCTCATCCCCGTCGGGAATTAAACCCGGAAAATCTCGGGGTTCGTCACAGGGTGACTTTCAAATGACTTCATCTATCATCATGACAAGCTAATGAGCTGTCATGTGGCATTCCACATACCGCCATCTTCTCGAGATCTAACGAACTTCAGGCACATCAGCGCCTCTCCGTTGATGCGAATCAAAGCTTTCACTTAGGCCCCGCCCTCCATTTACGTTTTTGTTCTAAACTTTGTATATGTGTTCTGTGCTCCGTCCTAACATCTAACTAAACGAATAAACGAAAACGTCTAGTCGATTTAGTAGTGACACGAACGCGTTCAGCCGTTCACCTGCTCAGCGGTTCAGCATGTCTACAAACATTCGACAACCGACGTAAAAATGCTTCATTTTTCTGGGATCCGGTTTACTGAACCGGGTCAGTCATGAACGACTCATCTCTAGCACGGCCATAAGTTGGTCGTCAGCTACCTAGGCGGTCGATGTAATAATTGTGTACAGATTCAATTCTAAAAAAATACTCTCACTTAATCTGTTCCTGCATAATTATACCATTACCAAATATTGCCTTTTATTTTGTCTAGGTACCGTATTATTTTATAGTTTGATAATAAACATTTTTTGAAATTTGACACGATTTTGATAAATATTGTCTACCCTAAAAAAAAATCACGCTTCGCCACTGGAATGGGAAGGATCGTACCAAATCGTACTGATATCCCCTCTTGGAAATGGAATTCAAATGTCAGCTACGAGACCAAGTACCAACTTGAGAAAAGGAACTTTTAAAGCGGAACAAAGAAAAGAATATGCCTTCCGCTCTGCAACCTTGTTACTCCAAACAACTCCAGGGAAATATGGGAACATGCGGACGTAGAGATCGGCCAAGTTGAATTGCTAACCTCACTTTAAAAAACCAAAACAACAAAGTGATATACGAGCATAAAACTGATAGAAATTCTGTTAATTAGTCAATGGACCCCCCAAATTTACAGAAGACATCAAGAGACATTCGTTCCCTGCTCTGCCGTAATTATGAGGTAAGTATTCTAGATTGGATAATAACTTATGTGATGTGATCCAATTAAGACTCAGCAAAAGAATTAAATGTATGGTTTCTTTGCAGCCAGTGCCAAAAAACAGAAAGAGAGAAGTTAATTAAGAGGCCCAGGATCAATGTGAAAAGTGATTAGTGATTAATGACTACATGGCAATTGTATTCAAAGTTAATACGATTAAAGAAGTGTTTATGATAAATGAGCTTTATTTAATTTCAGTGGATTGTGAGAGTAAGAGTGAGGTAAGCAGAGCAAAAAGTTGCAAAAGACAAACAAAATTGTAGCATTATTTCTAAAATCACACACAAAATATAAGGATGTGGAGTGAGAACAATCGAAATTGGGTAGTAGAATGTAGAAGACAGTACTCTTTCAAGATCAATGTATTTTGTGGTAGTGGATGATAGACTTATCGGCCAGTTTTTTTTAATGGAAACCTAAACACGGCTGGTTTTTTAAACTTTCTTCAAAATGAATTTTCGAATGCCATTGACGAACTTCCATTAAAATATCTCCGAAACTTGCATTTACAATTGGATGGGGCATCAATTCATAATGCTAGGATGGTTAGAAATTGGCTCGACCAAAATTTCCACAATACCTGGATCGGAATAAACTGTCTTTTGGTGCATTGGCCACCGACACCACTCGAATTTTATTTATGGGGTACGTTTAAGAACAAAGTATACGTCAATAAACCCCAAACACGGGAGGAACTTCGCGATGTCATTAGTGCAGCTTGCAGGAGTATAACGCAAAAAGAGTTACGGAAAGTTGTGGTCAATAATCGTAAGAGAGTCGAAAAGTGCATTAGGGAATCCGGTGGACATATCGAAATGCGATAAACGAGTCTAGTAAAGGATTTTTAATAAACTTTTTTCCTTTTCTTTTACTTTCTTATTCGGACACCTTGTACATTAGTGTGTTCAAAATTTGTACAAAGGGGTTTTTGGTGATGCTGATTAAGATTCCGTTGTCCAGTTTTTTTTTTCTAAAAAATCACGATTTTCTGAAATTTGACCCACTTTGAACCCCCATAATCACCCATAAGTAAGTCCCTGGAACTGATTTGGTATAATGTTCAAAAAGTGTTTGATGAGACCTATCAAACAAAAACAAAATGAAAGTCGGTTAATAAACAAAAATGTTACAGGAGTGGGACACTTCAGAGTGGACACACTGTATACAGGGTGTTTCAGAATAACATGCTAATAATAAAGGGGGTGATTCTTGGGCTCATTTTAAGAAAAAAAATTCATATGAACGTATGTCCTAAACGCCTTAACTTTTGAGATACAGGGTGTCAAAGTTTTAAAAAATAGATACTTTTTTTACAATAACTTTGTCATTACTGTAGATATCTTTATGAAATTTGAGTCATGTATTTTAGGCATCAATACTCATTCTTTGATGCACCAACAATTTAATTATTCTGACCAGTGCCGTCCATGCGGGTTTTGGTTTGCATATTTTTTGGGTTAAGTTAAGGCGTTTAGGACATACGTTCATATGATTTTTTTTTCTTAAAATGAGCCCAAGAATCACCCCCTTTATTATTAGCATGTTATTCTGAAACACCCTGTATATTGAGTATTCAATTTTTTGATTTTACGTACAATTCTAGGCAGATCTGGTGTATCATGTCCCATAGCTATAAGCGTTTTTGAAATATTCAAGTTTTTATGTCAAAAATAACGTTCGTTGCCCCTAGTTTAAATGAGAATTTTTCCTTCAAGAAAGCCTTTATTGTTTGATTTGTATTGTATTTCTTGTTGAAAGCTTTGATAGATTTTGTACAGGGTGTTCACAGATAAATTGACCCCCTGTTAACTTTTTAATTTCATGTTAGAGAAAAAAAAGTAAAATGAAAGTTTAATGGTTCAAAATGAATTTTGTGAAAACAATGTTATCACATATACAAGGTGTTTCATACTGGGTGATGCGATAAACGGGTCTAGTAAAGGATTTTTAATTAACTTTTTTCCTTAACTTTTACTTTCTTATTCGGACACCTTGTACATTAGTGTATTCAAAATTTGTACAAAGGGGTTTTTGGTGATGCTGATTAAGATTCCGTTGTCCCAGTTTTTTTCTAGGAAATCCCCCAGTACGATTTTCTGAAATTTGACCCACTTTGAACCCCCATAATCACCCATAAGTGAGTCCCTGGAACTGATTTGGTATAATGTTCAAAAAGTTTTTGACGAGACCTATCAAACAAAAACAAAATGAAAGTCGGTTAATAAACAAAAATGTGGACACACAATGTATATCGAGTATTTCATTTTTTGATTTTACGTAAAATTCTAGGCAGATCTGGTGTATCATGTCCCATAGCTATAAGCATTTTTGGAATATTCAAGTTTTTATGTCAAAAATAACGTTCGTTGCACCTAGTTTAAATTTCTATATCATACGAAATTTTGGCGCCAAAAGTAAGTAAAGTCATAATTCTACGTCCAGAGTTACGGAAAAGATAATTTTGTGGCTAATAGGGGTTAGACTGCGAAGTTTATAAGCAAGCATGGCTTATAATACAATAAATAGAGGTTGAAAACAGGGGGGAGTAAGACAAAAATTCGGGTAGTTGTGGATTTTGGATATGTTATTTAAAATGGTTGTTTATTGAAGAATCCGAAGAGGCCACAAAAATTTTGGCTCCGCGGGCGCCGCCATTATGAAGAAACTACCATTTTTTGGCACTTTTCTTAGTTTATGGCCCATATCTCATTGCCTGTGCGTTTTTTGTCATTTGATGTAGTATAAAAAGTTGTATAAGATAAAATTTACTACAAAATTTATATATAAAGTTTTTCTGTATGATCATTGATCAATAATAACGTAGCTACGACGCGCTAAAAAATGACGACTTTATTGTATTTGGTAAAATTTCAAGTTTCTTTGAAATTCCCCCGACCTAATGTTTTCGAGTTGTTCTTTTAAATACTCCTGCAAGGTGCCGGAATATATACTTCTCCTTTATGCAATTAGTGGGTGTGATACAACGTCCAACTTATTTAGCTTCGGAAAAACAAAGTTTTGCCAGCTCTTCGAAAAATACCCACAATTGCTGGAAGTGACTGAAGTATTTTGGAAGCCAAATGCAACTTCAAGTGCGATCGCTGAAGCTGGAGAGAAGATTTTGGTAGCCCTCTATGGCGGGGATAACAATAGTATGACGATCAATATTCTCCGACACACTAAATTTTTAAGGAACAACACCAACCTCAATTTGGCCAAGCTTCCACCAACATCAGACGCGGCAAAATTCCACTCCTTAATAGCGTATCACCAGGTAAAAATCACACATTATTGTCTGCATGACTAGCTTATACTTTTGATTTTAGGTGATGGCGTGGATGGTAATCTACAAAAATCCCATAAATTGGGGATGGAAGAGAGGCGACAGGTCGCTGGAGCCCATCGGAACGCAAAAAGATGCCGCTCCTTCTAGCATCCTCCAAAAAATTTCTTGCAAATGCATTAGTGGGTGCTTGGGAGCATGTGGATGTCGAAAATCGGGCATCAAGTGCTACATGAAAAAACATGAAATCTCACAAAATACAAACATTTCGCAATTTTTTAGATTGTCGTAGCTACGTTATTATTGATCATACAGAAAAACTTTATGAATAAATTTTGTAGTAAATTTTATCTTCTACAACTTTTTATACTACATCAAATGACAAAAAACGCACAGGGAATGAGATATGGGCCATAAACTGAGAAAATTGCCAAAAAATGGTAGTTTCTTCATAATGGCGGCGCCCGCGGAGGCAAAATTTTTGTGGCCTCTTCGGATTCATCAATAAACAACCATTTTAAACAACATATTCAAAATTCAGAACTACCCGATTTTTTGTCTTACTCTTTTCCCCTATTAATTGGATTATTACGGGCGTCAGAAATTTGTGACGGAAAGTTATACTGCAATTATATTGCATTTTGTATACATTCAACCTTAAGTTTGTAAGAAACATAAAAAAAACAAAAAAATAACATTATTAAAAAAATTGAAAAAACAAAATTTAAAAGAAAAACCAAAACCCCATTATTAAAAGTCGATCCATGAACAAATAATATTTGACATTTATTTTTGTTTGTTACCACAGCAACTAATAAATTATGCTTTTAATTTCAGAAAATTGTCATTTATTTGGGTGTTCATGAGAAAAACTGTATACTGTTTCATCTTCTGAAAAGGAAAAAAAAATGTGGCTCATGAATATACAGGGTGTTTCGTTTAAAAAATAAAGTGGGGCAAGTTAACTTTTTGACCTGACCCTGTATAATAATTCCGGAGGCAGAATTGACTTCTACGGGCTAAGTTATATAAGAAACAGCGTATTTTTCAAATTCAATGGCCATTGCGCATGACCGCGCCTATAGCCTCCTCACCGGAAGAGGCGCCATATAGCTTACATCCAACAAGCACAGCATTTTACGTTGATTGACACAGTCTTGGACACAGTACGACAGAGTAGACTGTAGGGTCGGCAGATTTGTTGGTGTTTATTTAAATAGATAAAATAAAAGTGCATTTTTGAACTGGAAATTAACAGATATGTATGTAGTTAATAAATTACACTATACGACTACTAATGAATAAGGACGTTTTCGAAAAAAACGCTCGGACACGTCGATTGAATTTTTGATTCTAGATTTTTTCCAGCAAAAACATTCTATACATCTAGCAGTGGCTGATACCAACTTTGTTTTTTTTCAAATACAACACCCCCACATATCATCCAGTTTTTGGATTCTTCAGAAAATTCTAGACAAATTTCATGTACAATGTCTTTTACCTACATTCAACTGTTTCGGAAATATTCAGTGTTTTAAGATTTATTGAAAAAATGTAAAAAAAAAGTAATTCGCCAGAACGCAATCAATACTCATCTTCGATCTAGTTCGTGATAATGATGAAGTGAGTGAGAACCATTTTAGCGTGTGTTTGTACTGATATGGAAATATTGAAAAAATGTCTGACTGCATGACAGTAATGTCCTACTTTATTTTTTGATTTTTGAATTTTTTTCCATTAAGAAATAGGCAGTATCTCTGCTTGATATCAATTAATTTTTGAGTGTGGTCTAGTGAATTTCTGTCATGAAAAAATTTAATTCTTGTTAAATAAATTTATGCAGTAAATCTGAAAACACTTGATATTTCCAAAACAATTGAAGATAGGTATATGATATAGTACATGAAATATGTCTAGAATTTTTCAAAGAATCGTAAAATTGAGTAATATATTAGGTGTTGAATTCAGAATAACAAAGTAAATATCAGCCACTGCTATATGACATCCCCGAGGAATCCCCTGCATAAAATGTTTTTGCTGGAAAAAATTGACTACCAAAAATATCTATCGAAGTGTCAGAGCGTTTTTTCGAAAACGTCCCCATTCATTACTTATCGAATTTATTACATTAGGCTGTTCCACACTTAACAGTGTGTTATATATAGCTTACATCAATAACTTGCAGAAATTAGACATGTTATCTTTTGAATTGAAACTGTAATTTTTTGTAATAATAAGCTAGGATTTGAATTTCTCGGGTATTATATTTTATTTCATATCAACTTTAAAAAGATACACAGCTTTCATAAGAAATATACCAATAAAGTTGTGACCAGACTAGAGAGTTAGGCGTTTAGCTAATTTAATGTGACGCGACGGGCCGGACTTTTCATGGTTTAAACGGCGGTTCTTTGGTTTTACTCAAAAGAAATGGAATTCAATGGTTTTTACTATTGGTAGTTGGTTAACCTGACGTTTCTACTTTGTGTGTTTTTTTTTTGGTTGATTTACTTTAATTTTGATAACGGAAATATCCAGGGAAATATAGATTGCTCGGTTCTTGAAAGTTGAAAATATTAACTTTTATGAGGAGAATCGTTTGGCATGTTAGATGTCGAGGTTTTTCATAGTTATCTCCAAGATATTGTTGATTCGCGGGTTTTTTAAATCATATCAAACCTCAATTGATTCAAAAAACTACTCCACACGCAGGTTTTACTAGCGCATTTTTTTTTAAATTTTGACTTTAAACAGCTGAGTCACATTTGCTTAAAACCTTAGTCGGCGTCTAATATATGAGTTATGAAAATTATCTATTCTATATGATATTTTCTCTATTAAAAAAAACAAAGCATTTTGTGTATGAATCAATATTGGATATTGTTTATCTTCAACGACGATGCATTGAAATCCAGTTTCATTGCAACCTGAGCTCGGACCTGAGCATCGGTCGCAATACGATAATCGAGATGTGGAAACGATCATGAAGAGTTTCCGAGATTTTGTAGCCAGTCTTGCTCCGACTTAGATACAAGCGAAGATACCAGCTTGAGTATTTTTTCTCAAATTAAACGAGTGATGAAAACTCAAATTCCTGTAACCCTGAAAAATTTATCAATGATCAATGACTATGATAATCCCGCTATTCTAAAAAGCATATCAAACAAAGACATAGAAGCAATAGAGAAATTTGCCCGGACTGATCTACATGAAGTAATTTCTGAAAATGAACTCAAAAGTTTCTATGGTCCTGTGTTCTACGAACAGGCCATCGGAATCTTATTTTTCTTGTCGAAGATTTTTTCAAAGAAAATATAGAGCACACTATTATGGAGAAACGAAAAATTGATTAATCAAGTATGACCGAAAATATGACGGATGTCTTAAATGTACAAAACACAGAAGACACTCCAAACAAGCAGTTTTTCTTCAAGCGTCTCTGCTACTAGATGCTTTAGTCTCCAGACTTCTAAAACAATGGGCAAGATCAAAATTTAGCAATGAACAGGGGAATAAATTAGGTTGTGACTAGGGGTGCGCCGAATCATCGATTCGGCTTCGGTATTCGGCCGCTTCGACCTAACAAAAAAGATATTGAAGAAAAACTTGAAATGTATTTGAACTTTCCTTCAATGAATAGAACTGACAATCCAACCAACTGTTGGAAGGCAAAAAAGAAGCATTTCCAATATCAAGCGAGATGTGTTCAAAATTTCTCTCGGCTCCTGCTTCTAGAGTTTATAGCGAAAGATCTTTCTAGAAGCAGAAAATATTTACGATGAAACTAGAAGCAGACTTCTTCCAATAAATGCAGAAATGTTATTATTCATTCATCATAATTCAACTTTAGTGAATTTTCAAAAAATAAGATTTTTGTGTATCATGTTCTTATGATTGTATCAATGCATAAATAAATATTCTTCTAAAATGTTGCTAGGATAACAGATGTTTTTTTTTTCTATTACGAGAATTTTGTTTTCTTTGTGTTTCTTGTTCTTATGTACGAATGCATAAATATTTTATTTTCATAAAATGTTGTTAGAATAACAGTTATGTTTTTTTATTATGAGAATTCTGTTTTGTTTGTTGTTGGGAACATCATAATAATGATTAAAATAATGAGTCATGCAATAGCGTTTTATTTTCTTCTTGTCTTCCTAAAATATGGAAAGTAAAACAATATAGCTGCAATTCGGCCGAAGCTTTGGCCGAACCACTGTGAAGTTCAGATTAGGTATTAGGCCGAATCGAAAAAAAGCCGTTTAGGCGCATCCTTAGTAGTGAATTTAATATTATTTTCTTCAACACGACTTTTAATACAAGTAGTGATAATATTGATCAGCAGTTATATCTAAGGGGATTCTGGATCATTTTCCAAAATTTCCGCTAGGTGGCGCCGCAATCACGAAATTTGAATTTAATTATTTTTGTACTTTGTCTAGCCGACGCCTAGCCTGACGCCAGTACATGTTGACCTTTGGCGTTAGATATGTATTATTTAAGTCTCGTATAAGGGATGTGCAAAAAAAATGTGTTTAATTTTGAAAGGGGCATTTATTGCTTTAATTTTGGTTTGAAAGTGTGACGGAGAAGAAGTTAGCTTGGGCTGCAGAAACCAGCGATGAGTAAAAAAAAGTATTATTTGGGCTGATCAAGATTCGTCCAAGGTTGTGCAATTTGACTTTGGCTTGAGTGTATTTTTGATAAAAATAAATGCTTCTGCTAAAAGGAAATGGTGACTCATGTTATTGCGGTTGGTATGAAATCAAACAATATGCCCAGTGCAGGATGTGATTTTATATTTATTAACATAGGATATTGTGGTCTAAAGATTCATTTGTAATCGAGACATCAGACAGTTGGTTTATTCAACCTATCGTTCCAAATAACCAACATCAAATTGATAAGCTAGATGAAATTAGTTTTCTTCCATTGTTATCATCTGCTGCATTGGTAAGTCAACCCACTCGCCCCATTTAAGTGGTGTTTTAAAATATCAATTTTAGATAGTTCAAATCATGAGTTCTTTCGAAGAAATTGCCTCTTTGAGTAGTGACATTCTGACAAAGTTCAAAGATTCTATCAAAAGAAATGATAAATGCATTGAAGTTGATGGTGGTTTGGTAGAAGTTACAAATTTTTAGTTTTATGTAATTTTTATTTGTTTTGATAGAATCAAAGATTGTTAAAGTGCGAATTTTTAATTTTTTTCAACTTGATATTTTCGGTTGAAAATTTGTATAGACCCGTTTTAAAGGATGCTGAATCCAGTGGCGCACACAGATTTTTTCTAAAAAAATCGCTTATATGGTTTCCTGAAATTTTGCTCTTAAAAACTAACATAGTAGGCCTTGAAGTCATAATGGCGAAGGTCACTTTTTGCCAAGAATATACAATTTTTCGAGCTCTACAATCCAAAAAAAAAACGAACCAAATCGGTTAAGAAATAAACTTTTTATCAAGGTGTTCCCAAAACAAATGGGTCACACTGTATATACAAGCATCATTTTCAACTCATTCATCATTATAAATGGAATGATTATTAAAATAGAAATTTTTTGATGTAATAAAATTTCAATAATTTATCAAAAAAAATCCTGAGCAGTAGTCTAATTCTAATATTTGAATGTTTTGTATAGTATTATGATGTGGTAAATATGAAAATTCTCAGCCAAAATTGGGGTTCGTCTGGCCGATTATGGGACGGAGTGTGAGGTTTAAAGGATCTGTTGAAACATTCTCGTTAACATCAAGAAAAGTTGACGATTCATCAGCTCTTGTGTGTGTTGAGCGCATTTCGTTTAATTTTTAAAGAAATACACTAAAACAATTGTGTATATATATATATATATATATATATAGTGTATCAAATTATTAAAATATAAACAGCGAATAATGAGATTACATTACATTGCATTACAATTATTTCACCCCCAAAACATGTTCAAATTATGTCCGGTTGAACTTATTCGCATCGTAGGTATGTCGATATAAGTATAAACTTGATAAGTGTGGATTATATAAAATAATGTAATTATACATATTTTTATTTGAAATTATTTGGGAGTATCATTTTTGGTATTGTAGTTCTTCATAATAATGCATCGTCCATGAACATAGCGACTATCCACTTGAACTTGGTGATAAAATGCTGATTTTTGAAGATGTGTGGAAAATCATAACGGACTACCTCAATTGGCTACTAGATGGGTGGCATCTTGAACACATGCACCCGTCATTTTCATATGATGACTTGATGGTCAACAGTGTACCCATGGACAATGGAATGAAAATAATCTCAATTTCAAAAAATGATCAAATATTGTAATTAACTGAGAACAACACACACTTGACCTTTGTATTGTTAATAAGCATTTTGTAAACATGAGACTTCGGGAACTGGAGCAATTGGATTTTCCTGAGTATTATAATATGATTTTAAATAATTTACATGAATTAATTAGAAATTGTGTAACACATGCCCCCATTGAAGATGTAGTTTCAAGTTTTTCTAAGGATAACCCTAGCATAGAAAGCTATTGTTTAGCACGAATCATGTATAATGACAAAAGTAGGATTTTGTCTGATTTAAGTCAAATAAAAGAATCTTAATGAAAAACATTGTTCTATTGAAATATATGTATAGCCCTAGAAACATCTCAAAAACCATGGAACCCAAGAGAAGATTTTTACATAGTCCTGATGCTATAACTAAACGAAATTAGACAATAACAACAATTCTACCATTTGTTTTTATTCAAATAGTTTTTCATGCACAAATTACAATTTATTCCAAACGAAACATATGGTCCATCATTTTCTTCATATCCGGAATCACCTTCATCAGTTGGAGCAGTGTAGTGCCCCCAACACGGTTTTAGAACTATCTTCAAAACATCCTCAGAAATGTCCAAAGTGGTATGTGGGGTTTTGACAAAATACTCCTGATACAAGGATGAAGCTGGTATGTTGAGCTGATGGATGGTTTTTCGTATTTTTTCAATATTTTCCGGAATCAACATGATGATGATGATAAATCCCCCAGACTGCTTTTAGGATGAGAAGTGAGAGTGCGCTTATAATGTAGTACAGCGACTCAATAATTGAAGTTGAGCAACAACTCCAATCATTTTTATATTGATCCGTGGTGGTGGTGGTGATGGTAGCAGCGGTGGTGGGGGGTGATGTTGGTGAACAATTGAATGTGGGGATAGTTATATTTTTCCATATACTGTAACCATATATTTGGTTTTGAAAAATCAACTATACTTTGTATTCCTTTGCATTTTGAGGTAATGCCACAATAAACATATCATCATTGTAATCCACTTGCGATTTCATATTTAGCCAAGTGTAATTGGTTCTATTGAAGCAAATGTGCATTCCCTACAACATCGTGAGGTTGATGTACATAGAAAGTATTATTGAATATCGCAGTAAGAATAATATAATTTGATGTTAACATCATCATGAATAATGTTGAACTAAAACACAAATAGTATTTTCAACTCTCTATTAAACAACGAGTTTCAATCCATTCATGAAAAGTATACAATTGCCTAGGATACACATATAAAAATTATTCGATAGATGACCAAAACAGGTTGGAACGTCTTTTTTAAATACAGGTGGATGTTGCCAATGTCCTCGACGTTGATGATTTTGGGAGTATGCGCTGTTGTAGAGTCCTGCAGAATGTTTTCCAGAAAATTCTTTTGTTGTTGTCCCCGAACGTAGACTTTATCCACAAAACATATATGTGATATGATGATTGGAAGAAGGTCTTCATAGTTGATATATCCAAATGAAAACGGGATTCCATGTTGTTTCATGGTTGCTCTGGATGTTCTTTGTTTGTCCCATAAACATAACGATCGATATGATCCATTTGGTTTGAATATGTAATGGCTAGTTTGGATCCCGTTCGTGGCTGCCAACTCTTTGATGATGAATTCGTGAGACAGACTGAATCCTTGAAAATCCATTGCAATCATCTTCATGATGGACTGGTTCTGTAAAAAATAAATACATTTAGAATGCGATTGATCCTAGTTGAAAATAATACTAACTTTGTTTTTTACATAGCAACTATCTCAAAACTTGGGGTGTACTTCATATCGCAAATCTGCGTAATCGATCTTAAAATTATCGCATATTTATGAGGTTGAAATTGATGCACATTTCTTTTGATAGATACAGAAGTACGCTTTGGTAGAAAAACGATATGATCCTCCAACTCTACTCGCGGCACTTCCCCATATTTAGAAAGAACAATATTTAATCCCACAATTGGATACTTTACATCACGAGTTAATTCAATTAATTTTATGGATGTCTTATCCACATAAGAGGTGGTTGCGTTGATTTCTGCCAGATCCATTTCTAGAAAGAAAAAATAAAATCAAATACATTCTCTAGTTTGATTATGGGGGGCGCTTACCTGTTGTTGCTGCTGCCGCTAATGAATGCGAACTGAAATTCTTCTTTAACAGTGGTAAATTAATAAATCTCCTCACCTCTCTTTTCCCACTTATTTTCTCAACGAATGTGCTAGAACATCTGCTTAATCTGGTCAGAACGTGTATAATCGAGCTCAAACCAATGGGTCATTAAAAACGAGTCACTACAAGTCAACATTAATTTTTTCCGGAGTACGCAGATGTTTGGAGGATATTTTATTTTTGGATTTGGCTAAGACCACTATTTACAATTTTCACTATGGTTACATGAAAAATCGTTTTGCAAACTGTACCATTCTTAACTCTGATACAGTTGAATTATCTTGATAAAATAGCTTCAAAAGATGAAGTATGTCATTCAATTTCGCTAGAAAATATTATAGATGATCCAAGGATAATTGGATCTATCTGTAAAAGAAACGCTCTACTCATCCATAATTGGAATGATCATAGTTTTGAATGTAGGGGATATTGTCTTTGTGTGGAGCATTATGTACTTGAAGATTTTAATATGAATATTTGTAGAAATTGTAGTTTCGGGTTTATAAAATTTCTGAATAATAGATTTAAGATAGTTGATAAGCATTATCATATCGTTGTGACTGTTCGCCAACTCAAGATACGTGTATAAAGAGATAAGAAATTTTGGAGCGAAAGTTGTTTCATGCAACTTTTATTTTGCGTAGAGACTAAAGAAAGCTGTAATTATAGATTGCATTCAAAGTTAGGTAAGAATATAGGTTTCGAATCTCCCGATCCAATCATCGATGATTAGTTGTAAATAAGATATGTTATTTATTCATTTTAACACCACTGATTTTTGATCAACTCTATCTATATCCACCAAATCTTGAAAATATGTCTTATAGTTTAATAGTTCTCATATTACTTATTTGATAAAATCATATCAATATTTAATAAAAGGTGTTGGGTTTGATGAAAGATGAAAATAATGGACGGATTATGACAGACAGATCAAAAATGTACGCAGTAAAACTATTTTACACTGGTGAGGAATTAGAATAAGATACAGCTGATATGTTGATGTAGTTTCTGGTTTATAAAATTTATGAATAATAGATTTAAGATAGTTGATAAGCATTATCATATCGTTGTAACTGTTCGTCAACTGAAGACACGTGAATAAAGAAATAAGAAATTTTGGTGTGAAAGTTGTTTCAACTTTTATTTTGCGTGGAGACTCAAGAAAGCTGTAATTATAGATTGCATTCAAAGTTAGGTAAGAAAATATGTTTCAAATCTCCCGATCCAATCATCGATGATAAGTTGTAAATTAGATATAAGTTATTTATTGAATTTAACACCACTGATTTTTGATCATCACTACCTATATCCACCAAATCTTGAAAATATGTCTTATAGTTTAATAGTTCTCATATTACTAATTTGATAAAAATTATATCAATATTTAATAAAAGGTGTTGGGTTTGATGAAAGATGAAAATAATAGACGGATTATGATGGACAGATCAAAAATGTACGCGGTAAAACTATTTTACACTGGTGAGGAATTAGAACAAGATACACCTGATATGAAAAAATATGAGGTAGAAAAAGAGGGAATTATGAAATATTTTAATGATAAAGACTAAAAATCATAGGTGTGGAAAAAATGTTGTAAAAATAAAATCAGTTTTGATGATTATTAAGATTCTATCTTAACTCTCCCTCATGGAAATTATTCTATAATGAAATAATATGATATTGTTTGTAATAATTGTAAAAGATAAGTGTTTGTATTTCTCATTAGATATGATAGAATGGATTGCTTTTGCTTTTCTGTTCATATAATGTTTTAGTAAGTAGGTAGTAACTGTAAATATGCTTGTATTTGTCCTATCTTTAGATCCCTTTTTGGGTGGAGTATTATGTACTTGAAGATTTTAATATGAATATTTGTAGAAGTTGTAGTTTCTGGTTTATAAAATTTATGAATAATAGATTTAAGATAGTTGATAAGCATTATCATATCGTTGTAACTGTTCACCAACTAAAGACACGTGTATATAGAAATAAGAGATTTTGGTGTGAAAGTTGTTTCAACTTTTATTTTGCGTAGAGACTAAAGAAAGCTGTAATTATAAATTGCATTCAAAGTTAGGTAAGAAAATATGTTTCAAATCTCCCGATCCAATCATCGATGATAAGTTGTAAATTAGATATAAGTTATTTATTAATTTTAACACCATTGATTTTTTGATCAACTCTATCTATATCCACCAAATCTTGAAAATATGTCTTATAGTTCAATAGTTCTCATATTACTAATTTGATAAAATCATATTAATATTTAATAATGTTTTGACGAGTAAATTATTTCGATATACTTATTACAATGATGAAATGAAATGATCTTAGTGTAAATTTATTTCATGAATACCTATGAAATAAAGACTTTTAATTTGATTGTGCTGTGTGTATTTTACCGGATAATTTCTCAGATATGGTGAGTATGTCCGTTCTTCTTATTTATTATGAAATGATGAAATCTACTCATATGTTGGTCAATTTTATAACACCCCAAAATTTATCTCGTTCTATTTTTAGTATATCATTAAACTGTTCTACACCTTTTGGTAACGAAATTATGTAGGTATACTTATCACAGTGATACAATAAACAATCATTTTAATAAAAAAAAAATATATATTTCATGAACATCAAATTGTGGTTTTTAATTTGACTGTTTTGTGCAATTTGCTTGGTGTTGCTATAACATTAAACTGTTCAAGTCTTTTCCTTATTGATAGCAAAATAAGTTGAAATATTTCTTGGAATGATTTAGATCTAAATGCCGGTATTTTCTAATGAACCATAGCTTCAAGTCACTGACCTTCTTATAAGGTATTTCTTTCAAAAATCTAGCATCAGCTCACCAACTCCAAACATCGCACTCCACATATTAACTCTAATTGCGAATGATTAAAGAATTCAATCAACAGTATCATCACCATCTACATTTTCAAAAACTAATTAACTCAAAATATGAAGAACCCTACATTTTCCAAATCCCTTATTACAAATATTCTCCGCTAAGTGTCACAATAAGCCCCAATCCATACCTTTTTGACCATCTGGCACGAGACCACTTTGAAATCCTCTCCCAAACGCCACACTCAGGTAATCAAGCATCCCAAATACAGCTTTTTGTTGTTCTTGCGTTGAATCTCTATAGAACCTTTCAATTTGTTCTATTTTTGTGTTGAATATAATATCATAATATATACATAATAATTAACATTATATTTTCTTTTCTGAAACTATCAACAGGTGATAAACGGGAATTTCTAATGACTCATAGTCTCTGGTTAAATAATTAAACCCCTCATGAAAATGCTATAACTAATGAAAAAATCTACACATCTCGCTCTCTTATTAAATACCTTACAAATCGGAGTACTACTACTTATATGATCTTTAATATGAGACAACACACAATTGTCCATCATCCATCATACCCTATAACCGAGCCTATAACATTCAAATACAATCACGAAATCTGCATTGGAACAATAAAACATCACAAACACCAACGCCACATCAAAAAAAAACCTCAATTCCTAGAACCCCTTATCTCCCAACAAAACACCATACGTGACATCACCGCACGCAGTCAACAACACCGTCCACACATCGATCCTGTCAATTATCAAGATCAAGCCTACAAAACATCTCAACGTCAACGTTACATCAAATGCCCACCAAAAACCCTACCTATCCCAAAATCCCTGATCTCCCACAAAACACCATACTTGACTCCAAAATCCCTCATCCTCCCACAAAACACCATAAGCGGCAACACCGCACGACGCAACCGACATCACCGTCCTCACATCAATCCTGTCAATTGTCTGTAACAACGCTATAACCAACCCACCACAAACGCCAATGACACTTCAAACGTCAACCATAAAACCTAAAATCCCAAAATCCCTCATCTTCCCACAAAACACCATAAGCGGCAACACCACACGCAGCCGGCAACACCGCTCACACATCAATCCTGTCAATTGTCATCATCAACGCTACAACCCACCCGCCACAAACGTCAATGACACTTCAAACGTCAACCATAAAACCTAAAATCCCAAAATCCCCTCATCTCCCCACAAAACACCATAAGCGGCAACACCGCACGCAGCCGACAACATCGCCCCACACAGAAATACCTCGGATCAACGCTACAATAGACCACCACACCAAAAAGCCGGTAAGAGTGAGGTTAGGTACAGAAAGTGAATTAGAACCGGTTTAGACTGTCTACTGGCCGTATCGGTGTTCTGAAGCAGATAAAGCTGTCATAAGAGCAAAAGTTCAGTATCTTTTAGAAAACAATATAATAAGACCTTCTAATTCCTCTTTTGCTAGTCCTGCTGTCTTAGTAAAAAAGAAAAATGGCGACCACCGTTTATGTGTTGATTATCGCAAATTAAATGCACAAACTATTAAGGATAGGTATCCTTTAAATCACATCGAAGACCAGATCAATTGTCTGAGGGGCAAGAAATATTTTTCAAGTCTTGATTTTAGCCAAGGCTACTATCAAATTAAAGTGTCAGCAAATTCGATAAGCAAAACGGCCTTCGTGACTCAAGATGGTCAATTTGAGTTTTTACGCATGCCGTTTGGCGTCTCTAACGCACCAATAACATTTCAACGATTAATAAATAATCTTTTTGCTGAATTAAAAGATCAAATAAGCCTTTATCTGGATGACATTTTAATTGCTTCAGATACAATTAAAAATGGTATAGGTACCCTGAAAAGAGTCTTGGAAATTTTAAAAGATGCCAAATTAAAACTAAATGTGGAAAAATGTTATTTTTTTGAAACTAGTATAGATTATTTAGGGTATGAAATTAGTTCAGAGGGTATTAAACCTGGTCAACAGAAAATAAATGCGGTAGCAGATTTTCCAAAGCCAAAAACTGTGCATCATTTACGTCAGTTTTTGGGACTGAGCTCATACTTTAGAAAATTTATAAAACACCATGCCATGATTATTTCTCCGTTAAGCAACTTATTAAAGAAAGATGTTTCTTTCACTTGGAGCACTGAACAGGAAAATGCATTTAATGAAATTAAGAAGTTACTCACATCTAGGCCAATTCTGAGTATCTATGATCCAAGTCTAGAAACTGAACTTCACAGGGACGCTAGTTCGTCCGGTGTTGCAGGAATTTTACTACAAATGCATGAATTTTCTTTCAAGCCAGTCATGTACTTTAGTAGGGCAACCAGTAGAGACGAAAAAGTTTTCCATTCCTATGAACTCGAAACATCAGCTATAGTAGAGTCAATAAAAAGGTTTCATATTTACTTAGCGGGAATTCATTTTACAGTCGTGACTGATTGTGCGGCTGCCGCTGTGCGTTCTACATTCACAAAACGCGACTTACTGCCTCGTGTAGCTCGATTGTGGTTGACTATCCAGGACAATGATTTTGAAATAAAACATCGTCCTGGAAATAGAATGCTTCACGTCGATGCTCTCAGTCGCAACATCCCCATAACGAATACTCTAATTATTGGAACGAACGATTGGTTTTTAAGCATTCAACTGCAAGACCCTGCATTAAATCTAATTTACCAAAAATTGAAATCTAACGATTGTGATAAACAAACTAAAAATACCTACCTCTTAAAAGATCACAGACTTTATAGAAAAACTTTGGATAACAAAGAAAAACTTATTATTCCGAAAACGGCAAGATTTAATATTCTTAGAAAGTACCATGACGATGAGGGTCATTTGGGTTATAAAAAATGCGAGTCTTTAATTAAAAACAAATTTTGGTTCCAGAGCATGACAAAATTTATTAAAAAATATGTTTATGGGTGTTTAGACTGTGCTTATAAGCGTGGTCAATATGCTAGAAAGGAATGTTTTCTTTTCTCAATTGACAAACCAGAACAGCCTTTACATACGTGGCACATTGACCATCTGGGTCCATTTGTTAAAAGTGTTGGAGGATATTCATATATTATATTAATGGTAGTTGATTCATACTCGAAATATTTATTTGCCAGACCTTCAAAATCCGTGAGATCGGGTGAAACAATAAAAATTTTGAAAGATCTTTTTAGCCTATTTTCTGTGCCTAAAAGAATTGTTTCAGATCGCGGAAAGGCTTTTAAAAGTATGGAATTTAAAGAATTTTCTCAAAATTATAAATTTCAACACATCCTGAATGCTGTCGCTTCTCCTAGATCAAACGGCCAAGTGGAAAGGTATAACCTAACTTCAACAACTGCCATTAATACTAGTATATCCGATGAAAATGAATGGTGTTCAGTTCTGCCTGATGCCGTGTGGGGTATAAATAACTCTATAAATGTTAGTACAGGGATGACACCGCATAAACTAATGTTTGGGTTTGACCAATTAAAGCACCCTGATTTAGACCGGACTATGGCAAAGGTAGATGGAACACAAGATTCGCAAATAGCAAAAGCAAACATGGATAAGCAAGCATTAAAAATGAAACAAAACTTTGACTCAAAAAGAAAACCTGCAAAATCGTACAAGGTGGGTGATTTAGTGCTTTGGTCTGGGTCAGAAAACGCACAAAAGGAAGTGCGTAGGAGAACAGGTGTAAAGTTTGGTGGCCCATACAAAATAAGTCAGACTCATCCGAACGACAGATATACGATTTCAGCTCTAAAGGGCATGAAAGGATATAAAAAATATTCGGTCACTGTCCCAGCCGACCAGTTAAAAATGTATACTGGTGGAGTTTTGGAACAGTCCGAATCGGATAGTTCTGTAAATAGTACAGATGAACTGATAGATCTTTTAGAAGGCTAAAACAAAGCTCTAATGCGAGCATAAAAATGTATTAAAACCAAAGCTCTAGCGAGCATAAAAACCTTCTAAAGTAAAGCTCTAATGCGAGCATAAAGCTAAATTAAAGCATAAAATATAAGAGAACCTTAAAAGTATAAGGAAAATAAAACAACTAGTCAAAATTATTTCATTAATAATTACTTAAATAAATATACGTAGGTATTGAAGTTTAACAAAAAAAAATAAAAAAAAAAAAATAAAAAAAATTATTATCGAATGAAAAGGAAATACCGATACAAAATAAAATAAAGCATGGATATATGTATATATATTTTTGCGTAATTATTATGTTTCAGGAGCAATAAAAGAAAGTCGAGGACGACCTAGATGTAGAATGGCCGAGTGTTACGATTATGTTACGATTACTATTATTATGTTATGATTATTATCATTATTAGTGTTAACATTATGATAACGTTATATTTTGCATAGTGGAGTTGGGTGTTAGTTTATTAGTTGCATTTATTTTAATTATATAATAGACTAATAAGTATATTTTTCTGTCTACGCCTGTGATCTGCGATTCAGCGTGACACATACTTTTTTTCGGAACGGTTAATGTAAACACTGACGTGTTATGGGAGTAGTCAGCAAACCGTTGTGGCGACAGGTTGCTGTTAAATATATTATCGTATTAATTGGGAATTGTGGCTTTATTTACATATCGCTATAATAAAAGATTGTGGCATATACGATGATATTTGGACAGCATTGCAAAGATTGGAAGACCTTGCAAGTAGCCTAATTATGAATATGAATGATAACTTTGCCGAGCTCTACAACACTGTAATATTCATGGAAAGATCCAGTTTTCGTCGTAAGGATTCGATGCAAGCAGCAGTCTCATTTGATTCAAAAGGGAATTATTACAGAGAAATAAATAAAACTGCCAAAGGAAGAACAGATTGTTAAAAAAAAACAAAGAATATTGAAAATTTTCTTCCTGAAAAAGATTATGGCCCTGTCACCATTTACCAATGGATTTGGAAACCGACCTTTTTAGAATTGAAGCTATTTAGTGAGGCTATATTCTAGAATCCGTGAAATATTCTTCGAAATACCATTCATGCTTTAAAATTAACCGGATAAATTTTCGTTCATGCGTGTTTTCTCTACAAATTTTGAGAATACATGCATTCGTGAAAATTTATCGGTAATTTTTAAGCACTCGTGGAACTACCCCCGATAACACCAAATCGATAATACCACCCTATCATGGCAACACAAATTTGTTTATTACGTATTGTCAGTGACAATTATTTGACACAAATAACCAGGTTGTCAGGGCAATCGATATAGCAACGCAAATTTATTGAAGTTATACTGTAGAATTCGTGAAATATTTTTCCAGATACCATCCGTGCTTTAAAATTAACCGGATAAAATTTCGCTCATGCGTGTTTTCCTTACAAATTTCACCCGACCTTCGTTCTCGTGAAATTTTGAGAAAACACGCATTCGTGAAAATGTACCGGTAATTTTTAAGCACTCGTGGTATTACCCCCGATAACACGATAGTCTCATTAAGTCGTACAAGTCCTTGAAAGCTACCGCACTAAAAGACATTCAAACAATAAATGTAGGATTTTATCATTTTTTCACCAACTGCAAGAGATACGAGGCAAAATTATTGAGGATAATAAATATATTGGACCTTCTCTCGTAAATAAGTTCTGTGTAGTCCCCTCATTTCATGAGCTAACGTGACATATTTTGAAGATTCCACAGTCCCTCCAGCCCCCCACGCCTAATCGCCTCCAGTCCACTTCTTATGTGTGTCGCGAACGCATCGGAAGTGCAAACATGCCAAATAATAAAAGGCGTAAACGCACGCTAGAAAAATTAAGGAAATCAAGAGGAGTTATCGACAGCTCGGGTACAAACTCGGAGAAGGACTCCCAGCATAATAGAAGTTCGGGACTTCACACTCATCGGAAAATCAAAGTTGTCGAAGTAAAAATGTATAAATAATTAGGGGAAGTATTTACCAGATTTTTTTTGGGTATTTCGTCACACACTATCAAAAAACAATAAAACTAGTGTTTATATACCGGATCTTCTATATTACCTGGAAAAAAGTCTATTGGTAAATGAAAAAACCTATCAATATCGAAACGTTTCGGAAGCGAATCTGCTTCCGTCGTCAGTGAAACCCAAAAACGGAATAATTAATTCAAATTAAAACAATATTATTCGTTTTTGAATGAAGTATTGCATCGATTGAACCTTGGATGGTTTGACAAATTGACAGGACCCCGAGTATTGTATAGGCGATACATTTTGTCCTAATACTGTTGAAGTCAACACAATCGATTTTGATAAACTAGAGTATACTCTACGTTGAGGTGGAAAAAGTGTTATCAGTGAACACTAATGTGTGCTATAGCTATGATAATCATACGCATATTATGCACCTATAATGGGACAAAAAACTAATAGCTAAGTAGGACCGACCAGCCGGTTTTTACCAAGAGCTGTAAACCCGATCTATTTTGATCAATATGTCATTGATTTTGCTTGGACGTTTGGTTTCTGGTTTTATAAAGAATGTTAAATCGATTTTATAACGAATAATGACTATGTGGATTGAGTGCAATCCTTATCATCTTCCTTGTTCTAGATGAGACTAGGAGGGAATCATTTCAAGACAATGTTTTCAATGTTTGAAAAAATATATGACATGTATACATACAGTGAGGGCATAAAGTCCGTTTCCCCCTCTCTAACTTTTGAACCGCTAGGTATAATTGAACAAAATTTGGATGGGTAGTATGGGAGCAAATTCTTCATTTTTTGAAAACAAAATGACAGATCAAAATAGTGACCAGTGAGTTATTACTTACGTTTCTGTGGCAAACAAACAAACAACCTATCACGTTCTCGTGGCAACCAAACAAACAATAACCTATTTTGACCAAAATGTGAACATGTCAATGTCTAGTCATTCTAATAGTGTTTTCGATTGGGAAAACAAGGGTTGCACTGGGTTTGACCTCGGGCAAAACCAGTTATGATGAAAATTTGCTCTAGGGCAATCCCAATCGAACATGCATTTTTCATCGAGTGCTATCATATTGCACGGTAAAATTCCGATTGAATTGCTGCGTAGCGGCTGAAGTGACTCTGAAACTTAACTAATTAGAAGTCCATTTCTCATTGCCAAATGACAAAATCTTGAGACCAATCAATAGTTATGTACCTATTATATAGATCATAGATACTAGGAACAACTTTTTTGAGAAATTAGGTATATGCACAAGATCTTAAATAAAATTAATTCAGTTTTCAGTGGGTATACTCGTTTTCCATAACTCGTCAACGCCAGTATTTCCTTTTTTCGGCACTAACTAGATTCCAACAATAGGATATAGGCGGATTTTGGCGTTAACCAGGTAACGATTTGTTGTTACCAGGTTTGGTGAGTAATTGGTTACTGTATCGATACCAGCAAAAGTATTATTCATGGTATAACTATAGCCACCTTTTTGTCAAAGGCCACTAATACTTACGGCAGTCAATTAATGGAGAACTGGGTTCATGGGTTCTTTCGTGCATTCCAAACAAATCAGGGCGCCACTTCATTAACTGTGACTCAATGAAGAAAATACAAAATGTTATGGAGACTCTCAAACTGTGCTTGGGGAAATCAACCAATAAAAATACTTATGTTAAACAAAAACGTTTATTTGGGAAACCAAGTTTTGGAGGAGGGCTTGAATGTTTACAAAAAAAAAAAAATTGAGTGTGTCGTTGGATTATCTTATGAACTAATAATATTTATAGACCAGATATTGATCTAATTAAGTCGAGAATTAGGTATTTAGTTACATTTCAAAATAAAAATTAGAAAAGTTGAAAGGTATGAAAGAAGAAATTAGCTTAATGAGTTGACGAAAGAATTATCGAGCTGAAACAGTACCTTTAGGAATACAAAATACTCAATTTAAAACGTTACAAAAAAAACTGTAGTGTGAGGCAATGAACGCATACCTCGAAATATTAATAATAATTAAAAGCGCCGGGGAAAATTCATGAATCTTCAGCCACAAACACCCAAGTTGGGTAAACGAGAATTAATCGTTAGGCCTTTGCCCTACAGTTGTACATAACGATAAATCAGTAGTTTAAAATAAATCGAGAATATAATTAATTTTGAGAATATTAAATCAATCAAATATGTATGAAAATTAAAGTTGGATAAACTCACTGCATCGTTACACCTCTTGTACTGGTACTCATCAAGCAATGAAACAACAGGTAGGGGTGTCAGTCATACTCAGCTATCAAGTGGGCAAAATTCCAGCTGTGCTTGATGAAGCTTATTTCCAAGGGTGCCACAGATGAATGATGGTGACAGATCCAACGAAACGTGAGAATAATATCTCCCGGAAAAACTCTGTTAAGTGAAATGGCACTTTCAGACTCAATCAAATTAATTTTTAAATACCTTACCTCTATGAGCCATAGAGAGTTCCTTAAAATTAGATAGTTGAAAATAGAGACCACATAGCGTCGGTCTTATTTTAATCCAACAACGTGACTTTAAGTAAAAAAAACACACAAAAAAAGGTATCTGAAATGGAGAACAATGGTTCAGCACAAGTCCCAAGGTTACAAAGAAATCCAACTCACCAAGACTCCCCCAACAAGGTCTCCATAGCCCTTAAGGCCTAATCATAATAAATGAAACAATAAATTTGATAATGCATCGCCGCCATAATAACGGCCTGATCGACAACAGGTGCAAATAGTCCCCAGCTGGTTACCAGTCAGAGGTCGGATTCGGAAAAGAAAGAATCGGAAGGATCGTACCAGATCGTACTAATATCCCCTCTTAGAAATGGGAATCAAATGTCAACCAAGAGACCAAGTACCAACTTAAGAACAGGAAATATTTATGCTGAACAAACAGAAGAATATGCCTTTCGCTCTGCAACCTTGTTACTCCGAACAACTCCAGGGAAATATGGCAACATGTAGACGTAGAGATCAGCCAAGTTGAATCACTAACCTCACTTTAGAAACCAAAACAACATAGCAATGAACGAGCACAAAAGTTCTGTTAATTCGTCAATTAGACCTTCAAATTCACAGAAGACATCAAGAGACATTCGTTCCATGCTCGGCCGTAACTATTAGGTAGGTATTCTAGATTGGATAATTATTTATGTGATGTGATTCAGTTTCGACTTAGCAAAAAGATCAAATGTATGGTTTCTTTGCAGCCAGTGCCGGAAAACAGGAAGAAAGAAGTTAATTAAGATGCCTATGATCAATATGAAAAGTGATTAGTGACCAGTGACTACATGGCAATTGTCTTTAAAGTTAATATGATTAAAGAAGGTTTTATGATAAATGAGCTGTATTTAATTTCACTGGATTGAACTAAGGTAAACAGAGCAAAAAGTGGCAAAAGACAAAACAAAACAGTAGCATTATTTCCAAAATGCTACATTACGTCACTACTTGATTAGGAACCTCCCAAGCAATTTGCCTCTACTGCGAAGAAAAGTTAGGTTAGAAAATTCGTAACCTGGTTAACGCCAAAATCCGCCTAATAATAACTCTAACTCGAAATTTGTAGTCCACCCACAGAATCACCTCACGCGACGTTTATATATCCAACATTTTTAATGTTTTCTTTCAATTTTGCTAATGCACTGAAATTGCAATATACCAGCACGAGCTCAAAGACCTCGTGCCGAAAAATCTGCACTGAGTGCAAAACTCATAGACCCGGTTCCCCAATCGAACATAAAAATCCACTTGATTTCTACCAATCGAACATAAATATTGCCCGTAAAATCGGACAGCACGTGCTTGAATGGCTGTTCTGCTAATTTTAAGTTTACAACTGACAATGTTATGGCATAGATCTATTGGTTAGCTGTCTTTTTGTTGACCAGCAATATTTTGAGTAAACAGGGTGTGCCAAAGAATTTTGATCATTAGTAAAGCATTTTTTAGTTATTTTGTCAGGTTATCTTGAAAATTAATTATTAATTAATTAATTAATTCAGCTTCTTCGACATATTTCTTTAGAATGGTGACTGTGCTGGACCAGAATTCTTGACATCATTCGCATGCACGCGTATGTGATCCTCTGCGTAGGGGATTCTTACGAATGGTGCAAGCGAATCATATTCTTGGCCGACCTTCGAGATAAATCGTTCGCAAGTTCATAATTACGAGTGCGGCTAGATTCATTGCAATCATTTTCGTGTCATATGTGTCAATCAATTGTCAATGAGTCAGCTGATAAAAACATTTGTTTATTTGTTTGCATGACGTTGATGCTAGACCTACAGAAAATGGGGCTTTTTTACCCCCAACCACATCAGTAATGACGCACCCCTGATTAACAATTTGAAATTTTTGAGCTCTGGATTATTTGGCGTCAAAAGTTTATGAAGAGGTACCAAATTTTGATATTTTTGTTTGAGAAAGGACCGTCATTGGGGTGCCGATGCATACATGGAGCGAATTACAATTTTGTCGAAAAGTACTACCTTTATTATCTATGTGAACTGAGTATACCTTTTCAAACTTAAAATCCTTTAAGTATTCCTATTCTAAAATCTGAATGTTGAAAAAGTATGCATTAAAATTTTGAGTTTAAATTCTGATTCAACAATGAAAGCTTATGCGATGTATTAAGTCGCATGATTTTTGTATGAACGATTTCTGAAATATGGAAAAAACCGTCTCAGGGTGCCCTATTTGAAGGGGCGTATCTATCTCCCTAAAATCGCATTTTTCGGAAAATGTTCATGAAAATACTTCAGGAATGATCTCACGAATCATTCACCCGTGTTTAAAAAATACCCTGTAAACTCAAGATGTTCAATGTTTGCAAAAAGCTCCAATCAACATGGTCTCGAGTTCAGCAAACGCTGAAAAAATAAATTTTCTAACCACAAATAAGTCTTGCGAACACTATGCTGTACGATGCGAGCGAGAAAACCCGCTCGTTGTCAAATTCGAGTACTCGTTCATGAGACGAATTCTCAAGAATGACATGCGAACGATTTCGACAGCGGCACGAGTGATCTTGAGCAAAACGATCGGTCAAGAATCGGGCCCCTGGTCGGTATGAGACTTCCCATTGTATGAGGGGTACTCATCTGTGACCATGTTATGTTATTTTTGTGAGTCCGATTTTGTATGCCCATATAACAGTTGTAGTATTCTCCACTTTTCTATGTAGAAGCCCTAAAGAAGGGGTAAATCTTCCGCGACAGCTTGACATACTAATAAAGTAGACATGGAGTAGCCTTTCTATTATTTGACTGCCTCCCACGAGCACTTGAACATTATTGCTTATTCTCATGACATCGTTTATATTATGTTATCACTGTTTGACTCCCTATCTATTATAGTATTGTCACTGCATATCAAATGGCTATTATCCTCTTCTTTTTTTTTAAATCTTATGCTCCAGCAAATAGAATGAGTTAATAAGACTGTATTCATGGAGTTTTCTGTCCATTTTTGGGATTCGGTTGAAAAAGGGGGAGGTGTTGAAAAGTCTTGATTTTCCCAAAAAACTTCTTCATTATTTAAAATAAGCTACCGGTTTCGTAGCATGACACTGTATCATCAGGTTTCAAAGACTAAAAAACGGAAAAGGAAGGGGGAGGCTGTAAAAAAAACATGAAAGGAACTAGTGCGTGGACAAAAGAAACAAAATGGCGATACATAAAAACATACAAAATCATAAGAATAGGTACTTACAATGTTATACATAAACGAGACTTGTCAGAAAAGTGTATGAACAGGACATAACCGAGGGTAACAAATAGATGACACATGACATAACACACTAAAGCTTTTAAAATAATTGTCAAGAAAATCTTTGTTAGGTTTAATGGAACATCATTCTTTGTTATTTGATTGTAACTGATGGAGTCCGAGAGGATTGTAATTTTTTTAACAGCAAATTATACAAAGTGAAATGCCTAGTGTCATCTACCGACAATACACAGAAAAATAGATGATGGTAGCTTTTATTCTAGTCGTACCTCACCACATAGGTACTATTCAAGCTTAACCCCGAAAGATGTCGGCGCAATAAAGAACGGGTGTGGAATTTATAATCATCCGCATTCGCCATCAAATAACTGTACACTCATAGAAATTTAGATATACAGGGTGTATTTTAAGTTGGTATCTTCCTTTTAACACTGTATAGGATGCAAGAAAATAAGAACATTTTTCAAAAAAATTTATGTCCGAAGCATTTTCGGAAATAGCTTTATTTTAAACATTCTTTTATTTTCTTACATTATACAGTGCGGAACATTGTCAAATTTATTAACAAAAAAATTTCAGTTCAATTTTCATGACCGTTTGTGATACTGCTTGGTCGTGAATACGGGACACTTTGAACAGTTCATTCAAAAAATAATGTTTGATTTCCATTATTGTTTTATACTATCAGAAATAAATGAAGTAACAATTCGACAATGAAGTTATTGGTGGACAGTGGCTTACACAAGTCATGTAAAAAAGAATTACTTTCAAATCATTAAAAGCATGTTTTTTGTTTTTTTTTAAGATACTCCTCTGTGCTAATCGATGAAAAAACATATAATCTCTTTGGCCGGCCGTCACAACTCATTGACGCGAAGTCATTGAAAGAAGAAGAAGAAGAAGAACAGAATCTCAAGGCACCATAGTAAGGACGGTGTTATGCAACAACCGTTTAAGCCACACATTTTTAGAAATGCATGTTTCTGTTGAAAAACCTTCAATATAAGCTGAAGAACGGCAAGCAAAAATGATTTAACCAACATTCAGAGATTTACGCCATCTATAAACATTTATACTAAGCCACAAACTCGCTATTCTCCCACCAAAGATTTGCTAAAATGATCTATCCCACATTATGTGGAATTATGTGGAGGAGATATTTTAAAATGAATGAAGCTTTTTCATTGCCACTTTTTGCCCTTTACAAGATAGCGTTATTAAATTGAAGAACCGACGTTTCGTCTATTAGCAGCCATCATCAACTTTGTTTTTTTAAATACGGCCCTGGATTTTTCATAACGGATTTTAAGAGCCCTTTTATGTTTCTTAACCAACGATGTATCGCAATTATTGAAAAAAATTATATTAATGGATTTCTCCATAAGAACTCATGTGTTAGAGAGAGACAAAAAATACATTTTTTAATAGGATTAAAAACAAACACCTTTTTTTAATAAGTGCGATACATCGTTGATTTAGGAACATAATAGGCTCTTGAAATCCGTTATTAAAAATACAGGACCGTATTTAAACAAACAAAGTTGATGATGACTGCTCATAGACGAAACGTCGGTTCTTCAACTTAATAACGCTATTTTGTAAAGGGCAAAAAGAGGCAACGAAAAAGTTCCATTCATTTAAAAATATCTCTTCAAATGTGGTCAGAAAAAAATGAAAACGATTATGACAAATTTCGGTTTTTTTTCGGATAATTTCGGATGTAGTCGGAATTTCTTGACTTTCAAAATTTCGTTAAGCATCAGAATACGCAACTTTGCCTCAATCCAACCAACTTTGTATCTCTTACGGTTTAGGAGATCCCCATGCATACACTCCAATTTGTAACAAAAGGCAGGAAAAGGACGAAAGCCCGATTCGAAACAAATAGATTTTGGGAAAGGCACTGTCAAAAGAAAAAGTCAAGGACTCAAAGGAAATCCATAAACTGATTCCGCAGGATGCAAAACCATTCTATGGTTTTCTCAGATCTATTGAAGTTCAAGAATGTCAAGCAGATGTTGAAGGAATCGGATCCACTCTGGATTTTGAGATAGATGAGACCTACATGGAAGACGCTCAACTTCTGGAATTTATCTGATGTTTAACTTTAACAGAGATGTTGAATTATCTAAAATTTATAATTGTTAACCAGAATTTTGTTGAGTTGCTTTATTGCTGAATGGCTTTCTTGGGATTCGGAGTTTTGCATAAAACGCCTAACCCTCTTCAACAAAGATTTTTTTAATGAAGAATTTGATTTTTTTTGTTCATATCCAAATCTGTTGCTCTGTAATGCATTTTCTACCAAAAAACATGAATAAATAACCTACTTTTGGAAACCCGATTTTTTTTTATGTGTTCCATCTTTTGTGCTCTATATCTCGAAATGTTATAATTGTGGATTAACCACTTGTTGCATAATACCGTCCAATCCACGGTTCAGTTTCAGCTGTGTACTTTGAATAGAACCACTGCTAAAATGGGATTCAAAATTCAACATGGGAATCCCTATGTTCCGGCTTGACTAAAAAAACGCACTTTATACAGTATAAGAAGGAAAACCACAACTTAAAATACACCCTGTATACAGTGTCCACTGATTGGGTTTTGGGTTAGTTATAAATGAGAAAAAATTTCCGAGTTAGCTTCTAATATTCTGGGAATCGCTCCTGCTTGGTCTAGAACTAGGATGTTGACAAAATGAGCGATATCAATTCATATACAGGGTGGTTTGGAATGGAGCTAGTGAAGATTGACAAGAGTGAAGTAGGGTGAAGTGGGGTAAGTGTAATCAAAAAAATGATAGATGAACTTCAAACTCCTATAACAAGAGAACCAAAACAGATATCGGGTTCGTTTTTTTATCAGAACACAGCTTGTTTTATTCCTGAATAAATGTAACACTTGTGAATTTTCGACCGGCCTTGGTTTTTCTTGTAAACAAAATTTAAAAAAAAAACATGTCCGCTGATTACACTTACCCCGGAAAATGGGGCAAATGTAATCACGGCTTCGATCCGCGATGTGCATACTGTGCAAAAAGATCTGAGGCAAGTGTAATATAGAATGATTAATTCAGGCTGTAACAAAAAAAAGGCCCGTGAATTTTTTTTTTATAAGGAAGTTATGAACTTTTTTGTGGGGCAATGATGGTAAATAACACTTAATTATTTTTACCAAGAGCCTAAAAGGCCAAGGCTTGCGAAAGACAGATGCTGTCTCCAAACCCTCGTTACCCCTTTCAACTATTTTTGTTCGAAAAGTATATATAAGCTCTGCCCTTCGTCCTCAAATTGGTTCCGGTGAAACTAGCTTCATACCTGATGCAGCAGTGATGATCTTCTTCCTTAGGCCGGTGAAAAACTGAATTACGGGAATTTCGGTCTGATTTTTTTCAAAAACATAATGGTAGGTTGCGATTCATCATCTATGGCTGTTATTTGACCCACATGATAAAGTATACCTTTCTGTCCTTTGGATGAGACCATGATACTACAAAAAACAAGATAAGCTCACGCGCATCTTTCCCGGTGACCGCCCATTTAAAATGCATAGGGGGTTCGATGCATCACTAGGTTAACACCTATTTTGTCATATCTTTCCTATGCATGGTGACTCAAATGGTCATCATGCGCGAATCGTTTTCAATTTCGTCCAGCTTGTGCACTTATCTTGTGTGTTCTAGTATCATTGGATAAGAACAGAACCCAGCTTCCAACTTTGAGGATTTCTGACCCTTTCAGTGACAATTCGTCTTCTTTTAATGATTTCTCATCATCCTCCAAACTCTTTAGATAAGTCTCAAAGCTGGCATCGTCTGATTCAATGTCACGTGAGATTTTCGATTCGTCTTCATCTGAAGATCGCGATAAAATGGTTTTTTTATATATTTTTTTTTTGTTCATTGTTTGTTTTTTTTGCTAAAACTTTTGCTTTTTTTGCTTCATATTTTGCTTTTTTAGTCTTTTCTTTTTCGTGCGCAGCTTTGTTTTCTTTTGACGTTATAATTTCTGCTCCCGGAGCTACCCTCTTTGTTTTTTCTTTTTCGTTGGAACGGGGGGTTTGTCTCACGGTATCTAGTAACAATTGCCCGCATAATACACTACAATAGTTACTTGGCCCTGCTATTGGTTCTGGGTGCGGAGCTGGTGATTGTCGCTGTAGGGTTGATTGCTCTCTCGATAGGTCTTCATGGATATTACCTATGCTTGACTGATTAAAACGTTTTTGTATGGCCGGTTGGAGATTTCTCAGATGTTTTTCATATCTTCTTAGAGCTTCTAGGTCATATTTATTGCGGTCAATAACGAATCTATGGAATGGAAATATTCCTCCTTTACGAAAGCCTGATGTTAGTTGTGACGCTTCCCGCGATTTTCCGGGTTCGATTTCCGACGGAGATGAGGAAAATCGTTGTTGGTAAATAAAGCTCGGAAGCCACCCCCTGTATTTTACGTGGTAGAGGGCTCACAATGCCTATCGGGTAGCTTTTATACAGTGAAGAAATGTCCAGGCGTTCGTTATTTCCAAAATTCCGCAAAATCCGCTCTGAAATGGACAACTGAACTTTTTGAACAAAAACACGGTGTTTATGAAAATAAAGCAATCAGTTTATTGGTCCCAAAAGCAACAATTTTGACTGGTTTCCAACCAGTCGATCAAATAGATAAAAGAAAACTTAACAATAGGTTGGTTTTCCAATCAGCAAAAATAAATATAAAAATTTCACAAATAATAGTATAGAAATAAAATCAGTCAAAAATTCTTCCGGTGGAGATTAAAAAAAGAATCGCAGCTAACTAAAATGCAGTTTTACAGTCGTGAAATATCGAAAAGTGAGAATGTGGAGGAAACGGCGTGTGAACGAAGTTTGAAGCGACGGTTTTTTTTTTTAACAGAAAAACAGCGGTTCAAAGAATTCAGACCTTTCCGACGACGTAGAGAAAAATGTATCGGGAATACTGACGCGATCAGGTTATTTTCCACGAGAAGAAAAACGGGTTACAGGCATAGAAATGATTAAGACCTCGGCTGTCTGTTTTTCCGGTGACGAAAGAAAATGAATAATTAACGTTAAAAATGTTGTACATACGGGTCGTAACTCCAGATGCCTCTCTGTACGATTTTTCGGAACTATCTCAAGATCATTACGTCAAACAAAATTATAACGATTGAACAAAAAACGCGGCGTTGAACTCTACTTTAAAATTTCGCACCCGGCAGATCTCGTTCCCCTGAAATCACATTATTTAAGCAAACTAAAAAATAAACAAGAAAACCCCAGTTAAGCAGTAAGCAACAGAAAATAGATTCCGTGAGTCAAACCTTGAGGAGAGAATCGTCCCACTCAAAGCAGACTCACCGAAACCAATTCCAACCTTCTGTCAACTTTATCCCGTAAAATCTCCCTGAGTGTCCCCATAAACAGACCTGCTTCCAAAGAGTAGTTTCACCCAGTGAAACTAAAGTCAGTTCCAAGAAAACTCACCTGAACGTAATTAGAAAACTAATAATTTAATCCCACCCGGTTGATTATTTTACACTAACGCGGCTTTTATTTGAGAGAATTTCGACAAAATCAGACACATTTTACGGGTTCAGATGTTGAAGCAATTCTTGTAAAAATTCCGTGTGGGCCATTGATGGCCGAAATTTGAAGGTAAGTATTTACATGTTATATATGTATTTGTCTGCTAATCGTTTGATATCTTTAAATAATTCGATTATGTTGGTATGCGTAGGAAAACTGAAAATATTATGATTAGAGGGACGCCATAATCTCCGATCGAATGTACCCGCTAATCCGCCAAGTAAAACTAAAAAAAACGAAACAAAGTCATATCTGACAAGTAGAGACTCGCTCATATTACTTGGATACTTGGTCATTTTTATTGCTTCTATACGACTGCATCTTGGGAAAGGACCGCGTGATTTTCTGTACAATGGCCGACAATGCCGACATAAGGTTTGAAAGTTACAGGCAATTTTGTTCTAAGGACAAGAGAAATTCACTTGGCTCAAGCTCTAGCACAATTTGTTTAAGATTCTTATAGATTTTGCTTCAAGATGCATATATTTTTGTGATCGGTTTAACTCAAATTAAATTGATTATGCATGGTTATGACTTTTTTTTCTTCTTATTTCAGAACAGAATAAAACAGGGTAGGTACTTTCTTAGTATCATGCAGTGATCGTGATGAGACTGATCGCCTTGTAACCCTTGTTCAATTATTATTGGAGTTTCTATATTTATGTTTAGACTCGAATCTCTATAAGGTATAGGTTTTTTTCATTTCAACGATCAAGTCGAATTTTGTGATTTCGTTTTTATTGAATAGAAAATGTTATCCTTATCTATGATGTAGGTTATTGGAGTTCCTATATTTATGTTTAGACTCGAATCTCTAAGGAATAGTGGGATTTTTTACCTTCATTTTGTAAAAAATGCTTGTTTCATTTCAACGATCAAGAAACTTGTGATTTTGTTTTAACTGAAAAGAAAGTGTTATCATTATTCATGATGTAAGTGTAAGTGCACTGATAAAAAGAATCTCTTGCTATATAGCCGTACGGCATTCTCCCAATGCCGCCGCGGTGTTGATATATGCCAATTGAATGAATATTTTTCGACAAAAATATAGATTCTTTGTATTCATTCCTGAATTTCTCTTACACCAACCACATATGGCCAAAGCTGAAATATGGATTATTTGTTTGGAAGTTTTCTGTTTTGGTAACAAAAACACGCGCTCTTGTCTCAAGTACTTGGGGCATTATCCATACGCTCAGAAACTATCATTGAAATCTGCATATTTTGAGCAGAGGTAAGGGTTACTTCTCAGAAGTAGTTGAAGTTTTATTAGAATGCATAGTATCTTATCTCAAGCCCCGCACATTTTATGCTGAAGCAACTATTTCTTCTTACAAGTATAATTGTGGTTTTGTCAAAATGTAAGGAATCTTTTCTCAAAACCTTTAGTTTTCTTCCCACGACGTGCAGTTTTCTGAGTTAATAGTTTGTGATTTTGAAAAATATCGAAATCGACTCACTTCAAAGCTTTGATAGATTTCCAATAAGATCATATGGCTTTGAAAGAAAACCATTAATTGTTTTAATCAAGAGCATTGCTATTTCCATTTTGTCGATTATTTTTTTGGTTGAATCATTCATTCTTTCATAATGTGTAGAAACACAATTGTAGATTTAGTGGTTATAGATTTTTTAAAAACCCATACAATTTTGTTCCTACAAATGAAAAAATATATGATGTTGTGTGATTAAAGTCCCTCTGATACATTTTTAAACATGGACAAACAAAAATTATATTTTTATGATTAAATATTATAGCTTTACGATACATGCAGTGCGTTTTTTTATTTAAACGCTCGGAACCTTCAATTTTTTATTTTTATTCTGTGGTTTTTCCAAGTAAATTCATGTATACGGGGTAGTCCAAAAATATGCTGTTATCATCCGCTTGATTTTAAAAAGAAAACAACTATTTTTTACTTAGTTTCTCTTTATTTGAAAAAATGAGGTTGATGGACGTAGCAAATTAAAAAATAAAAATCGACTGTTCCCAACGTTAAAAAAAACGCAGGATTTTAGATGAATTCTCTACACATGGAATTATGCAAAGGGTAATATGGTATAGCAATATTTAAACACAAGTATCTTTTGTTATTATTTATTTAATATGAAAAACTTCAAAACATAACTTTTTTATCAACACAAAAAATAAAATATAAATATATTTCTAGTGAATAAATAATACTGCTAGGTAATACTACGCTAGGTACCTACACAGACATAAAAAAAGGAACATTCTAGGAACAAGTTACGCTTGTAAAAAAACAAGCATTTATATAAAAATGGTGAGTGCGCCGAAAGTATTCTAAATAATATGTACACTCACAATCACACTTTTATTTTCATGAACTAAATTTTTTATTTTTTCACTGGTTTTTCGGTCCTTGGGTTTTTAAACCCTCAAAGCACCTGCCCCTGTATTATAGAAAATAATTTAAGAACAATCTATATAAATATGATGTGTGCTTACATTAGAATGAGTATCCTCACAATTGTATGATTGGATCAGCCTATGCAGTCTTATCTTATCACCAATATTTTTAGCAAAAACGTTTATCTGTTCTTCGGATAGATATTTTACTAGATCAACGTCAATGTTTTGATCTGAAATAAAACTATGATAAAGAATATCTATACTATTTCTACAGTTCATACCGACATGGATGTAGGTAGTTCATTTTCGAAAATTTAATATCAAAAAAAATTCTTAAAGTTATCTGTATTCAATTAGATTGGTAAACAACAATCGCTACAGAGAAACCATGAATCCAAAATCAAAACTCTTGTCTGGAGAGAATAATATATTCGAATATAACACATGCCTTTGTCGAAAACTAAAAAATATCTTGAAAGAAGAGTGACGAACTATTAAGAAGTGAACATTTCTTTGTCTCAAGAGTATCGAGTTTTGACAACATCTCATTTGGTTGACGCCACAACAAATTATCGATCTCGCCATTTTTCCTTCCTGCTCAGCCATCAATGGCATATTAGCAAAATGATTTTTTATAAATAAGCATGAACAAACACCGCAGACCAATAACTTTTAATTCAAAAATCAAAATTAAAAAGATAAATGTTACCCCATCATAAAACTTAGCAGCTGAAAATTGGGACATAGATTATTTAGATGACGCCGGAATAAGCATGGTTGTCTCACATATTATAATCAACAAAAAAACTAAAAATGATCTTATATACTTACCCACAAAATCTGCCAACAAATGGCCTAGGCCCCATTTACTCAGTAAATCTTGCAGTTGGACACTTTTACTCATTTTAATTTTTTCTTCACAAGTTTAGCATCAGATTTGCGATAGAGCCGCACGTCATTCAGTTCGGTGACCCGGAACAAATAGGCAGTGCATACGCGTGTTTAGTGCGACGCGAGGTCCGAGAGTCCGAGGTGCTGGGACTGATTAGTAGCGCAGGCGCTTCGGGGATGGTCTTATCACAAGAATCATAGTTTTGCCTCAAGACACAATAGATTCTCCTATTTTGTTCCTCAAGTACTCAAGATTTTAATACAAGTCCATTACATGCCAGCGCTAGATGCAAGAGACTCGACTTTGTCAGCAAAAAATAAAATACCAAAAGAATCAAGGATTTAATAGAAGAACTTCTGTTATTTTTTGGGAAATGAAATGTTCTTATTTTAAGCTCGCCGCTTTTGTTATAAGAAAAAAAAATCAAGAAACCCATTTCTTTGCCAACATCCGAACATTTTTATCAGTGTGATTGGTGTTCCTATATATTTCAGTTAACTTGAATATCTACTATTTATTTTTGCAATAAATGTTTGGAAATATGTTTGTTCTTTCTTTTCAAGGTATTTTTTTGGCGATAAGGTATTTTTCAATTCCGAAAAATGGACTGAGGACGTTTCCACTATGATCTGAAACGTCCTGTGATGCCACTCTTGGAACAAGAATAACTTCTCTTGAGTCAAGTACAACCGCTTTTGGTTTTAGATATTTCATGCTCTAGAATCAAGAGATAGATCTTGGGCTAAGAACGACTTGAATTTGGATGTTTCTTCGGACAAGAGAAATATCTCTTGGAAGCACATCATACGATCGTATTTTGAGATATTTTCTCTCTTATACTGTATTTTTCTTCGCAATTGAACCAAGAGAATCGGCTATTATCCTAAAAAAATAGGGTCAATTGTTGACAAGAGAATTATGGTTTTGGTTCAAGACCCTTCGCATTTGGACCTATTTAAAACCGAAAAGCTCTTGGCCGAACGTCATAATCCTTTGATTCAAAGGATTTGTTTTTTCAGTTTATGGAAAAGTTGGGTTTGAGAAAATTTATCCCCAAAATGGCGGATCGAGTAGCGACAGTGAGATTTTGTAAGCTCAACACAATCTCAACTGACAGTCGACGTATTAGTCTCATAGCGAGGATTGAGCTTAGTCAAACAGCGAACATCAATGTTAAAACTTTGTCACCGCTGGCAGAAAAGAAAAAATATTCGCATAATCTCATAACCATAAGACGAATTAGTTTGGGATGAATCAAAAATGGAGTAACGATCAGAGGACGTAACGGTGGTGGATCACGTTCTTGTACCATAGCGAAAAATTCCATAAAGCAAAATATTTTGGATGAAGCCTTGAAAAAGTTATTTCCTGAGGGGGTTTCCAATTGTGGTGATGCACTGTCAAAATATACGTATGATATCTTAGACTATAAAGAACATAGTTTTGATAACACATTCACAGTTGGTGAAATGTACGAGATGACAGGGCTATCAGTATTGAGATTCTACCTATCCACAAATTCTCTAGATGAAGAATCATGGCAGGAGCAGAAATCTAAAAAAAAAAAACCAACAAGAAAACGAATTTCAAAAACGAAAGATGTTGAACATGGATGTAAGAAACTCAGGCAATTACAGCTGGTCAATACAGTTTCATATGGAGCGCAAGAGCACTGCTTTTGGTATGAAATCTCGATATTCTTGATCCTAGTCCGAGTAGACCCGACCGAAAAGAAGTCAAGACATTCAATTAACAAACATAAACAGTGAACACGAAAACAGGTGATGTAATCGATATAACTAGCAGGTTTCTTAACTATCGGGATCGCCCCAACGTACACTCAGAGGAGGGAGCAATAAATATGGACTGGCTCAGTGGTATTGTATATTAAATCTTAGATCTTGGATTTAAATCTAAGAGTGTACGTTGGGACGATCCCGATAGTTAAAAAACCTGCTAGTTACCAGTAGCCCCGTTACTGTCCTTCAAGTAATCGATATAGGCACTTTTAGCACTCTAGTATGTACTTCGCCGAGCCGTCCGTCGCTACTTCGCTTATGAAAAATAATTTCCAATCATACAGGGTGAGTCGGGTGGAATGGCCCAGATTTCAGGAGTGTATTATACACGCGAAAACAATGTAAAAAAACCTATATATTCTTATCCGATATCTTTATTCTCAAGTATAGCGCAATATTTTTTTTTCTACGTCATTTCATCAAAATTTTCACGTAATTAGATTATGCCATGCTCAAGACTAAAAACTATTTGACATCTACATACTCTTGACAATGTGTCTGTGTATTTTATCAGTGATTAAACGTTTATTTTCAACTTTCAGTTATTAAAGTGTTGCAAAATGCCGAATACTCATTCAAATTTAGAGATGAATATCGGATAAGAACATATGGGTCTTTTCAAATTGTTTTCGCGTGTATAATACTCTCCTGAAATTTGGCCCATTCCTCCCGACTGACGCTGTATAAGTTACTACGTTTAAATGTAGAATTCAGTTCGGATTGAATACCGTTTTGGTATTGAAACTAACCTTGGTGCTGTTGTTTTCAATTCAAATTTGAACACAACACTGACTCAATATTTTATAATTATTGTTAAAGGAGTTTGAGTTCCTTTTCTCAAAAAATGAATAGAACATAAACAAACAAAACTGTCAGTGACCGTTGACAAGAATGTCAGACTGGAATCGATTTGAAAACGTAGTAATTATCTCCATTTGATTTTATAGCAGGATCAAGTTTTCCTAACATTTTGAATGAGTTTGAGGTGACACTTATCCACCTCAAACTCAGTCGTATCGTGCGAATGTGTGAGTGTCAAAAATAACCGAATTTCCGAATTTGAAAAACAACACCGTTCCACATTCTAAAATTTGTAAAAATAATGAATGACATTTAACAATGCAACAATGACAATGATCTTAATGATTTTCACCTTTTTATATATTTTTGCCTACCTTACCCTAGCCAGCGTTGTACGCTACTAGGTATTAGACATTTCCAAGTTTATAAGTGAGATTGACATTTTTATCAGTGCCAAAAACCCCAGCTCGGGGTCCAATATTGATGATATATTTTTTTTCGTGGTGCGGAGCTTTTAGCATTGTTTAGGAGAATTTCGAGATCAGTTTAGTGTTCTCTTAGTTTTGAATGACTAAAGCCGATTGCAGAAAGACGGACAATTCTTCACAAAGTATTTGATTGTGGTTTTTTTCTGTTAAATCCTATCGATGCTTTCTAACCAGCCATAGAACTCTTCTGCTTCTAATTTCCAAAAATCCAAAGAACCTTTTGAATTTTTTAATACGAGTATTGGAACTAATATACTGCTCAACAATGATCAAATATACCAAAAAACGATAAGTGAACGCTTGATCTCACTCGATGTCAGTTTACATTCGAAATTATTGGAAGCCATCGATAAATAAATATAAAATGCATGTGTCTATCACAAATCAGCGATATGAATCAGATTTGACAATCTTCAACACAATCTGTCAAAATTTGCAGAGAAGCTCTAACCGCAGAATTGTGTTGGACACTAGCAGGGATTGTTAGACCCCAAGCTGTGGTTTTGTGATCGTTGTCTTTTGTTGTGACATCACTTGGAAATGACCAATTTGCACTACTGATAATGATAACGTCCTGGAAAAATGAAATAATCTGCAACGATATCAAAATGGTTTATAAATAACAATTTTTCTCCAACAAATTCAGAAATGTACTTTTATTATTTTATTTTTTGACATATAATCAAAGTGAACTTAGGTAATTTTTTACCTAGTCCTCCTTTTCCATTTCAAATTGCGAGTAGTCTATATGACACTGCCAAACTTCAACCTCCAATAGGCATTTCTAAGTGAAATCTTAACAAATGACACGGATCAGAAAACCGCAGCTTGGATCAAATCCTTGTTTGTGTTTAACACAACTCAGTGGTTGAAGTTACTCGGCAAATTTTGACAGATTTTGTGTTGAAAACTGTCCAAATTGGTTCAGTTGCTATTCCGCTGAGTTGTAATAGACCCGCATTTTATTTTCATTTACCTATGGCTGGTGCTCAATTCTCCAAACAAATCCGTATACGAATAGTGTAGAAATAAAAATAGAATAGAAGATGAAAGTTTTTGACTCTGATAATAATTTGGTCAGCTTGAATCATCAGAAAAATTTAACCAATTACATTTAATTGCAGATATTGTTAAGTTCTACGCATATGATCGGGTTCGACCTACTGTAGAATAGTTACAAAAAGGATTGGATAATGGTGGAGTACTAGATTCAATGAAACGGTATCCACACTTATTCGAAAATGCTCATATATTGCACATCTTACTGTGACTGTGTTGATTGGCCTATTTACCGTCAGTTATTCGGTTAGTCACTCATCACAATATCAACTTGGAAACCGAACAATTTCATTTTCGAGAGACTTTTCACAGGATTGTGAAGGTGAGGGATCTTATAAAATGAATTTAACTAACTCAGTATTATTCTAGATGGCTAAAGCGAGATATCTTTGGCGGACGTGATGATATTTGCCACTGGTACTGACGGTGTACAACAATTGGGGTTTGACACTAGTCCCACAATTATATTCCACAATGATTGTTTATTTCCCACAGTCACAGCCAATATATGTGGACTCTTACTCAGTCTGCCTTAAGTTGGTTCCAGTGAATGATTGGTCAGGTTACAATGACGAGAAAATTGGTGGAAAAGCAGTCAGTAATGGAGTTGGGTTATTAGATGCTCAGTTTATTGAAAAGTCAAGCTTTTGGGAGACAATTTCCTCCCTTCATCAGGAAAACAATCACGAGTCAAAGCACTTATCACTCATGTACGGGAGATATAGGGTAACATTGAACGTTGTACATATAATGTGAATAGAATGAATTAGACGTAACACTAGACATAACTAACTTAATTGGTGGTTAAAATATTAAATGATAAAATGTTTGATTGTTAAAAATGTTGAAATTGTAGTTTAAAATGAGTAAAAAGAATACGTTATGGAGTGAAATGTGATTAAAATGGATAGAACTAGTAAATGGGACTGTGTACAGGGTTAAAAGACAGACATTTTGGCACCACCACCATGAACTGTCGTTGGCAAGTTCATGAATAATAATCATTGTTCCAATGCAAAAAATTAAACATCGGCTTTAGCGAAGGTTCAAAGATATTATTATCTAGTAGGTAGAACGACGACACTTCCTGGCAACATAAGTACTGAAATCTCTTCGGACGTGCCTGTGAAAAAGTTTCCGCGAAACAACTTTCTCTACGACGAAAAGTTTGATGAATTTACCACCCTAACCATACAGAAAGTAACAGCTAACTGACAAACATTTTTCTACACGGTTCGGAGACTATTGAATTTTTTATATAAAATTACCATGTTTTGGTTTTTATTAATTTAATTTGTTCTGTTACTCAAGTTCCTACTGTTGATTAGTTTCTATGGAAAAACACTTTTAATTTTGTTCTATTAGTTGATATATTATGGTCTTCGTTTCGACATATAGTTTGACAAAAATATATGGATTGATAACGTTGCCAGCTAACCTAGAACTCTGAAAGATTTTGCTTTGAAAATGCATGCATAGAACCCAACTGTTTGTATCATTTTAAAAAACATAACTTTTTTTCATATGTGGGAACTAGTTTGCTGGCTAACACAAAAGTACAAAGAACTTACACCCAAGGCAAAAGTATTTCATAAAGTTGCTAGCAGTTGGACGAAAACAACCAAAACTGAACTCCTGCTGTTCAACTTCAAAATCTAAAGTTAGGACAATAGAGGATATGTCTTGAACCATTGTTTTCTTGAGATCAAAATTAAACAAATCATCATTTTGTTGATGTCTCAGCTTCGATGTCAAAAAGTGAAGCCAAAGGGGCGACGTTACACACGAAAAAAATCTGTCTGTATCCATGAGGAAACAGAGTGCAACAGGATACATTTGCTGCACCCTCCAGAAAAACCTTCATAAATCTGTTGGCCAAAATTCCATTTCGTCCTGCAATCAATCAATCAATTTTTGATTCTTTGGCTATTGAAGCAGGATCGATGAGAGAATTGAAAAAATTGTGCAGCATACTATTTGACGGAATGGCTTTAGGTGCTAGTCTCCAGTATAACAAATAATATGATTCGGTCGAAGGAGTTGAGGATAATGGTGGTCCTCAAGAGAGCAAACCATAGATCGCTGATAAAGCAATGGTATTTATGGCAACTGGAATCTGTAAAAAATGGAATGATAGAGAGATGAAAACCAACATTCTAGCTAGAACCATCAGAGAGGTTGTAAAATCTTGCCTACGAGCTTGCCACAACGTGAAGGCCATAATATGTGACTAAGAGTGCAAATGTTGCAGCCGTCAACAAATTGTATTCAAAAACAAGGGAACATTATTCCTTGAAAAAGGGTGAAGAAAATAGGGTCTCTGCATGGACTATGGGTTGGCGATAAAGAGATTATTCCCATCTATGGCCCACTTCATATGCTGAAGGGTATAAGAAATAGTTTCTTCAAATACGACGCTAAATTTAAATGGCGAAAAAACTCTCATGTATGATGTCGATAAAACTGAAGTTAGTGTCTATAAGCTATGTAAGAAGCTTACTTTGAGTCATACTGACTATTCCAAAAAGATGAAAGTGTCCTTGGCTGCTCAAATCTTCAGCACAAATGTCGCTGATGTGATAAAAATCATGGCTCATAATGAAAACAGCATGCCTTAAGAAGCAGAAGGTACAGCGGAGTTCCTCCTATTTATGGACAATTTTATGCTTATCAATTTTGATTTCCGCTTCTAATGCTGTATATTGTATAACTGATTCATCATGAAAGCATATACCTCAAACGACAACAGTGCTTGCGGAAAGCATGCGGAAAGCAGTCAAATTAATTCGTACCAATTACTCTGATTTTTGACATCATTTTGACACTTGAATAAAAAACAGACTAATGGTTCAAATTCAAAAAAGTGTCAAATACAAAGGAACTTTTTTGTGCGATGCATCGTTTTCAGGATATAAGCAAAAAACCGAAAAGTGTAACCTTTCAAGAGCCCCTCTGACTTTGACTCTACTGATAGACGTCAGGACTTTTGTATAGGTTGAATAACTAATTATGTAGAACAACTTTCTGAAGAAGCCGCCCACCTTATTGATTGGACTAGTGAAAAAACCCAATTTGTCAATTTCCTTGTCATAGCGTTTTTTTTAATTGTTTTGGTCGAGACAAAAGGGCACTATTTTCTCTCGATCAAGCAAACTGTTAAAAGTGAAAAGTAGAGCGACACAGAATGTGCATTCCGAATCGAATCTCAATACGAGAAACACGTATTCAGCACGCTTGCGACTATTTCTCCAAATCGATTCTATTTACGACTCTGCACTTGAGCGAATTTATTAAACTTAAAACGTGAGTGACTAGTGCCACGCCATGGGCAAACCCAGAAACCGATCCAGCAAAAAGAAGAAAAACAGCATGGACACAGGCTCATCTTCCGACGATTCCTCAACTGAAGACAACAAATTAAGAAGCCCAAGAAATACATCAGGTGAGTTTGCTAGCTCTATCCCTTCAAATTTCCACAAATCCTCTAATACACCCAAACCACACGTTATTAACCCTTTTGTGACCAAATATTTTGATAAACATGATAGCCTTTTTGATACTGATAAACATGATAACCTTATTGACACTGATAAACATGATAACCCTGCAATAAATTAAATAAATGAATCGCGACTGCTCAATAAAAATACAGCCTTAAACGAAAATGAATATCCATCCACGAACGCGCAACGATTGGAATCGACTGAATCAAAGAATCCAACCCAACAACCACACAACGAAGACAAATTCAAGCAGGAATTAGCAAAACAAGTAGAAGAAATTAAATTAGCCGCTCATATCCAATTTGACAACTTTAAGGGCCACTTCCACCAGGAACTAATGGAAATTAATAAGATGAGGGTGGCCAAAGACAAGACGATCAACGAACAAAACATGCAGATCGCCAAACTAACGAAAGAAATTGAAAACTTCAATCAAACAACAAAAACAGAGACAGAGCCCCAAACCAAAAAAAGGATACGAGAATCCTTCCCACTACTACCCAACACCAATAAAACAGCTACTGAACCTGACCCTGAATCCATGGAAACCATCGAAAACAACATCAATGAACCTGATACCCAAACAAATACACCCAACAGCGACAACTCTAATCAAGAATCAACCTTCAAAATCCCCGGAATTGTCCTGACATCAAACTTAGCCAACTGGCCAAAAACCTACAAATCAATGATTGGAAACATTATCAACATTGTGGCCAGTGCAGTGAGGATTTATCGATATGGCTCTGGGATTGAAATAACACCTACGACAATCGATGAACATATAGAGCAATAACAAGATTCCTTCACAAAGAACGGATTGATTACCACACTCGCCTGCTCCCCGAGCAAAGAAAGCAAAACCTTATTATCAAAGGCCTGAACACCTCCATCGACATCAATGACGTAAACACCGAACTAAACTCACGTGGCTACAATCCTGTGGAGATTTACTGGATGATGACAGGGCCTCAACGCTCAAAACACACCGGATTCTACTGATTGAGAAAAGCTAGGCTGAGAAACTATTACAAGAAAAAGAACTCCTCTATATGGGGATCACAGTCGAAAATGAAAGATCTACCCCAGGACGAATCCCCCAATGTCACAATTGCCAGGGATTCGGCCATACCCCGACGTCGTGCAAATCTCAACCAAGGTGCCATAAATGCACGGGATTACATTTCTACAAAGATTGCGACAAACGAAAAGAAACACCACTTCAATGCTGCATTTGTGAGGAGGCACACGCAGCCAACTATATGAAATGCCCGAAAAACCCAAACTTTATCAAAAAATGCAATGAAGATAGACTAAAAACGGAAATACGACACAAGACAAGCCAACTCACAGTTTTTAATAATAGCCCTGGCATTTACGAAAACAGAAAAAACATCACCGATCCACAAGCCGCGCCCACCAACGACACGCCTTCCTACGCAAAAAGAATGACGACAAAACTGACTAATTCTGAAAATAATCAAAGAATTTCAACTCGTGATACTGTCCAGACTGGTTGACAGTTTCAAGTCAGTTGAAAAATCAATAAACTTAATGCGAATAACCATGGAGGAAATGAACTCAAAATACAATCAACTCGATGCTAAGTTTGAAAGCAGGACAAACGAGCTTAAGAAAAAAATTCAATACTTTGAAACGGCCTTCGAAGGATATTACAACCAATAAAACAACCATATCACAACTTAAAGCCATCAGCTGGAACTGTAACGGAATAATGCAGAAACAAATCGAACTTAAAAACTTCTTAATGAAACACAGGCCTGACATCGTACTCCTGCAAAAAACTTTTTTGAAGCCCAACACCAATATCAATATTTTGAACTATACCAGACATCGAAACGACAAGATCAAGAGAAAACGCGGTGGTACAGCCATTCTCATCAGAAATGGAATCCCCCACTGTCTTCTCCCAACCATTCCGGACTGTCAGGTGGAACATACCAAAATTTTATAAAAACTGGACAAAATGGACATCAACTTCATCTCTGCTCACATCGCCCCGAATACCAAGCTCAACACCGATGACATGGACATGATTCTCCAGACAAACTCCCCCACCATCGCAATGGGAGACTTAAATGCAAAACACACACAATGAGGATGTAACAGAGGGAGCCCGAGAGGAAACAAACTCCTCAAATATTGCAGGCATAACCAAGTCAAAATAATTGCGCCGGACAAACCTACACACTACTCCAGTCACGCATACCACCCAGACATCCTAGACATTTGCTCAACAACTGGTATCCAGCTCCACTCACCCATCACCACCATCAACGATCATTCCTCCGACCACGAACCAGTCCAGCTAATACTAAGTTAAATTGAGGTGAAAATAACGGAAACAACCAAAAAAATCATTAATTATCCAAAATTAAAAATGCTACTAAACAAAATTCAATTCCGACCCAAGCTGGATACCAATGAGGAAATCAACCAGGCAGTGACCAGTCTAACTCAAGCAATTCAAACAACAATTAATGAATCCACAATAATTATCAAAAACAACCCGAAATACCCCTACGAGCTCCTCGAAAATATCAAAGCCATTATAAAAGATCGGAATAAACTCAAAAGAAGAGCGAAAAAATACTCGCTCCACGACGCCCGGAAACAAGCCGACCGACTGACTAATAGAATCAGATCAATGATACTTGAATTTAGGAATGACACTTCTCAAAACATGCTGAGTAATCTTGAAAATACAGACTCCAACTATTGGAAACTATGAAGAAATTTCAAGATACCCCCCCATCGCCAACAAAAACAATCAATTGGAATACGTGGAAGCAAAAAAGGCAGAAATTTTCGCCAAATCCTTAAATAGACAATTCTCAACAAATGATGACCTAGGATCTAAAGCATTCACCAAAGAAATCCAGGACCATTCAGTCAACCAACCAAATGCCAGACAACTGATCAAAGACAACAATCCAGACCAAGAACCAGCCTACACATCCAAAGAAGAAGTAATGAATATAATCGCAGGACTAAAATCAGGAAAATCACCAGGAAACGACAATATTACAAACAAAATCATTAAGAATTTCCCACCCAACATCATAGAACAATTGGTGACCATCTATAATGCTGCCATCGATAATGACCATTTGCCGGACCCATGGAAAGATGCAATTGTAGTCCTGATCCCAGAAAGAGGTGAAGACTTAGCCAAACCAACTAGCTACCGGCCCATATCCTTACTCTGCCATATGGGTAAAGTATTTGAAAGAATCCTGCTGTCAGGATCCAAGAACAAAGTGACAACCTAAACGCAACAATTGGATTCCAACAACACCTGGGAACAGAATTGCAGATCGCCAGGCTTAATGAAGAAACAACAAGGAGCTTGCAAGCAAAAAGAGTCTCTGGTGTCATTTCTCTGGACACAGAGAAAGCCTTCGACAAGGTATGGCACCAGGGGCTCTGATACAACCTATTCAACATTGAATACTCCAGAAAAACAATCCTCATCATTAAAAGCTTTCTGACCAACAGTCAGAAATCGGCCGTGACCGTGAGAATCGGCAAAATCATCAGCAGCAAAAACCCACAACAGGCTGGAGTTCCGCAGGGATCAGCCATATCACCAATACTTTACAACTTATACTGTGCAGACACCCCGACCTACCAAATCACTGAGCTATTCATGTACGCTGATGACACTCTCATTCAAACTAGCGCCAAGAACTCCATCATTGCCCAAAAACGTCTACAAAACTATTTAAACATCCTAGTAAAATATTATTCCACGTGGAAAATTAAAATGAATATGAAGAAGACTCAGGCAATAATGATTTCTCGAAAAGAAGAAAAGTCGCCTAATATCAAGCTCAACGACGAAGTCATCACTTGGAAAAAAGAAATAAAATACCTCGGCGTAACAATAAACAACAAACTACAGTGAACCCCCCACATCGACAACAAAATAAAGGAAGCCAACAGATGTGCCGCCATCATGTCCCCTTTAATCAATCAAGACAGTAAACTCAACTCACTTAACAAAACGAAAATATACACACAAATCATCAGACCAAAAATCACCTATGCACTTGGTGCAATGAACCTAGGAAAACACCAATTCAAAATGCTACAAGGCTACCAAAGCAAAACAATCAGAAGAATGGTCGACGCCCTCTGCATACGGAACGTCGATATTCACAATGAATTCGAAATCAAACCATTCCAACACATTATCCTGGACACATGCCACAGACTTAGAAACCACATCAATAACTCCAAAAACAATTCACTAAGAAAAACAAAAAAATTCAAGATATACAGGTATCATGAATCAAAGTACCAAAGTTTTTGGTCGCAAAAGGTTTATCACCCTATCAACCCCAACATACCCTATATTCCCCCCCCACCACCCCTTCCACCCAACCCACTATATTGATACTTTATGTTCCTCTCCCAAGTTCTAACGAACTTGTCAATTTGATCAAAAACTTAAAAACTTATTCTTCCAAACTCCTGATTATAGAGCAATCAATGCACATCCCCTCCACTTATCCATTTAATCAAAACCCAGACTAGCAAACTCACTTTCAATCAATAAAAGGGAAAGAGTGCAGGAGCACTGGACCCAGAATGATTCAAAACCGACACAGAATGTGTATATCCTGAAATTAATTGAAGGACAGTAACGGGGCTACTGGTAACAAGCAGGTTTTTTTAACTATCGGGATCGCCCCAACGTACACTCAGAGGAGGGAGCAATAAATATGGACTTGCTTAGTGGTATTGTATATTAAATCTTAGTTCAAGCTTTCGCCCTAAGTTAAGGGCTTCTTCAGGAAGAATCTATATATAAAGAACGTGGTTTCAGTCTACAAAAGTCAGCAAAGGTTAAAATTAACTTACAGATTAGTTACAGAGTTCTCCTCAACATAACAAGAGGGTGGGTGTGCATTATTTTGAAGTTACAGGGTGCAGCACCGGGGAAGAAAGTAATAATACCCAGAGAGAAACTAATAAATAGAGAGTGTCATCTCTTATAGCCGCCGATGGTAGCGAGACGACCAATATCGCTATCTTTGTTGCACACCGACGGGCCAATCAAATCATTTCTCTGTCCGCCACAAAATTATGCGTGTCAAAACTGTCAAGAGTGTCAAGATTAGAGCTTAAAATAATCATCAAATATTGAAAATTAGATAATTCCGTTGTGTCTGTTTACCAAACTAAAAAAAAAATCAAATTAGCATAATTTTACCAATAATTCATTTATTTATGCAGATAAGTACTTTCGCTATTGTAAGTTGTGAGTTGTTTAAGCTGTTAAGCTTCACTGTTAACGTTACTCTGAAGAATTAGCATGGTCTGCATCGTAACTGGTAAGTTTCAGATAATCAGCTTATGCAGACTTTTTTCAACTAATTTTAAATACTATTAGGGACATGGTATCAATATCAATATCCCGAGCAATATACATATCCATTCGTTCGGCCTGATCCAAAGAGTATTGTGATTTGTGCAGAGTTCAGAATGAAACATGGTAAGTTCTTCGGGTAATTAAGTTTTTAGCATAATATTATACAATGTTTCCGAATGAGTACTTTCTGTTACTTATAAGAAATATGAATATTCACCTGCGCAGAGACAAAAACTGTTTTTGTCTTGATGAATTTTGAAAATAAAAAAAAATAAGGGATTTGAGAAGTAAAAGTTTGTTCTTTTGAGCTAGTTTTCAGTTAGAGTAAGATTAGGTACGTTTTGGATTAGGATGGGTTGGTTTAGTTTTTGTGAATCTTGACACATTCAAAAATAATCTTCATCACGATACACCATGTATGCTGAATGTGTAAAACTGATAAGGTATCTTTGATGCATCGAAAAAAAGTGTGATTTTTTTTCAGTTTAAATAGCTTTCTTCCATCTGCGCAAGTGATTTTGTATTCTTTATAAAGAATAAACAATGTATTGGCCAAAATTATAGCAACAGCCTAAAATTTTATAAAATTTTGATCCTGTATGAATAATCAAAAAAATTATTATTTTTTGGAAAACTTTCAAATGCTTTTTTGATACGTTCAATAAAAAGGTTGAAAATTAAACTTTTTTCTGTATAAAAATTCGAAAGAGCAACATGAATCATTACTAATTTTTGAAGAAATCAAGGAAAATGGGTGAAAAGTTCAAAATTTTATAGCTTGATTTTTTTTTTCAATTGAGTATTTTGTGAAATTTTTGAAAGATACACAGAAAAAAGTTTGAACACTTCTTTTAAACGTGGCAAAAGGAAACAATTTTTTGTAAAACATCAGGGCACGTAAACTGATAAATGGATTGAAGTTTTTAATTGCACCATTTCTTCTTTGATAATTGATAAAGGTCAAAGTTTTACCAAATGTTGGTCTGATGTTATAATTTTGTTCAATACCGTATACAGTAAGTCCGCGGCATCGGATATGAGATGAGGGCAAATGGACGAAAGTTTAAAAGATACGGATTAAAGTCATTTATTTTAATAAAAAGTCTGTTTATCAAAGAAATAGGAATGACGATGAGAAAATTGATTCTTATGATTTACACGGCTTGTTGTCAAAAATGCAAAAACACAAAATTGCTCCAAATTCAGTCCTAACTCTTATTACTTCGAACTTACTATGAAAATCAAAAATCACACATTTTTGAAAGTCTGCATTCTTTCACACATTCATGTTACGACTTTTATTATACATGTATATGACTGTTTGCTTTTGACTTTTGATGGATTTTATGTCCTCACATTTTTGACACACCCTTCATAAAAAGAATCAATTTTCTCATCGTAATTCCTATATTTTCGACAAGCAGAGATTTGTATCAAGGTGGACTTTCTGTATCTTTTTGGTTCGTTTGTCCTCTTGTTAACCGCATCCGCAAACATACTATATAGGCAAAATTGCTATTGATAGGAAAAAGCCATTTTGTAATGGAAACTATCCATGGCAACAGTGTTACAAAACGGTTTTTGTTTAGTTTTTTTTCACCAAATATAAGCTCCATTCATGATGTTACGTCTGTTCGTTGTAGATGATACCCTCCTCATTGACGAAAGGTTAAGTTCCACCTGTATATGCTAGCCTGCAGCAGAGAGGCTCTTTTCAACTTTGGCTGTGCTATAAGCGATTCAAGAATTCCTACCTTGTACCTGCGATAATTGTGATCAAGACTGGGGATGCCGATGATCCCGTATGGCCGTTATTAGAAGACTTGTTCCTTAGGTTAGAAAGTAGCATAATTTGTAAGTATAGATAAGTAAACGTATGCTGAAGTGTGAAAAATGTCGCAATCTCCTGGCAGATTGAGGTATCGCTTTTGTTTTCATGTAATGAAAAGTACATTACCCACTATCAGCTAAGTTTTTTTTGTTAGAATTATATTCTGTTTGTGTTTAATATGTAAAATAAGACTTATTTCTCATATACTGAATGTTATTTTATTGCTTTAAACCAACCTATGCTACGAAGGCGTTGAAAGGATATTTTTTATTAACTTTTTATTTGCCAGGACTCATTCACAATTATTTCCGATTTATTTAACACGGAATTAACACCCACCTATTAATTTCCGAGTAATCTAACGCGAAATAAATCCCCTCCTATTTAATTTTGTGTCATCTAACACAAAATTAGTTCCCCTCATTTATTTCTGTGTTACATAACTCAGAATTAATAATTGTGAATCGGTCCTGGCAAATAAAAAGTTAATAAATGACCTTTCTATGCCTCCATACTTATCAATTAAAAAACCCGCCAGATTTTGAATGAAGCCACAAATTCATTGGCCCGTCGGTGTGCAACAAAGATAGCAATATCGGTCGTCTCGCTATCATCGGCGGCTATGCGAGATGGCACTCTCTATTTATTAGTTTCTCTCTGATAATACCCTTATACTACATGTGACCGTTGAAACAAAGAAACTTTTTTGTTGCTTAAAATTGACAATGACATGACCATTGACATTGGTTCTGTCTGACCGTAGGCTAGATGAGCAAGACATGTGACGTCACTCAGTTACCCATCAGGTCAACACAAACTACATCCTGATATTGTAAGATATTACAATATATGGGTAACTGAGTGACGTCACATGTCTTGCTCATCTAGCCTACGGTCAGACAGAACCAATGTCAATGGTCATGTCATTGTCAATTTTAAGCAACAAAAAAGTTTCTGTGTTTCAACGGTCACATGTAGTATAAGGGTATTATTACTTTCTTCCCCGGTGCTGCACCCTGTAACTTCAAAATAATGCACACCCACCCTCTTGTTATGTTGAGGAGAACTCTGTAACTAATCTGTAAGTTAATTTTAGGCAGTGGCTAGCCAGCCGTTAACGGTTGAATATAAACAGCCGGGAAATATTATTATGACGTCACGAATGACGTTTTTCCCGGCTGTATTACGCGAATCCTATTCTGCCGGCAACGAGCGAGTGAGATATACGATACGGTGGCGGCGCGGTATAGGTTATGTTAGTGAGAAACTACCGGGAAAAGTGTTTGTTTATAATTTGGAGTTTATTGGATACAAAACATCAAACCGTTTAAAATAATAAGGTAAGTTTCAGCATTTTGTGTTAAAATTGTGTAATTAACTCCAATCACATAATTAGCATTTCAACATTATTATGGACAATCTCCAAGATATAAAAACGGGTACTCGCTTTTCTACCTATGAAGAAGCTGATTTGGCAATTAAAACATTTGCCAAACAACATTTCATTATATTATGGAAACGGGAAGCTAGGACCATTAAATCAAGTAAAGTTAAACGGTTTATTGACGACAAATTGGTTTACTATGAATTAAAATATACATGCCTTCATGGAGGAAAGGAGTTCACAACTACAAGTAAAGGTGTTCGTGAGTCATCGTATGTTCCTAATTTTTTTCAATAATATGTACGTTTCTTCAAATTCCTTATGTTCTAGAACTTATAGGAATAAATGTCCTTTTTTTATTCGCCTACGAGCTTCAAAAGATGGTAACTATTTGGAAGTTACTGCAGTAAGAAATGAACACAATCATGAAATTATTAAAGTAAGATATTGAAAATGTATAGAAACTGAGATTTTCATTTGTGGTTATATTAATTAACAGGAACAATATTCCCATTACCCTTCGGAAAGGAAGCTTCCGAAGGACATTGAAGACGCAGCTCGTGATTTACTGAATTTAAAAGCAAATAAGAAACTTGTCAAACAAAAGTTTATGCAAGAAACAGGCAAAGTAATTTTACTGAAAGATTTGGCCAATCTTGCTTCCAAAAATAATGACAAAAAAAATAATTTAGCCCATTGCATTGAATTGATACGACAGAAGTATGGTAAATTTATTTAGTACCTATTGATTGTCACTTGTCACTATTGCAATTTGTGATCTAATAAGCAGCATTATTTTTTTTTCTCTTTTCCAGATTGTGAAATAACAGTTTTGAAAGACAGTGACTTCAATTTTCAAGCGTTGTTCGCTCAAACACCCAGTATGAAAAGAATGTTTCAATATTTTCCTGAATTCCTTGCAGTTGATGCAACATACAAATTGTTGAATATGGGCATGCCCCTTTATCTATTGTTAGCGGAGGATGGAAACTGTTGTAGTCAAATAGTTGGCATGTGTTTATTGGTATCTGAAATAAAAGATAATATTAACTGGTTTTTACAAACATTTAAAGATTTGAATCCGAAATCTTTGGAGATAAAATGTATCATTACCGATAAAGATATGACTGAACGAGCTGTTATCAGATCAGTATTTCCAAAGGCCTCATTAATTCTTTGCATTTTCCACACAATGAGAAGTTTTCAGCGTGAAATAAAATGTGAAAAAATGGGAATAACAAATGCTCAGAAGAATACTTGTTTAGAACTGCTTAGAAAGTTGATTTATGCAAGATCTGAAGCGATATTTTCTGAAAATTTAGAAAATTTTCAAAATGTTGTACCCAAAACGGTTCAAGATTACTATTTTAAAAATTGGCATAACAGTAGAAATGAGTGGTCAATGTGTGGCGATTTTTGCAAATTCAATTTTCTCAACAATACCAATAATAGGCTAGAATCTATCAATGGAAAACTAAAAGATGTCATAGCCAAAAACAGTAGCTTGGAAGACTTTTTGCTTGACTTTTTTAAAACAGTTTCTTCCATGACAGCCGAACGAGAACATCGGGCTATATACAATGAACTAAAGCAACCTGTAGTAAGATTCAAATCAGATAGCGCTGAAATGAAGTATATGCAGTTGTTGACAAAAGAACCTGGGAAACAATTGATAAAACAAATAGAATACTCTAACCAAGTGGTAGTTCTTCAACAAGATGAACAGTCTGATTCATTTGTGATAAGATCATCATCTGAAGGAACTGTTACAACCAATATCAATACATGTTCTTGCTCATATTTCAATTCCATGTTGCTACCTTGCCGTCATATTTTTGCATTGAGAAAGAACCTTAACTTATCTTTGTTCGATGAAAAGCTTGTTAACAGGAGATGGACCAAGTCATATAACCAAAAAGCGAAGGATTCAAATTCGATTGATAATATTGATGTAGAACACAAACATAATGAATCGTCAGTATACATTTCACATAGGAAACCTAAAAATGTTAAGTCATATGGACAAAAGAGACGCGAAATCTTACCTATAACAGACTCACTAATAGATTTAGCAGCTCAAACTTCGAACATAACGTTTGAACGTAGAAAACAACTGTTATTACATTTGAAGGAGCTTTGGGAGAATGACAGTGATGTGAAAATCACACCAGTCAATTCCACAGGCCAAGATTTAACGGTGGTAAGTGATTTCTCCCTACATAATAATTTGCAAAAAGTATTGATTTTCTATAATATTTCAGGACGTTGGTGATAACAATTCTGCCAATTCCATCATTTTTGAGAGTCAAGATATCGATGGCGTTTTTACTAATGATGATGATGTTATTATAGAATGGGAAACAACTCCACTTGAGAGTGTCCCACAAGATATTTTGTCACAAGGTCAAAGTAATGAGAAAATTATTATTCTTCAAGATATTACAATTCAGCCTACTTGTGGTGGTAATTCTGGCTTTGAAATCGAAGAGGTAGTTAAGAAATCACTTGATATCTTGACTGAGATCAGATCTTATACCTATGTTACTTTCTTTGTTGCAGTTGTATAAAATAATCAATTTTAATTTATAGATGCAATCTCAAGAACAAAATAATTTAGATTCAGTTGAAAATGGAAATGAATTGACTAGCAATCAACAACAGAGAGAAATTCCTATCTTTATTCCTGAGAACACCGATAGCATACCTGTATGTGATGAACATAATATGGCCGAAACTCCCGTATGTGATGAAAATGATTCGACCGAAACTAAAATGGTATGAATTATGAATGACTGGATATAATTCAAATGTTTTCTCATACTCAGTGAAATTAAAGTCAGAACACCCATTTATTTTCCATAAGACTCAATGTAATAATAGCTAGACTTTTGAAAAACGTTATTAGGCATGTAACAGTATGATTACCCAGATGATTACATTGAGTCTTATGCAAAATAAATGGTTGTTCTAATTTTACTTTCACTAAGTATATTATGCTACCTATGCAAAATGTATTATTAGAGGACGCCGATTATTTAATTCATGAAATATTTTTATGCCTTCAGCTTCAGCTACAAGACCTCCAAGAAATTAAAATGCCAAACAAAATTAAAAAGAGAGGCCGGCCGAAAGGAGCTCTTATAACAGCAATTGGTCTACCAAAGAAAAAAAAATTAGACAATAAACCGCTTCCTTACGCAAAACTTACTATACAAGAAAAACAACAATTCATATTAAAATTAATTTTGAAGGATGAAGTCAATGAAGTTGATGTACAAGTGAAAAGTCTAACTGAAAAAGACTTAAAGGATGAACTATCTCCTATAATTTCAAATGAGGAAATTAATTTGCAGCTAGTGAGGTAATGGTGACTTTTTAATAGGAATAATTAAGTGTATAATATCCAATCGGTTTTCTAGGCCTTTCTTCACCGAGTTGGCTTTCCATGAGTTACTTACAAAAATACAACACAGTGAGTTCCATCTCTATTGCCCAGTCTGTGCATTGAGATTAGATGTACATCAAAATGAAAAGAGCATCACCTGTGAAATTTGCCTTTTAAAATGGCACAAGAGGTGTACTGGAAACAATAAACGGAAACGATGGAACTGCTATTCATGCATATCTCGTATAATTTAGCCAGAAATAAGAATTATTATAAATTATGATACATATTATGAGTTTATTGTATTTAAAATATCTTTCATGATATATCTTTTCTGTCTGTCCAGTGCAATATGAAAAAAAATATTAAAAGTAATATATTTTTCCAAGTATGTACTATAACTTTCTTCCGCCCTCTTTAAAAGGAGGAACCTTGAATAAAATACTTATATACAGGGTGTAACAGAGTAGGTGTTACAAGGTGAAACTGTAGATTCGTTATCAAAAAATAAAAAGATTTTTCCTCAACAAAAATTTTCCGCAGGCTTTCGTTTTCGATATACAAGGTGTTAAATTTATGAAGAAAAAAATGGTATTTCTTCAATTACTTCTAAACCACTTGGAATATTCTTATTAGATTTGGTAGAGTCTCAAAACTCACTAGTATTAAAAAATCGATTAAAAAAAATCACCAGTGGCGTAGTTATAAGACACCCTGTATATCGAAAACGAAAGCCCGCAAGAAATTTTCGTTAAGGAAAAATAAGTTTTCTTTTTTGATAACGAATCTACAGTTTCACGTTGTAACACTTACTTCTGTTACACCCTGTAGTGGAACCCGAGAAATCACATTGCAACAAATATCCCGGTTAGATTAAAGCCGTAATCTGCAGAGCCAGAAAAATACGTCACTAACTAGTTTCCCGGCTGTTTATATTCAACCGTTAACGGCTGGCTAGTCACGTCCTTCGCGTTATACAGCCGGGAAAAACGTCATTCGTGACGTCATAATAATATTTCCCGGCTGTTTATATTCAACCGTTAACGGCTGGCTAGCCACGTCCTTAATTTTAACCTTTGCTGACTTTTGTAGACTGAAACCACGTTCTTTATATATAGATTCTTCCTGAAGAAGCCCTTAACTTAGGGCGAAAGCTTGAACTAAGATTTAATATACAATACCACTGAGCAAGTCCATATTTATTGCTCCCTCCTCTGAGTGTACGTTGGGGCGATCCCGATAGTTAAAAAAACCTGCTTATATCCTGAAAAACATAACTAAATGTTTTCTGATTATTATTGATTGTTTCTTGAAAATAATCAGTTTCAATGATTATTTAAGCATATATATTTGGTGAAGTCAAAAAATGCTTCATATATTGTTATCGAGTGTATTTGGAATGTAAATCTAGTTTTCATTTTTGAATAATATTCACGAAAGTGATATGAATAATGAGATACCCTAAGCACGAGAAAGATTGAACCTGGGCAGGTTGAAGAGAGGAAGAGACGCATCGAAAGATTACAAGATGAAATGACCCTAGTAAATACAGTGGAGGAAATTGAGATCATTGAACGGGTACTTGCCCCATTGTGACCAAATCTTGCTTTTGTTCGAATTCAGCAAAAATCAATGGCTTTACCGGCGCCCTCAAGTCATTCACCCCACAATAAAGCCATACAGCCACAACGACGCCTGTTTTCAACCAAAAGGAAAAGAAAGAGGAAAGCCAATGTTAATATGCCAGATGCTGGGGAGACAGATAAGTTAGCTTTACAATAAGTATTGCCATAAAAAAAATGAATTAAAAACTACGATTATCAAAATAATTATATCGTTTATTAAAAAAAAATTACAGGTAGGTATGTATCTACTTTTTTGTGTATTCCAAAAATAAGTTCATTTCATTGTTATACAGGGTGTCCACCAATAACCCTTGAACAATGAGAATGGTGATTCTATATGTGAAAACAGATTTTTTTTTCTTGAACATGAATCCAAAAATGATTTTTTCCATCTAGTATAGCACCTTCCTAACCTATACTGCGCTTATGAGGTTTTCAATTTATAACAATGAAAACATGAGTAAATTTCTCCACAACAGTTGACTCAGCCTCTCTTTTTTCCAGAGAGAATCGATGAAAAATATCAGAAATTTGCTGGCAATTGTAATAGGTTCGTTCAGCATATTTTTTTTATTACATATTCTGAAAAAGCGTATTGTATTCAGTACTTGTACATGATTTCATAATTTTCTGAGGCCGTTTTCATGTTTTAATTAACTATCAAAACCTTGCAAATCTGAAACGCTCCTAGCTCGAACGACTACGTCACTGCTCTCGTCGCATCTAACCGGTGTTGCATGAACCGGCGCCGGTCGATACAAGCAATGTTTTCAACTATCAGTTTGTAATATTTTTCTGTCCGCATCATACATTGTTTACCAAAAATCAAAAGCAGAACCACAGAGCGATAGAATTATGATCAAAACAATGAACTATCCAATGAAACAATTTCAAACCTACGCGCGCCGTTGCTCAACCGGTAGCCGGTATTGAGGTGAGAGATGCAGTGACCACAGCGACGCTAAAAATATTTTGATATTTTAAGGTCTGTTTGTTTTTTAATTTTCATGCAATCGACCTAAAATTTTGTTTGTGTAAATGTCATCTTTCTCGGGCCGCGCATGCGCGTGTATCAGGGCAACTGTGGGTGGTTGATGTCACATTTGACAATATTTATAACCTCCAAATTACTGTCAATGTCAGTGCCAAGTTTGAATGAGTTTTAATTGAGTTTTATGAAGAGTAACATATTTGTTGATTCAACAATACACAAATAAAACGTGAGTACGTGAATAGTAATTATAGGTCGAGAACCTCCATTTCAGTTCAAAACTCATATTTTTGACATCTCTTTCGCGTTCACATTTCACGACAGACATTATGCTCTATCCTTGTTCTACTTTTACCTAGTCAAGAATAGAAGCACGCTCGTGATGGCGACACTGCTTGACACTTGCCCTGGTTAGAACGCATACGTCTTACGCTATCAGACAATTATTTATTGTTTCCAAAGTTTCATCTATAAAAATCAACAATTTAATTTTAATTCCAACCGCCTGTAGGTATCCTGAACGACCCATTTCCGGTTCTACGACATTTGTTCATATGATAAAAAAATCTCGCCACTTTTCTCGTAATCAATTACTCATTAATTTCTTGAATTATTAATAGCCGCGTTTCAGTAATTCACTGTTCTTCTGAAACCTGATTTCGCTGCAGTTTGGTAATAAGCATTTGATTTTGATCGATAGTATGTGGTAATGAGTAAATTCGAGTTTATGTTATGTGTTTATATTCATGAGGAATAAATGCACCACATTCGTATGGCGTTTTATATGCTGTGGTAGGGGCTTTGCACAGACGCGAGTAGTTTTTTAACAGTGTCAACGGTTCGACAATAAAAATAGCTCATGGAAAAATATTAAGATGTGATGTGACAAAAAAATCGGCTTATAAAGAGCCATAACAGTTTTTAAAAACATGTATTTCTTCAGTGAAAAAAAGGAGATAATTTTGCCTCCAAGTGTGAAGTATTGAATTCACACCCTGAAAGAATTAATGTACCTATAGGATCAGCTGAGAAAGGAAGGTGTCCATTTTATATCTTTGAGAAGACGAAATAAAGATTATCTCGAAATCTTTATTGGACCTATTCGAAGCCATGGTACATTAACCCCACGTGCATTTACAAACAGTTTTGAGGCATTGATCATCAGTAATTTCGAGTCAAATTATTCGGCAGGATTCAACAGTGAAAATGAAACCTCAAGTTGTCTATATGGCTCGAAGAACATGTTATATTCTTGAATTAAAAACCAGTCAGTTGAATTTAGCCAGAAATTGTGACATCCGAATTTAAAATCCCCCTTCATTGTTGAACAAAGGGAAATTCAAAAATATTTAGATGATTTTGTAGGGTGTTAAAAAGTATAAAAGAGTGTTAACAGTGTCGACACGATGAAGTTGAGGACAATAGAGAGGGTGATGGATATTTCGTCATCAAGGCAAGGGCATATTTAGTAAAATCTCTTTCAGCCCCCTGGTTGTCTAACAGCTATATGCACCGTACGTGAGCTTAGCCAATCTCTATTAATTTTTAAAGTTAGATTAAGCGGTGTTTTGTATGCACCGAAGAATTCGCTGCAAGGATCGTTAATCCCTGATGAGACTTTTGACGTCACAAAATAACCTAGAAGAATATATAAATAACAATTTTGAAATTTATGTTGCGTGATTTGTTTTGAGTTTTGCTATTTGCTTGCAAGTTTTAATGAAAAATGAGCAACCATATGGATCAGTAACATCCATTGACTTTAAATACTATAGACTGGGCATCCCATTCATCAAATGCTATTAGTCTTGTCGCCAACATCACAATAAGTGCGAAAGAGACAACACTATGAGTGGAAAGAGATAAAACGAGGAATCCGAACCCATCGGGCAACACCGCATGAGAACATGTGATTCTTATAATACGTACGTCCGAACTCGATTTTCATCTGGAACAGCGGCGGCACATTTCGAGTTTCTACCGTTTTGCATGAAAAATATAAATGAATATTAATTTGGGTAGGCACCTATGTCGTTATTGTTATATGACAGTATATCACATTTTTGACTTTCTGAATCAATAAAAATCAAAATTTTCATAACATTAAAAATTAAATCTCCTGCTGTTCTTTCGACAATAATGAATTACGGTTCCGAATAAAATGACAACCAAGATACAAAATATATTTCGCCTTTCTTACATAACTCTAAGGCCATTTTACTCAATTTGCCATATGATTTTTGTTTTTGGAGACGGGAAACTGTATGGTCTGCCGGTGAGTCATGATTGGCAAGCTTCCCGGTTTTAAATATTTGATTTCATCAATGTCACGTGAATAGTCTTGTGGGTTAAAATGGGCCGAACACAAAAAGGGAGGTTTGATTCGAAGTCGGTCCTCGTCAATCCTCACCAAAGAACACCAAATATTTCGCAGCTCTTCATTTTTTGGATATCTAAAATTGGATAACAAGAAAAAAATATAAAAAATAGGAAACAGCAACGTTTTACTTTTCTTGTTTCTAATACATAAGTGTATGTACAGGCGAAAATTATTATAAATGAATGGCCGAAAAACTATTTTTAACTATGGGTTGTAATAAACTGAACAGTATTTAATTCATTATGTACAGTATAATATCACAAGCAGTCAGTATAATATTGTAGAAGACTCAGTATTTCTGTTAAAAATGATAAGTAAAAATGGAATTTTCGAGCAGTAAAAGTACTATTTGGCCTGTATTTCTATGTTCACTATTGTGATTCTAATGGTCAGTAAAAATTTATGAAATGTCAGTATGACTTAGCTGGTAATAATTCCACAGATGTACAGTAAGAAATAATAAATGGCCAGTATGCGATCGTCAGTAATAATTTTAACTAACTCAAACTAACCCAAACTTGATACACATAATACCAATACAGAACACGTCAATCATGATATATAATAATAATTGTAATGTTAACCTATAGTGCTAACCAACGAGCCGCTGCATATTTTTATCAATTTCGATCACCAACACAAACTAACCCAAACTTGATCCACATAAAACCAATACACAACACGTCAATTATAATATATATAATAATAATAATTGTAATGTTGACCTAGTGCTAACCAACGAGCCGCTGCATATTTTTCATCAATTTCTATTACCAACACAAACTAACCCTAACTAACCCAAACTAAATCCGCCTCTCAAAGGAACCTATCTGACTACTTCATCATGACATAAAGGCAGAGTGTTTTCTCTTTACTAAGTTGTGTTTCGTTCCGTTGTAAAAATGTTTGTATTTATACGAAATAAAATATATGACCAACCATTCATTATTTTACTGTCGCTTGATTAATTTTATGGACTGTTCATTATTTTCACCAGGCATTTACTAATTTATTTGATCGTTTTTTTATGATACTAACTCTTGATTATTTATATCTACCATTTATTATTTTTACTGACCACTTCTTTATGTTACTCACCCTTCATTATTTTTACTGACCATTTCTTTATATTACTAACCATTAATTATTTCAACCGACCATTTATTATTATACTGACCATTTATTATTTTTACTGACCACTTCTTTATGTTACTCAGTTACTGACCCTTCATTATTTCAACCGACCATTTATTATCATACTGACCAAGGGAAATAAAATGATGCCAAAGAGTACTGTCCATAAAATTGAAATACTGACCATTTAATTTGTTGCCTTTACTATACCAAAATGATTATCAGTGCTGGAAAGTGAGTGGAGATAAATTCAAAGAAATATGGTGCAGGAGTCATACTAAACAAAGACCGCAAATATTGGTATACCTGCAAATTGAAGCAGGTAAGCAATATTGTTTATTGGTCTATTCTTCTTTAAATTAATGTCTAGACATAAATTTAATTTTGTATGTTTAGACATAAATTTGGCCCAAAAACATTTATGTCTAGATATACATTCAAAGAAGTATGGGCAAATAAACAATACATAATGCGTAGGTACCCTGCTTCAATTTGCAAGTACCAATATTTGCAGTTTCTATTCACTTTTCGCATTCTCCAGAAAATTAAACATTTTTTATATATCCTATACCTACCTTGAAAACAAACGTTTTAAAATGTAAAGGTTTATTCGGAAGCCTTGGGAACAGGGTAAATATCTATTTTCAACCATTGAACTTTCATTTAAAACTTTTTCCCAAAAGTCAAATTAAAAAGTGAATTGCGGGGTCCATTTAGCTGTGCCCTGTACAAGGTTTTTTTATATATAAATTTAGACCCCCTTTATCTTATTTATTTGACGTTTCTGACAAAAATGTCCCTTCATAAAAGTCTATTGATTGGTTTCGAGCAAATTGTCGGAAAAACTATATTTCGCTTTTACAGGAAGAAAGACTGGGCGTCGTCAAAATTTTTAATTCCAATTGAAAGGTACAGGCAAAGAAGGCGATATGTCAAAAAGTTAATTTCGAGATAAACGCGATGTTTTAAGAGCTCTAAAAAGTGATTATAATAATAATAATGGTAAAAGTAAGCATTCTTACTGAAGACTTCAACCTTATTGTAATAAAAAAAACGAAAATAAGACAGTTGAGGAAGTATCCAATAAATAATTCATCTTGACTGTGTATGAAATAATCGAGGAAATAATGGAATAGGTATTCAAGTAATATGAATATCCTTTCTTATTTGAGAACAATCGGTTCCTATTGCATAAAACACTACCATTCAGGCTTTTTTTCCAAATCAGTTTCATTTTTTCGTTGTTACCTATTCACGAATAAAAACAAACATTTAAACTTCCTGAAGATTAAAAAATCCTCATTTTCATGAATGAAATATGATGATGCCTACACTCTACACCACTGGATTCCTCTCCAGTCAATGCTCAATGCAAATTTGACACTTACCTGTGAATGGTGATTTCTGGATCCGAATGGTCCAGTTTTTTGACACAGCAAGCACAATCTTACCATTTTTCACAAATAAAGTCACAATACAACACTTCACAAGCACGAAAGTAGAAGTTTTCAAGTTGAAACCCCATGGCATCACCGCACTACCTTCAAAATCGAAACCAGCTGTTTGAAGGCAACGTTGCCGTGTACTAGGACTAATATTTACTATGTATCGCCTGTATCCAATGCACAAAAAATCATTATTTAATGAATGTTAGTAATTAAGCTTTGAGTAGCACAAAAATGTTTCACATTATTTATGATATGAAATCATATCATCATTAGACACTATCACCGTTCAACATTGAGTTGATTCACACGAAATCATGGTTGTAAATGTGTCAGATTATGCGATAATCTAGAATAGTGAACCTTGATGCACCTTCTTGAAAAATGAACAATACTCAATCCTCCTTAATTTTCATTGTATCATGTCTTATCAATCAATTTCGTACACAGAGGAATTTTCATTGATGAAGATTTGCCCAAATCGGCAACCGCGTCCAAAGCAGGTCAGTTTTCGGCGACGCAGATAGATATAACTTGACAAGGATAGCGATACAGTGAATTTCTCAAGACATACGTCCAAAATTGGATGATGGTGCCATTATTTTTGAAGGTTTCCTTCTCTAAAGCCTTATAAAACTCAATGGTAACATCCGCAAGCCTGATATGACGTTTAGCAAACATTAGCCAAGGGGTTTTTTTCTTGTAAATTCAATATTTGGTGTAGGTATCAACTTTTATTCTTGAACCATTCGTATAATTGCTTTTCCTCTTTTCTTGGGCTAAGATTTCATGATATTGAGTGGTTATTATATACTGTATACCAAGTCTAATACAGCAAGAATAACAATTCCATCCACCTGATGATAAATAGAAACATCACTTTTTACAACGCAAGAAAATATATTTTAGTTTAAACAAGGAATGCCCATTGATAAATTGACAATATTGTATAATTTTGAAACTCATCTACTTTGAAATTATTACAAATATGTATAACTCGATGTACAAAAAAACGTTTGACAACTCAAGGAAAGAGGAAAAACAAATATAATCAATATAATTTCTTGTATAGTTGATAAAAACACAAACCTTCTTCTATTGGGGTATCTGTTATAAATTGGGACTTGGATGAAGTCAAGAAAATTGAATGAAAAAATCTCATTTGGGAAAACAAATAGAAAGTGATGAGACCATCAGTTTTAAAGGTTTTCATTTTAGTTTATCTTGTAGAGATGATTAGTATCTAATGCTTTGAAATAAAGTAAATCAACAAGACTATTTGTTTATGAGTCTGGGTTTACCCATAAACTTAAAATTGAATTGAATTAGAATTAGACAAAACTTTGAGATAAGTAGCCATTAGATACCTCTACAGGATATAGATAGGTAGGTACCTACTTTCAACACCAATCCAAATTGAGTCGATCGATTGAACGATAAAAAATCATAGGTTAAAATATGCGGTAGAGATATCAGAGTGTGAAAGGTACACTGTTTTTTTTTGTACCTACCTACAAAAATAGGTACCTATTCAATTCAATATTCTATTGAGCGATTCGCATTATTATGAGTGTGTTTGGAGCAATAAATATTGCTTGATATTGAGATCCTTTTTGTATAGTACCCACTGACCACCTATTGGAATTGGAAAAGAATCCTACTCCAATCGATGATTTTTTGAAAATCTAAATAATCCTCCGTTGATATTCCACTTTCATAGTTTTGTCTTTAGTCGCAAAACCTCAAAATCTGTAGGATAAACGTAAACAAATGGAAGACTAGGTTAGAATTTGTTGAAATTCTTCGATTAAGCCTAGAAAATGGGGCGATCAGAGTTAAGCGACCGATTCAGGCTTAAGCGCTGCGGTGCATCCAAAAATTGGAATATAATCGCGATAAAGACTTCATCCAGATTAGATTTCTACGGTGCATATAGGTGTAAGTAATGTATTCATAGAATCGCGGGTTTGTCATTTGTGACGGATAAATGACATAGTTGGAAGTCGTCTTGAACGACGGCACTGGATGTAAACAAACATACATCATAAGAGCTGTTCAGAATTAAAATGGATCCGAATCTATACTCCACGAAACACCTCTGGTATGTATTATATTTTTTCATGAATTATATTGCGTATGTTGTTTTAACACTGAATATTGCTTCTTATACACAGTTACTATCTTATGACGTTGTTATCAATTTTTTATTTGTCATTTGGTTTTCCAAAATCGATTTTGTTTGTGTGATCCATTATAATGGACTGTGTGGTACAGGTTTATTAACTCAAATAAATAAAATTCTATTTTCAAAGCAAGCTAATATAAATTGTAATTTTCCACAGACTATATCTGCATCAATTATAAAAAAATAATTGAGGAGGAAGATACTGACAACCATCTATCTAGAGGAATACTAAAGCAAGTTTGTGAGGTCAGGTGTGAAGATTCAGATTTTGATGAAGAAGATGATATACCAATATCGGTTATTAGAAGTTATTTACTATATATAACTTCAAAAGAAATAGTGCCAACGAGCTCCGCTACTATTGATGAATTCGATGCAGCACCTTACAAGCGCAGAAAATCTAACGGGTCGGAAAATATACCCACGTATAACTTGAACCAAGTTTGCTCTTCAAAAACTCCTTCGCAAAAAGCTTCGTCCGCTAAAACACCTTTGGAGTTTTTCAACTTGTTTTGGGGTGGAAATCTAATTGAGCATTTAATAACCCAGTCAAATAAATACGCTCAGCAAAAAAATGTTACCCTAAATATGATCAAAGAACTTGAAGTAGTGCTTGAAGCTATCGGGATACTCCAAATGTCCGAACAAGCGCATGTGTTGGTGAAGTTTTGAGGATGTTCCGAAACTGCCGTATAATAGTATCCGGCTCAATCTATTCGAGACTCTAAGGCTGTGTATAACGGTGACTCTCGACCCACGCTCCCACCAGGGTATCACGACCAGACTCTAGACCCGCGCTCCGACCCTCTCTCATGACTGGTCATAACGAGGAGCCAAGATCCGGATTGATTGGTGCACCACAGAGGGATTTTTTTTTTGAAAATGGTTATAAACTATTTATTTTTGGCACAAGTCAGTTGTCTTTCGGTTGTGGAGAAGTTCACTCCGTTATGGCACGACATCTCCATCTCAACGACAATTTTGTGAATGACCATACAGATAATTATGCAATTAAATGAAAATTTCAGAGAACATGGTGGTGTGCAGGGGCATATTTCAATCGATGAAAGTATGATTCCATACTATGGCAAGCATCACGCGAAGCAATATACAGGCTGTTTCATAAATATTGTGAAAAAAATCGGGATGAGTTTTCTCGTTTCAAAATACGAACAAAACTTCCTATCAACATGTATCCGGAAATGGATCGTTACAGAGCTACAGGGTGTTGAAATTCTATTTTCATTTTTGTTTTTTCCAAATAATGTGTACCTGTACTATATTTTCAAGTAAAAAAAAACAGATTTCTTGGCCATTCTCACGCAGAAAATGTAAACTTGTTAGAAGTCGCTACGTGCAACCATTCTCGAGATATTCGCATTTGAAATAATCAAAACATTGGATTTAAAAATTATGGCGAAGGTAACCAGCTAGAAGTTATAACATATTTCGTATAATTGTTTCATATTTTCAGTAAAATGGATAAAAGTCGACTTGTGTGTGATTTTATCAACAACTCTCATTCAAATAATATTTGAACAAAAACAAATTAAAAAACTTAATAAAATAAAAGTCTTAACATCCTGTAGCTCTGTAACGAAGTAACTAAACAGTGGAAAAAAAACAAAGAGGCCGTATAAGCTCATGGCTGGAGAATATGTTCTGCTCGTAAAATGGAAGGATGATAAGGTTGAAGCAGAAGCCTGTAATTTTTACCAAAATTGTATCGTAAGAACTTCAAGGTGATACAGGAAGACCAAAACCAAAAAAAAAAATGCTCACCAGAAATGCTAGCGAACTATAATAATACCTGAATGGGAGGAGTTGACAAAATAGACAATTTAGTGGCCGTCTATAATAGCAGACAACGTTAGTGGAACTGGCCACCAATTTTCACCTATCTAGTTGATGTATCTTTCTCCAATGCGTGGCTCCACATGAAGAAACTCTTGCCTACAGATAAAAATTGTTCAAACTTACTGGTTTTCAGAAGGTACATTGCTTAATGTTTATTACAAACTTACGGAACGCCTTCATCAAGGGTCGAGTGTCAAATGCAACAAACGATGTTAGGTTCGACAATATTGGCCACATCGTGATGTACAGTGAAACACACTCTGGAGGTGTAAGCTATGCATGAAAATGGCTAATTTTATCTGCGAAAAGTGTAATGTTGGTTTACATCAAAAAAGATGTTTCAAGGAATATCACTCAAAGTGAACCATTTTGTTATTTATGACTCAAGCAAAATATATTCATGTATTGTTTGCATTATATTTTTTGAAAACAATCTGCATTTCATTTACCCAACTAATATTCTGTTATGCATAGAGTCCATAAAAATGACAGGTCCTTTTGATTACCCTACACATAGTGGCCATAGTTCTTGTCGCTGTTGTCGTAAATAGACTAATAGACAAAATCCACTTTTCAAGGCTAATTTGAAAAAAAGTAACTTCATGCACTTATGATTAAAACCCATAAATCAAAAACATCTCAAATATGTTTGAACAACCAAATGGATCTGAACAGGAGTTTCCTCCCCCTACCGAAAATCAAAGAAAAATGAAACAAAAGCAGTATGATTTTTATAACAAGATATTTCTAGATATAATGCCACTTTTTGATAAAAATGGCTGGCACTATTCGAAAGAGGGGCAAAATGTGGGTACTGAAAATTTCACATCAATAACTGGACAAAGGGTAGTCTAGCTAATTTAATTTTTGCCAAGTTGCAAATGTTATAGCTAGACCACCACTTTTCACCGGCACTGTATTTCTCAAGAACTGTAATACGGTTGAGAATTCATTTATCAGATGATTCATTGATTTGTGCAATAAGGGGTCGTTATTCTGAACATTTTTTGTTATAATTATTATTACACTGCCCTTGTTCTGTCCTCTGTTTATAATTTAGTGTTAAGTGTTCAGATCCATCATAGAATATTTGCAATTTGAATACTTTTCTATTTTCCAAGGCCTTCTTGATTAGGTAGGTATTGAGAATTGATAAAAACGTCGAATTAATAGAAAAATGTGCATGGATTTGAGAGAAAACTACCAGAGATAAATACTAACAACCATATATCGCCAGAAAGCTGGTAAAATTCTACATTCGATCGCATAAAAAAAGTTGGTAAGTTTCATTTCAAAAAATCAAGTTATCCCTGATTGTACATACGGCCTACACAAGGTCATTTCATGGTAAGCATCACCACAGTGGCGGCATGGGCGGGGTAGGCAAGGTAGGCGCCACCTTACCGCAGTAAATGCCGAAATAAATTATTATTGTGAATTAAATAATTAAATCACAATGAATCAAGAAGATTTCCATTTAAAAACAATGCTTATAATATTCTTCATTTATTCTACCTACCAGTGGTGCGAAACTCATTCCTAAACACCCACAAGGGGACCAACTCCTAACTCCTAGCCGACCGCTGGCGCATTCAAAATAGGCGACACCCTCCTTTGCCGGTCCTCGTGGTATATTATAGACATGAGAAAGGGAAAGAGGTAATCTTAAGAGTGGGGCAAGGGCGAACATAGGCAAAATAAATGACACATTTGGGCGACACGATTCCCGCCTTCGAGTGCTTTCGCTGCCGACGCGATGGTGATGGTTCACAGTCATCCCACTTGAAGCATAGGTATAAGACGGATGAAACGTATAAATATATCGATGGTCGATACTTTTTTCACAGCTAGCGATTATGAATTTATTCATCAATACAGGTTATCAAAATTTTTTAAAAACAATTTTGGCATAAAAAAGCTTGCCCGAGCATTATTCTATCTATACTCTGTTGTAAGTTTATGCAATTGCAGTGATTACTGCAATAAATAGTCGTTATTGGGGATATCGGTTGCGATTATCCATCCTAGGCCTTGAGCCCGAGAAAAACCAAACTAAATTAGACTGTATTGTTATCTTCAACAGGTGGTGTTTTGTGATTTTGGCAAGATTTGGATAACTACAATTATTTATATAATCACCGATTATCAGATAAGTTTTAGAAATTAGTAAATTAGAATTTTTGTTTTGATATTTTCATTTTGTGGGACAGGATTTGTCCACACAAACAGGTAGAGTTTAGTTTGTTTAGTATAGTTGTCGTTTTTTTTCAGGATATTCATTATTTATTTTGGCATTTTTACGTATTTTTTTTTATTTCAAAATGACTTTGCCAGCTCATGACGTTATTCACGACGGCTTCAGACAGATCAATTTTTGAAAATTTATCACCACCTTCTAGTTTACTAAAAAGATATTCGATGCGAGGTAGTGGAAACTGTTGAAACTGTAGCTGTGGGTTAAGTGTCACCTTAAAATCGCCGCAAATTCTTAAACCACCATTTTTTTTTAGAATAGGTACGATGGGAGTACCCCAGTCCGAAAATTCCGTTGGAACTAACACCTCATTCTTAACCAGACGATCTAGCTCTTTTTCTATTTTAGGTTTAAGTGCAATTGGAATGGGGCGTGGCTTAAAGAATCGTGGCGTGGCATCGTCTTTTAATTTCAAGGAGATTTTAAATTTATTAAAAGAGCCCAATTGGCCGTCGAAAATTTGTTCAAAACTCTTAAATATGTCCTGTAACCTGGCTCTAGCATTTACGTACAATAATTTACCTGTTGCGTTACAATCTAACTTACATAAACCCATATTCAACATTCTAAGGCCATTTCTCCCAATTAGTGGAGGGCCTCCATTTTCGATAACATAAGTTTTTAACATATAATTTTGAGATTCGAAATTTATGTTTAGATTTAAAAATCCTAAAGGCTTAAAAGAGACGCCAATATAATCTCTAAGAGATAAATCATTCTTGTTTAAAACAATATTTTTAAAATATTTATCATACATTTTTTTAGATACAGCCGCATGAGCAAATCCTGAATCAACTTCGAAATTAAACGGTATATTATTGATGAATAATTTAATAACAATAGGCATTTCATTTTGTTCATCATTACTATGAAACAAACTAATTTGAGTTAAATTGTTCATGAAAGGCTCCTTTAAGTTAAAGCAGGATTGTTCACTCTCATCAGAGTCAACGACAAGATGTTCTTGTAAGAAATTTTGATCCATTGTGCTCCGTCCATTTTTCAGGTCATAATGGAACAATTATTTAACAGTATACCAGGGGTGATATCGTTCTTGGATGATATTTTGATAACCGGCAGAAACGATCAAGAACATTTAGATAGATTGGAATTGGTGTTGCAGAAGTTAAGCGATTGTGGTCTTAAGGTAAGAAAAGATAAGTGTAGTTTCCTACAGGATTCCCTGATATATATGGGTCATAAAATTGATAAATTTGGGCTCCACAAGACTGAAGAGAGGGTTGAGGCTATAGTTAAAACTAAAATTCCTTCCAATGTCACGGAACTCAAATCGTTTTTGGGAGGAGTTAACTATTATTGTAAATTTCTACCCAATGCTTCCACGATTTTGTATCCTTTGTATAATTTATTAAGGAAGGATATAGAGTGGGACTGGAACCAAGACTGTGACAAGGGTTTTTCAGAAATTAAAAAAATACTGACATCTCCATTAGTTCTTGCTCATTTTGACCCTAAATTGCCAATTAAATTATTGGTGGACGCATCGTCCGTGGGTCTTGGTGCAATTATTAGTCATGTATATTCGGATGGTGCTGAAAAACCTATTGCGTTCGCTTCTAGGTTATTAAATAAGAGTGAGTGTTCTTATTCCCAGATTGAAAAAGAAGCCTTGGCTATAATTTTTGGAGTCAAGAGATTCTTTCAATATTTGTATGGAAGCAAATTTATCCTGTGTACGGATCATAAGCCACTTTTGGCAATATTTGGGCCAAAAAAGGGTTTGCCAGTGTTTGCAGCCAATCGCCTTCAAAGGTGGGCGTATATTCTCTCTTCTTTCAATTACGAAATGGAGTATGTCAACACAAAACAAAATTATGCGGATTTTTTATCAAGATTAGGGGGCAATGTGGAAAATATGTTTCTGGTTGCAAGTAACTCACTTTTGTTCACTGAAGGAAAACATGATGAAGTTTCTTATTTGAATTACTTGAAAAATTCAGAATTTCCGGTAAATTTTTTACAAATTAAAGAAAAGACAGCACATGACCCGATTTTAAGTAAAATGTTTTATGTGCGTAATGGTTGGCCTCAAAATTGCCCTTCATCAGAATTTAGGCCATATTTTATTAGGAAAAACGAAATTTCTTTGGAACAAGGCTGTTTATTGTGGGGATACCGTCTAATTATTCCTCCAGTTTTTCAAAATAGCATCTTAAGTGAACTTCATTTGACTCATGCTGGTATCGTCAAAATGAAGGGTTTAGCGCGATCTTATGTATGGTGGCCCAAGATGGACGAGTCAATAGAAAACATTTCTCGAATTTGCAAAACTTGCGCAACCTTTTCCAGTAACGCCCCCAAGCCATCTTTAAAACTATGGGAATATCCTCAACAAGTTTGGACAAGATTGCACGCTGATTTTTTTGGTCCTTGTCTGAATAATTATTTTTTGGTTATAGAAGATGCCACCTCGAAGTGGATTGAATGCTTTGTTGTTAATAATTTTTCTGCTCAATGTGCAATTAAATTATTTAGAAGCATATTATCGCGTTTCGGCTTACCTCGGGAGTTATGCACTGATAACGCAAAGACTTTCACGTCTGAAGAATTCCAGGACTTTCTTAAAAATCTGGGTATTATTCACAAGACCGGAGCACCCTATCACCCTGAAACAAATGGATTAGCCGAATCGGGTGTTAAAATTATGAAAAGGGCTTTGCTTAAGGCTTTTAAAGATGGAGTGACGGACGTTCAACTGATTCTGGATAGTTTTCTTTTCCATTATCGTAATACTCCTCACACCACTACGAATGAAACTCCTTCTAAGTTGCTTTTTAATCGTGCGCTGCGCACAAGATTTGATCTCTTGTTACCGTCGGTTGAACATGTAGTAAAAACTCATCAAAGAAAAATAGAAATAAGTCATCAGAGAAGAAACGATATATCTTTTGTAATAGGAGAAAAGGTTTGGGTTCGTGACTTTCGAACTAGAAGTCACAAGTGGTGTCAGGGTGTAATTCGAGATGTTCTTGGCTCTAGGACTTACACGGTTGAAGTGGGTCATGGATTGATGTGGAAAAGACATTTGAGTCAGTTAAAAAAAAACATTATGGTAATACTAATATCCAAGATAACAATTTAACTATCACTCCAGGATCCACTCTTTCTTTGGACCCTTCCCCAAACTATGTTGATCAATCTTCGGCTAGGGTATCACAAAATCCGGACAGTACTGAAAGTGATGGTTCCGAAAATATTAGTGCGCGACTGTTAAGAAGACGTAGTCAACTTATTGGGCCGGATCGGTTCAAAGCAACTCATTAATGTTAAGTGCCATTGTTATTTTTCGTTAATGCTTGTCAAGTATTAAGAAATTGTTTGTCGAGGTTGTTTTAGGTTTATTGGGGAAGGTGTTCTATATACGCTCTGTATATTAGTACTTATGGTTTTTCAGTTGGGTATTTATAACAAATATTTCAAGGTCGCACTACTGAAGCGATCGATTTGGTTGTTGGGCGGCAGTACTTGCCGACCGGTTGTTTTGACGTTACCTACTTTTTAAGGTGATGATTAAACGTGCTAAAAAGTAAAGTATGTTTCATTCAAATTAAGTGCATACTTAACAGTTCCTTATTGCAGGAACCGTTTTCTAGGCTTAAGGTTGAAGATCGAAATCAAATAATCGCTGTAGGTCGCCCTACACCCTCACTTGACATTTTGAAACCGGATAAAAAACAAGGGCAACATTTTTCTCGCACTTTTAACACCCAATGGTATAAAAGCCACGGATGGTTATGTGGTAGTTTCTATGAACAGAGCCTTTTTTATTGGCCCTGTTTATTGCTCGCGAAAGGAAGAAATAACGTTTGGGTACTGCAAGGATATACAGATTTAAAAAATTTGTCTGCAAGAATTAAAAAACATGACGGCTCTAAAGAACATCTGAGCAGTTACTCGAGTTTTAAACGATTACAGACAAATTCTTCAACGATAAAAGACACTCTTCAAATTCAAATCGCTTTTTCTTTAAAACTTCATAACGAAGACGTTCGAAAAAATAGAATTTTGATGATGTATCTAATAGACGTAACATGTTTACTAGCAAAGCAAGAATTGGCATTTAGGGGACATAACGAGAAAAATGAATCTTCAAACCTTGGAAATTTTAAAGAATTTTTCAAGGTTCTGATTAAACGCGATGTGGAGATGGAAGAACATTTGAAAAAAATTGGCAACATATTTTTGGGATTATCTAAAACAATTCAGAATGATTTGATTGTATGCATTTCCGAGCATCTTATGGAACACATCAACCGGGAAATCAAAGATTCTATTTTTTTTGCGGATGATACAACCGATATAGTCGAAAAATCGCAGTGTGCAACTTCGGTTCGTTTTGTAAATGAATCGGGAAAAATTCAAGAAAGATTTTTAGGATTTTATGACGTGAGCCAAGATAGAACTGCTCTTGCGATGTACGAACTGGTATCGTCGGTTTTGCGTCCGTTTGACTATAAAGCCAAGTTAGTTGGTCAGTGTTACGATGGTGCGAGTGTCATGGCTGGTTGATTAAATGGCTTACAGATGAAAATCAAATCTGATGCACCAAACACTTTATTTACACACTACAGCGCTCATAGATTAAATTTAGTTTTGCAAGACAGAACAAGAAGCATCAAAAGCTGTCGTATACTTCATTACCGGGATTTTTTTAACCAATCAGAGGAAAAGCGTAGGGGACAATAAATAGATATGCGTGCTTACCACCTGCACAAACACGAGCTAGAATATCTGATGCTATTCCAGATAACAGAAGAGCCTCATTGCGTATTTTATTTTATAAAATCTTAGATAACGTCGTAACGCAAATAGAGGTGCGATTTGCGGATTTGTCACAAATGTAATTTTTTGCGTTAGCTCTATGGGGACGAGGAGGCCTTATTTTTACGCAATCAAGATACATTCTTTGTAATATTTCAAAATTAAAATAAAATGAGCGCAATATTGACTATTAGTCAAAGTTTGGACAGGGTCTCGAACAACGATTTGTCTGCTGCGCATTTTCCAATTTGAGGGGAAATTATTTATAAATGAGGAGAGATCTCACGAGAAATTCGCCTGCGGCGCTAAACTCTGCCAATGACATCCCTTCATCATTTAGTCACGCTACGCCACTGGATTCCACCTACCCAAATATAGGCGCCACTGCATACCCAAAACATCCCAATAGGCTTGTTTCGTGATATTTTTTTTGTGAGTTTTTTATACGTTTTCCAATAGTACTTGTCATAAAAGCCATAACCCTAAAGTTTCACATCGAAAGCTTTTTGCATTTTCGAAATATAAGTGATTAAAGTTGGCGCGAAATCCATACGGGTTGTGACGTCTCTCCACTCCCTGGGAAGCCGGCCGCACGCGAAATCCCCTTATAAGCGCTCATTTCGTCGAACGTCGAAAAGAGACGTTTGAAATTGAATCAACAAAATGTTTGGTTATGGTTTCGTAGGGTTCTTCATAGTTATTTGGGTTGTGTCAGAGCCTTCTTTGTGTACTTTGGTGACTTAATCGGAAGCGGGATACAATAATGCTGACTCCAGTAATCTCCCAGAGGTGGACATGTTTATGATTATGGACTATTTCAATAGAAATATGGAGTACTTTGGTTCTGAATTGAAGGGAATAAAGCTTCAAAGTTAAGGGAACTTTCTATAATTTATTATTTATTCTAGGTTTCATCCTGCAGTAAGATATACAGTGTGTTTCATTTTGATTGGCGACAATTCGGTATTTTATTAAAAATTGGCCGTGCAAAAAGCTCTATCTTTTCATTAAAAAAAAATGACATACGTCATTTCCATGGCCTACTATGATTAATAAAAGGGCACCAAAAACGTGAAAAGTTATTAGGAATTTTTTTATTCAAAAAATGGATATTGGGCATATTTCAAAACCCCTATAACGATAATTTTAAAATAAAAATTATACAGTTTGCTCAAATAGTCAGGTCAGATTTGGAAAAGTCAATTTTTCTTTCCACCAAGAACCACCAGAAACCAAGCCAACGACAATATTGAAATATGTTTATTATTGGAAAATACCGGCTTAAAAATTAATTTGGAAATACATGATTATTGAAAAAAAATAAAAAGTACTATAAAATTCGAAAGGGATCACCTTGTATAGTGATACAAGGTGATCCCTTTTAAAAAATCATTAACCTGTCAAAATTTACTCCAATGTGTTAACATTCAAGCGTGAAGATCTCTAAAGTTCATGAAAAACCATGAAATTTTTGTATTAACCATATTTCAGTATCTTTTGAAATTAACTGCTAGTTTAAGTGGGGCGCAAACATATCGGGATGGGCATAAGTCAGCCCGGAGCATAGAAAACAGTGCATTCTGATGATGAACGGTGAACATTTTCAACAACTAGTAAATAGTTGTGTTTTCGTTTTTCAAATTTACTAAATGTGTGCATTTGCCAGGTTACTTATGCCCACCCTGTATATGAAGGACCCATTCTACTCAACACACATTAAAGTGATCTTGACAGCAAAACTTACCGCCTTTGTCATCTGTTCTCCGCATTACACGTTGCCACAATCTTCTCAACTTTTGATCGGATGGTAAGAAAATAAACAGTTTATCTGGAGCATTTTTTCCAGTATTCTTGCACTCAGGAAATATACAATATTTTTTCTTAGTCTTTTTCCCACCCATAGTCAACCAAGCAACACAAAAACACACACAAACCCTGTTTGTTCATAGCATAAACACTTTATCAGCGGACAAACCATTATGTCAAATACCACCAGAGAAGAGAGAGTGGTGTGACGTAGCATTGTGGCCACGCCCCCTTTCGAGAATCTCTTGTTTGTACCTGTTTTTAAGGGACTAAATGTGCTAGGAAAATTCTGATTTTTTGTAGATCGACTATTTTTCAGTCGTACTTTCGATTTATGGAATAAAAAAAAAATGTGAAACAAGCCCATTATCTAACTCTTAGGATCAATGCGATATTCAGTTTTTTTTAAACATCAATTTTTTTTAAAAATAGCGATTTGCGGGTGAACGGCTCATTAAAGATACCATGTGTGGTACACATAGTCAATCTGAAATTGACTAAGGAACCCAAATATGTGATAATATACAGGGGGTCTCATTTAAAAAATTGTAACTCTGATATGAATCACCCCGTATACGCGGTGCGAATGAAGTGAGACTATTCAAGTTCTGTAGCCAAGGTCTGCCTTTCACGCATCAGCAACGAATTTTGAAAATGTGCTTTTAGAAAACGATAATATCCCGTCCGCGCATTATTGGCGCACCCTGTTTATACAGGGTGTCCGGGAAAATGTGGGAGATCTCTCGGATTCAGATAGAACATTAAAAAATAAGATGACAAGTTCCCATAATTTGTTTTCCTAGCGGCCCTCCCTACGGAGATACGGCCCCCTAAAGGACCCCACTGGAAATCGGTTTTTCTTGAATAACTTTAAACGACTCAATATAATTCAATGAAAATTTAATATGATAAACAGTAGTAAGGACCTCTCAAAATAATTCCCTTAAAACATAATTAGCCTGTTTAGTTTACCAGGGACGGACTAGATTGTACATTTTAACGCTCAAATTTTTAACACCCTGTATGATAAGGAGTTAAAAAAAATAAATTTGGATACCTTGAACATTAAGCTAAAGAAAAGGTACTCTTGTTCATTGTCGATAAAATGAACAAAACCTCGAAAAAAGCCATGACGAACTGGTGCTCTTGACGAAATTGTGAACCTAACGCTAGGAAAAAAATTTACGGGAACTTGTCATCTTATTTTTTAATATTCTATCAGAATCCGAGAGATCTCCCACATTTTCCCGGACACCCTGTTCACAATTTCGTCAAGAGCACAACTTCGTCATGGCTTTTTTCGAGGTTTTGTTTAATAAAAATTGTTTTTTCTCGAAAAAGGTTCATTTTATCGACAATGAACAAGAGTACCTTTCCTTTAGCTTAATGTTCAAGGTATCCAAATTTATTTTTTTTAACTCCTTATCATACAGGGTGTTACAAAATTGAGCGTTAAAATGTACAATCTAGTCCGTCCCTGGTAAACTAAACAAGCTAATTATGTTTTAAGGGAAGTATTTTGAGAGGTCCTTACTACTGTTCATCATATCAAATTTTCATTGAATTATATTGAGTCGTTTAAAAGTTATTCAAGAAAAACCGATTTCCAGTGGGGTCCTTTAGGGGGCCGTATCTCCGTAGGGAGGGCCGCCAGGAAAAAAAAATATGGGAACTTGTCATCTTATTTTTCAATGTTCTATCTGAATCCGAGAGATCTCCCACATTTTCCCGGACACCCTGTATATATATAATTTGTTGACATTATTTGGTTCAGCCAATTTTGAAATATTTGAGTTTTCAACTTAATTTTTCACAATTGGAGATCATTAGTCATTACAGTTGGTTGCGCGAAATACACTGCGCCAAAAAATAAACGCATCAGCAATAAATTTTCCATAAGATTCAATGTAAACATGATCTGATACAAAATTTCATATCTTTGAAGAACCATGCATCAAGTTGGCTCGAACATTGATTTGAATGTAGCTACAATATTATAACAACAGTAGAAGTCTATGTTAACCTGTATAATCCACAGTCCACAGAGTGTTTCAAAATATGGAGCCACACTGGCCATTCACTAACCATTGGGTGAAATGTCTTGGAAATCAAAATCACCCTGTGAAGTATGCAAATGTTAGAGTCAACTTGATAGATGGTTTTTCAGAGATAATACGAAATTTTTCATTGATGGATGTTTACATTGAGTCTCATGCGAGGTCTCATGAGAAATATATTGCTTATGCGATAATAATTGTTTTGCCAAGTGTATAATCAAGTTGCCTCGAAAACGTCGTCGTTTTAATAATCGTTATCATAGCAACAAAATAATATCATTTGAATTGAATGATTTAAAATATATTTTTTTTTTATCTCAAATATTTCAAAAGTTGCTGAACCAAATGCCAACAAATTATATATATTTGGAATCAGAACAAAGAGAGAGATCTTTCATTTTATGTAATAATATACAGGGTATTCTATTCAAAAAAATATGATTCAATCGATTTTTTGTTGTAAACTCGATTTTTTATTTCCCGCAATACCACCAAAGATACTACGTGACGAAACCTTAAACTTTTGTATCTAATTTTTTTTTATCGCTCATAATAAGAGCTGTAGGTGGGGGTCAAAATGTAATGAATAAATATGTACCTATATTTTGTGATGAGTCATAAATATAACCAAGTTTTATTTTTGGACCTCCCTGAGACTGTATCACGAGCCGTCGTTGGCTATTTTGCAATGACATAGATGTCACCTTTCCGGGATATTCGCATCTTGAAAAAAAATTGCGACGGAAAGCTTCTGTAACTCTGTATACTCACAAAACATAATAGAAATAAAAGAAGCTAAAATGTTACCTACAAATTTTTCGCTTATATTCTCAATCAAGAAAATAAAGGGGACGGGGGTCTCTTTTCCTGTATAAGTGAACCAACCTATGTTTACTCACTTTATATGATCTAATTGGAAATGTTTCTAGGTATTGAAGGATTATGCATGCTACTCAGACGTCTAGCATATCCTAATCGTCTCTGCGACCTTCAGCACATGTTCAAAAAATCGTCTGCTGCCCTATCGGAAATAATAAATTTTGTGAACTCTCAAATATCCACAATGTTTGGGAATCTCTTGGATGATCTTAATAACCTTCACTGGCTGAACCAAGGTAAACTTCAGCAATATGCAAATGTGAGTAATCAATTCTGTTTAGAAACATGATATAATATTATAAAATATTTCTTGTTTCAGGCAATTTCTGCCAAGGGAGCCCCCATTCAAAATTGCTGGGGATTTATTGATGGGACAGTGAGACCAATTTGCCGCCCAAGTCTTCAACAAGAGGACTATTATTCTGGTCATAAAAAGACTCATTGTGTCAAATACCAAGGGGTTGTAACCCCTGATGGAATCATAGTCAGCCAGATGGGAGCATATCCGGGTAGAAGGCATGATGCAGGCATCTTCAGAGAATCAGGCTTTCATAATCAGCTTCTGGCGAAGACAAGATTTGCTAATATCAACTTTGTAATATTTGGAGACCAGGCATATGGCATAAGAGAGCTGTTGATATGTCCATATCCAGGTCGTGGTGCTGATGGACTCCAGCAACTGTTCAATGCATCCATGTCCAGAGTTAGGATAGCAGTTGAATGGACCTTTGGCAAAATAATTGGAGAGTTTGCATTCTTGGACTTTAAAAAAAATCAGAAGCTGCTGCTACAAGAAATTGAAGATATGTTCAAAACAGCAACAATTTTAACCAATTGTCATAGTTGCCTTTACCAAAACCAAACTTCCTTTTATTTCGATATAGAGCCAATTTCTTTAGAAGTGTATTTGAATGTACAATAAAGTATTCGGTTATTTTATTCTTTGATTTCAAACTTATGAAATGTGGTATAATTAATATTCGGCGATAAAAAAAAATAGTTCCTATTTAAAAAAAAATGATTAATATGGATTAAGTTTTCGAGAGATGTGGTCAAGGTCAAAAATAAATCATTTCTCTCCCTCACTTCACCCAATAACTTTCATTTGAACTGTTATTTTTTAAAAACCCGCCGTTTGTCAGTTATGAACCACCATGTATAATTAGATCTTGAATAAAACAAGGTTATTTCAATAATTTTTATTACAACATGTAACACATAATATAAAAAAAACAAGTTATTTTTTTGACAGAACAAGATTGATGATGTTTTCTTGCCTCTCAATAACTTTTCCAAGTTCAAGAAATGTATTATTGAGAATATCCATTTTTTTCTCTTCCAATCGCATACGTCTCTCACTTTCAGGCTGGTTCATTTCGTGTTGCTTCTCTTGAAGGGCGACTTTGCGCTCTTCAAGCATCAATCTCCTTTCCTCTAGCTGAAGTTCCTTTTCTTTGATTTTTCTTTGATGGTCATCATATGTTGCCAAATATGCCAATCCCTGTCTTTGAGTGTTGATTTTTCTTTTTCGGGATTTTACTGGTGCTGTAAATAAAAAATAAAAACATCACTCCAAAAATCCCTTCTGGACTCAATTCTACACATCATAATAATATTAATAATTAACCCAAAATCTTGATGTACATATCAAGTTGGTACTTTTCAAGAGAACTTTTGATCAAACAAGATGTTTAGGAGTTGTATAGAATATTTTTTGCTGTACAAGGTCATTAGAAAATGATATATTATATCATAATTATCTTCATGTTTTGACGGATATGTCACTCGGGGTGTCACTGTCATTGCCAATTGCATTGAAAGTAATGGAGATTTTGTATCCAAAAAAAAGATTATTTCAGTTAAACTAGATGTTTATTTTCATCTGCGCAAGTAATTTTGTACTCTCTATAAACACTAAACTGTGTCTATATAGGCAAAATCGCTTATAATAGTTTAATGGGAAAACACCGTTTTGTAAACTGTTACCATAATTATTACTATTACTATGGTTTCCTCTTCCATTTCTATGGGACGTGCCAAGGGTTGTAGAAGGCCTAAAAATCACAAACTTAAATAACTGCAACCGACTTCTCTAAAATTGACAATAATAAATTTCTGACAACTGCCAAAGCAATTATTTACAATAATAATTAGAATTTGTTATTTTGAGAAAAGATTCATATTTGAACATTTTTCATAAAGTGAACTTCATCACATACAGCGTGTCCCAAAAAGTTGTATACAATATGGTAAACTTTTTTATTATCAATTTTACAAAGAAAAGTATTTTTTTATAAAAACCTCTACATGATCCAAGACCTGAAAATCATCAGATGACAGATTTTGCAAGGCATATACAAGGTTTCTCAAAAAACATAATTTTTGCTCAAGAAGTACTTTAACCTTGATTTATAAAAGTCGATTAGAATTGAGAACTATGTTCAAATATCTAATTACACCTATCTACGATAAACTTCAGGTTTTGTTATTTTTCACAATTTTTCCAAGTTTGATTCGTATGGAAGACTCTTTCGTTATTAATTTTATGAAAAAGAGTTTTCCCGACCCGATTACTTTTTTGAAATCTTTCAATTTTTATATGAGAAAATCACCAATCTAAACAAAACTTGATTTTCATGGTGGATAGGTGCAATTGGATATTTGAACATAGTTCTCAATTCTAATCAACTTGAATAGTAACAACTTTCGATTTTGTCATAAATAAAGGTACTTTACTCTTAAGCAAAAAACATGTTTTTCAAGAAACCTCGTATATGAATGGTAAAATCTGTCATCTGATGAATGCATTTTAGATCTTGAACCATGCAGAGCTCTGCAAAAAATTTAAGATAGCAGATATTCTAACCTCATCTTAGAATTATACTTTACTGATCCAAATTTATCAGGTATTCATACAGGGTGTCCCGGAAATCGTGAGAAATCTCTCGAATACAGGTAGAACACGGAGATATGCCCCTGAAGGGCAACGGGGAAAATATTTTTTTCGCAAATAACTTTTCAACTACCTACTCAATATAATTTAATGAAAATTTGATTTGATGAACTCTACTGAGAACCTGTTAAAATAGTGTTCTTAAAACACATCTACCTAATTTAGTTTACCAGGGGCGGACTAGGTTCTACATTTTATTGCTTAAATTTTCAACACCCTGTATGATAAAGACTTGAAAAAAAAAGTTGGATAGCTTGAACCTTAAGCTACAAAAAAGGTACTCTTCTTCATTATCGATAAAATGCAGGATAAAATGAACTGTTGTGGATAAAAAAAATATTTGTATTGAAAAAAAAACAGGAAAAAAGCCATGAAATGATGTTCTTAAACAAATTATTTAAAAAGATATAAACCCATGTTTTCCTTGAATTTTACATCCTTTTTTCAGGTTTATTTTCATTGAAATTGCAAGAGAAACGTAGGTGTATCGGTAATGTGCTAGAATTTCCTTGATCCTATACGGACCAGTATATTTTGGAACTAGCTTCGTGCTCTTACCGTCGTTTGTAAGATTCGTTTTTCGTAGGAGAACCAGATCCCCTATCCCGTATTCATGACTTTCTTTTCGTTTCAGGTCGTAATAAGCTTTCTGTTTTGCTTGTGCGCCTCGTATACGCTCGTCAGCTTCCTGTCGTAAAGCTTCGATATCTAACGTTTCATTGTTTCCAGCTACAGCAATGCTCAGAAATGAGTCATTCATTTTTCTGGGCCTGTAGCCGAATAATAGTTCATATGGGCTCTTTCCTGTTGTGCTGTTCGTCGTGGTTCGATTTCTTTCTGTTCCCATTCAAATTTAACATCCTTCTTCGTCAAGGAAGTTAATGGCTTCGCGATTTGTGCAAAGTCTTTAACGAATTTCCGAAAATAGCTACACAGGCCGATAAATTGACGTACCTGATGTACATTGAATGGCGTAGGAAATTAATCAACCGCCTTGGTTTTTGCAGTTCCAGGCCGTATGCCACTTGAACTGATCTCGTGACCAAGGTAATTGAGTTTCGTACGGAAAAATTGACACTTCGTCATCCGTAATGTCACACCTGCGTTGCGGAACTTTTCAAACACGTCAGCCGATGCTATCAAGCCTGTCGAAAAATTAACAGAGGGAACCAGAATATCATCCATATAGGCCAAAGCAGTTGAAAATCTCATCGAGCCCAAAATTTGGTTTACTGTACGTTGAAACACGGCTGGAGCGTTGACTAAACCAAAAGGCATTCTAAGATATTCATACTGTCCGTCAGGTGTTACAAATGCCGTCTTTTTTCTTGATTCTTTAGCCATGGGAATTTGGTGATAGCCACTGGCCATATCCAGTGAGGTTAAATATTTACATCCACCTAATATTTCCAAATGTTCTTCAACATGTGGTAACGGATAGCAGTCTCGAATTGTCTTCGCGTTTAATGCGCGATAATCAACACACATCCGAATTTCACCATTTGTCTTTCGGACTAAAACGATGGGGCTAGCGTATGGAGAATTTGAGTTTTGTATAATATTTGCCGAAAGAAGACTATTTACCATTTCGCGTACTTTTTCCCTCTCGTTGAGGCATAATCAATATGGTCTATACGTTACAGGCCTATCGTCACTTAAAGAAATAGTCATTTCGGCTGATCTTATTTCTCCCAACTCGTTAACATTTTCAGCGAAACAATCGCGATATTTGTTGAGTAATAACAGTAACTTGAGTCTTTCGTTTTCAGAAATTTCATTCGAAACGTGATCTTTTAAATCTGACATATCAAATTCAGATAACGTCGAATTATCGACTTTTTGTACACTCACCTCGGACAAGTTTTCTTCAATGCATGGAAACCCTCGAGCAATTAGTTGGTCTTGCTTCATTTGAATTGTACTGGTTGACACATTCAGTACAGCAAGCCTGGCTTCAGCCGACGATGTTATGCATCTGGGTATAACATACTCATAAAATGGTTTATACGAATGGCCCAATTCCACAAATACGTCTCCAATGTCTCCGGCGTCAGTGTTGCACTCAATCACACCTATGTGATTAGGTGGTATGTCGATGGTATCTTTCGCCGTGAAAGAGATTTTTTTTGATGGAAGTTGATAAATTTGCGGTAGTTCGGCCAAATCGGGGTTGAAAACTCTGGCACAGCCGTCCCGAACCACAGTCACAGCATTCGATTCGTTCAGTATAGAGCGTCCAATAATAATTGGCGTTGTTTGCAGGCGATCTAACACAATCAGAATTGGTACATCGGCTTCAAATAAATCGACTCTCAAACTCGCCGTGGTTGATCCAAGAACTGTCGATGTAGCACCACCGTACCCGTTCAGACAGATATTGCTGCTTTCCCATGTGAGACCAATTTTCTCAGCATCTGATCGTCGGATTAAAACAACTCCTCAGCCTGAATCTATGAATCCTTCCATGTCATGTCCATTGATTGTGCATGTTACGTAATAACCACCGGTCTTCTTTTCCGGATGTATACTGCATGACAGGGCTTTGTGGATCGTATGCGATTTCTGTTTCTTGAAACATTTTTCAGCAAGGTGTCCCAGTCGATGACATATAGTACATTCCTTTCGAGGTTTAGGACAATTTGTCTGTTTGTGTCCAAACTCATTACAATTGTAGCATTTCCCTTGTCTTAGGTTATCTCGCAAATCTGACTTTTGAGTGATTTCTGAGCGTCTTTCAGTGTTTCGATGGAGAACTGGTTTCGATTTCTCTGGGGTAGTCACCATCGTAGAAAGATAATCTCGGTATAGGTCCTCGGGACAAGTATATCTGCCAACTTCAGCACCCGATTGGATGGTACTATCTGGGATACCATCAATAATCATGGCCACTGCATTCTTGCCGGATATCTCGCATTGCCTAAGTAGTTGCGTCTTAGCAAAATAGTATCCTGTCCACGATTCGCTTGGCATCTTCTGCCGGGCCAACATCTTTTTGATCGTAGTGGGAAAATCTTGATGATCAGGGAAGGTTTCTATGAACATAGACTTCCATTCTGTCCATGTGTGCCTATAATTCTCCAGATTATTGTACCAAGTCCTGGCAAGGCCTTTTAATCTCGATTGCATGTGATATATTGTAGTCATGTCGTCCCATCGATTAATTTGGGCCAATTGCTCGATTTTATCAAGCCATTTCTTGCAATTGACATTTTGTTCAGGCGAAAATTCGGGAATGCAGTCCGGGCGAATTGAGACTCTAGTCACATCCCGATCATCATTTTGAAGTAGTTGGTTGACAAGATCTTCCAGCTGTCGTATTCGATTCTCAGAGTCTTTCAATGTTTCCTCCATTGAACGAACTGAACCACTACTTTGTGCAACGTCTGCAACTGTAGCCCGTTCTGTCGTTACTATTTCATCAAAGTTTAGAGGAGACCGCATGGATTTGGAGCTGTGCGCAACGTCTGCGTCAGCAGCATCAAAATCTCCGCTATCTTTTGAAAGGCCTTTCGAAACGTTTGGCTCATGCACCTCAATCACAGTTCGAGAAGGCGAATTTAAAGTAGTAGAAGGTTGTACTCTAATCTTACTAGCTTTTGGTGTACACACAGGTCGTTTTGAACATTTATGTTTCCGTCTATATCGCCCACAATCACTACTAGACGATGAACTGGTCGACGAACTACTCGTACTCAGTTTCCGTTTTCGATTTCCCATTATTCGGAAATGATATCTGTTACACTCTGTATAGTATCAGTATTCATGCACTACTCAAAACTAATGAACACATAAAACACCTTATATTCATCAAAAATGGACGTCTTTTTTTTTGTACTCAATGAGACAAAAAGATTCACGAAATCACTCGGGACGCTGAGCGTCAGATCCTACCGCTGCACTATAACAATAACTGGCTATTTATTAAATAACTTGAACAAAATACACAACTTTATAACTTAAACGATACTGTATTCGAACATAACTCCTCAATTTTAATTCGATTATTCAAATAACGAACGTCGTGTCCACGCCCCTCGTTCCCGACTGCTGAATCATCACATGCCCGCGCCTTGCCTTTCGACGGGGCCGGACTTTCCGTGCATATCATGACCAACCAGTAAAACGTGGAGACGTTACATGAGAAGTTTTTTGCGAAAAAAATATTTTCACCGATGTCCTTCAGGAGGCCATATTTCTGTAGGGAGGGCCTCTAGCGAAAATGATTACAGAAACTTATTTTCATCTTTTCCCATGTTCTAACTGTATCCGAGAGATTGCTCATATTTTCCGGGACACCCTGTATACAGAGTGTCTACGAACAACCCCTTGATTAAGGAAAGAATAATTCTTCATAAGGCAACAAAAATTTTTTTTTTTTCAAGTCAAAAATGATTTTCTAGATGATTTAATTTTCGATTTTTTTTTAATAACTTGGGTAAATAAAAAAAACAGCACCTTTCATTCATTCGGGGTTGTTCGTGGACACACTGATTCTAATAATTTTTTAATCAAGTAGGTAGGTATCGAAGACTTACTCGAATGATCATGATTGATACTGATGATATCATCTCTTGTGCTCGGCTCATCTTCATGTGACGGTTCATGAATAACGTAGGTGCATCTATCTCTCGCTTCAATTCCCAACTTTTTCTCTATTGGTAGAGTATTTTTTTTGATTTTGTTCTTCGTTTCCTTTTTAAATTCTTCCATCATCGAATATACATTTTCACATAGATTATTTTTCTCGGTGTATTCAATTTCTATTCCAGACCTACAAGAATTATTTTTATCAAAGCAGACACAAGAACACGAGCATACTCAGAGACAAAGATGTGAACAAAATACTATAATAATCGAGTCCCTTGCAGAAACAACTAAAGACATCATGAACTTACTTTACTGTATTTTACATGCATTTACCAGTTTTGTTTTTAATCTTGATACTTACTTGTCTTTGAGAATTTTTACGTGTTCAAGCCACAATTTTATCAAAAGTTCTATATGGTCTTTCAATGTTCTTATAGAAAAACTTTTACCCGTTATTAGAACAATGTGTTCTTGAATGATCGACCACATAAGTGGATTTTCAAACGGGTTATTGCTCAATACCTCTCTCAGTAGTAGCAAATCATCTACGTCGGTAAACCGTAGCCGTTTTCTACCTGACATTTTTCAGATTTTTTCTCAATGAAAAAGACAGTATTTTAATAACCCATATGCCCATATTAACTTAAACTGTATAGATCTCAGATTTTCAAATATAACAACTAACGATATACAAAAACACAAACTGCAACAAACTGAACAAACATAAACAAACGATTCGAAATTCAAACCGGCAACAGCAACAACATTCCAAATTGGAATTGGATTGGACCAAACACCGACTGGAATGACTGAACTGACAGACAGATCATATCAATTACACCATTGCCAAGCTGTGAATAATTTCTGTTTATTATTTAATAAAAAGGCAAGAATCTCACAATTCCAGTGCAAACTGTGGTCGTTTTTCACAATTTAAATTGTACTTTGTATGTTTCACGATTTCAATGTAACGATTTTCTCATACTGTTATGAAATTTGACAACACGATAAAATAACTCACCGTTATTAAGCGAACGTTAAGGCTCCGTAGATAACGAAACACGTTATCGGTTAATAACCGATTCGGTTATTTCCAGACATCTGCGCATGCTCAGAATAACTGGTGACGTTAATAACTCCCTAATAACTCTTAAACGATTTTATTGGTACTAACTTTCTAAATACGAATGCTGAGCTTTTATACAACTATTACATAAGGGGTGGTCGGAGAAATGTCCTTATCTTAATGGTAATGGGTCTGGAGACGTGGCGTCAAGTTGGGCCAGAAACATGGTTCCTTAATTCGGGGACACACTATACAGGGTGTCCGGGAAAATGTGGGAGATCTCTCGGATTCTGATAGAATATTAAAAAATAAGATGACAAGTTCCCATAAATTTTTTTCCTAGCGTTAGGTTCACAATTTCGTCAAGAGCACCACTTCGTCATGGCTTTTTTCGAGGTTTTGTTTAATAAAAATTGTTTTTTCTCGAAAATGGTTCATTTTATCGACAATGAACAAGAGTACCTTTTCTTTAGCTTAATGTTCAAGGTATCCAAATTTATTTTTTTTAACTCCTTATCATACATAATTTGAGCGTTAAAATGTACAATCTAGTCCGTCCCTGGTAAACTAAACAAGCTAATTATGTTTTAAGGGAAGTATTTTGAGAGGTCCTTACTACTGTTTATCATATTAAATTTTCATTGAATTATATTGAGTCGTTTAAAAGTTATTCAAGAAAAACCGATTTCCAGTGGGGTCCTTTAGGAGGCCGTATCTCCGTAGGGAGGGCCGCTAGGAAAAAAATTTATGGGAACTTGTCATCTTATTTTTTAATGTTCTATCTGAATCCGAGAGATCTCCCACATTTTCCCGGACACCCTGTATACATATATATACAGGGTCCTTCATTAGTGCGTCGGGCAATCCTAGCGTGGTTATTTACAAAAGTAGAAAAAAAAGTTTTATACAAAAGTTGTAGAATGTGACTTTATGCATATTTTAAAAATATTTTCAAACATACAGGGTGCGTCACAAAAGTATGGCACGAAAAAGTATGATTTTTTTAAATATATAGTATATTGATTGATATTTCAATTCTTTTTTCAATTTGGAACAAAAATTGTGATACAACTAATGTTCCTAAATTCAACCGTTATCGAGATATCGCGTTTTAAAAATGGCATTTTTGCAACTTTGACATGCTATAAAACTCAAACTATTCAAGTTAGAGGAAAATGGTTTGCACATTCCTATCTTAACTTTTCAAGAGCTATTCAAGGAGATTAAATCCATTATTGTGAAAAAATGTCAAAATGTGCCGAAAAAAGTTGACAGTTGACGTTACCTTTTATCCAAATGACAGAAGAGCTCTTGAAAAGTTAAGATAGGAAAGTGCAAACCATTTTCCTCTAACTTGAATAGTTTGAGTTTTGTAGCATGCCAAAGTTGCAAAAATGCCATTTTTAAAACGCGATATTTCGATAACGGTTGAATTTAGGAACATTAGTTGTAGCACAATTTTTGTTCCAAATTGAAGAAAGAATTGAAATATCAATTAATATACAGGGGGTTCCATTTAAAAAAATCATACTTTTTCGTGCCATACTTTTGTGACGCACCCTGTATGTTTGAAAATATTTTTAAAATATGCATAAAGTCACATTCTACAACTTTTGTATAAAACTTTTTTTTCTACTTTTGTAAATAACCACGCTAGGATTGCCCGACGCACTAATGAAGGACCCTGTATAGGTATATATTCCGAATCAGAACAAAGAGATTTCCATTTTAGCCAATAATATAAATATACAGGGTGTTCCATTTAAAAAAATATGACTTCATCAATTTTTTCAATGGTGTAAAGTCGATTTTTCATTTTCGCTATTACCAAAGGATACTACGTGAAAAAAACTAAAACTTTTGTATTTCAAGTATTTTGCTATCACTCACAATACGAGGTGTAGGTGGGGATCAAAATATAATGAAAAACCCTGTACCTAAGATCTGGATTGGTTTGTTGTCTACCCTTTTTTTTTGGTAGGTACCTATGTTTTGTGACAAGTCATAAATATATCCAAATATTATTTTTTATTACTTCTATTTTTTTATCATTTCTGTTTTCATAAGAATAAAGTGAGGACTCGTATACAAAAACTGTCAATAATGTCAGTCAGAATTCGCAAATGCTTTTTAAAACCCTGGAATTATAAAATGATTTGCGAATCTCATTATGCTACATTGGGGTACAACTGTACCCCAAAAAAAAAAATCATTCTTACATAAAAAAAAATGTTAGGAAAAATCAAAAAAGAAACTCAAAACCTACTATACCTTTAACAAATGCATTTTTCTGCATATAGGTAGCGCAGTGGACCTAGATTGCTTTTTCAAACTTCTTGAACAGACAAATGAATAAGAAAATAATAATGTTACTATGAAGCCAGCTCTATGTACCTCTAATAATAGATATTCTAGTGATAATACTATGCTAAGATTAAAAGAAAAACGCAAAAATTATGTTTTTAAACCATTTTCATATTCTGCGACACTGGGGTACACCTGCACCCCAATATCAAAACATCAGCTTAACGACAAACATTCCGCCAGGCGTCAGTATCACAAACGAACTAACGCAGCTTCATCTACGGCTGATTGGCGGGGATTGCAAAAAAGGCTGGTGTACCCAGAGTAGCATTCCAGGGTTAAAAAACTGAGCCTTCACCTTGTACAAGCTTTTTGTTACACTCAGTAAGTAAACATAACTCTCAACATAGCTCTAAAAAGTAAATCCAGAAGGGGTTTGTTTGTAATATATATTTTTTTAATATGAAAACGAGTATGAACATTTGTGAAAATAAATGGGGGTCTCGCGTTGCGGACTATTTCTGTATAAATAATAACAATATTTTTCCCAGTTCATACCTTAACCTAACATAATAGTTTTTAGTTCTATACCTATTCCATACTTATATTGACCCTTTTTTTCTCAAAGAAACTAAATAAGAAGGTATTATCCTCGGTATTATCAATATACCTAGTCTTACCAGATACTTTGTGTCCAGATCTTGTAATCATAGGATCAGGTATTTGCAATGCTTGGCATAGCCTTGGCAAATCTTCTTTTTCAAAACGGAAGTTTTTTCTCACGTCTTCGGGTTTCATATCTTCCAGATTAAATTCAAGTATGTCTTCAGCTGGGTCATCAAGTTCTTGTTCAAAAATATCATTCAAAATTATATTTCTTATTAAATTATGATCCACTCTTCCACGCCACGCCCAGCAAAAGTTGATACTTTTGCTGTGTAGGTTGATTGATATTTATAATATTTTTTTTATCTTGATATCATTTTCCAAATTTCTTCTCCATTATCTACCCTGAGAAAACTGATCTTGTGAATAACCCAACCCGTCTTCACTGAGCTGGTCAAGTGTTAACGTAGTGCGCAAGAGTACATTGATTATTTGAGATTGAGAAAGAGAGAGGGACTGCAGATGATTTATTCTGTGTCACGGAAGGTAAGGGTTTTTCAAAAGTTATGAATGTGTTTTCTGATAAATTCAACTTCAAAAAAGATCAAAAAAAAAGAAATAAAATAAAATAATAAGAATGTTACCATAGATATAACAGCTGTTGGGTGGGGTTTGTGGTGTAGAACCCCGAAGTCGGTGTATGGTATTTTTATTGAGTTTTATAAAAAATTTATTGATTTCAAGTTTAGATTCGTTATGCATATAATTGATAGTGTTCTATCCATTGAGTTTAAAAGACTGGTGGTTGGTGGGAAGACACGAATTCCTCCATTGTTTGAATGGTGGATGACTAGTGGTTTACCTGTTTAAAATATCATATGAAACTGTGACGTGTAAGAATAGCCATGCTAGGAATGCCATGAGAGTTGTGGCGCTTCGCCGACTTTGCCATGTCTGTCAATCTTAAGAAAATTCATGATACATTTTCTAGAAGTTTTTTACCTGATGTGGCTAGGAATGAAGTTCTGAATGAGGGTGAAAACTATGGAATTTTGGATATGTCATCAGGTTTGTATAAGTTCAAACCACGTTCACTTGAGTATGGCTATCAGTGTGGATCCGATGATTGCGATAATGCAACTGAGAGGTACACTAGGACGTATAGTATAAGGAGTGGTTTGTTATTGGTTTCTGACAATAGTTATCTGATGTTTGATGATAGTTTTTATATAAAACTAAAAGATATGAATGTTAATGAGTTTTAAATGCCAATTATATCAATGACTTTGGGAGTCCCGGGGTGTGGAAAAACAACGTAGGATATAAACAAAGTTGGAAAAATAAAAATTAAACCTCGGCGTAAGGAAGTCCGGGACGTAGATTAATAGTTTGACACGAGTGACTTCGGGAAGCGATGCGTCTGAAGATCTGATGCGTGAGAGTAGTTAAAACTAGGCATTATGTGTTGAACTCTGATGATAAGTTCGCAGTTGTTTACGTCGATGAGGCACTTATGAGACATCCCGGTGAATTTATGTTTGTGTGTTTGAAGAGTGAATGTGCAAGAATGGTTCTGATGGGTGATACGCGTCAAATATCTTACATAAATAGATTGAAGCAGGTTGAGGTAGAATACACTTCTGTCTCTTTTGCAGATGTTGGGGAAAGGTTAAATGTATCGTTTAGGTGTCCTATTGATGTTGCTTGTATATTGGACAAATATTATGAAAGTGGAATGTTGGGTAATAGTGGGGTTAAGAAAAGGGTTGAAGTGAAAAGAATAAATAGTTTGAGGTAGTATTGTTGTCTGGGGTAAAATATTTGGTGTTTAAGCAGTCGGAGAAGGATGAATTGCGAATGCGCAAGTATGATGTAAGTACAGTGCATGAGTTTTAGGATGAACGGAGTAAGACTGTCTTCGTTCTTCGTCTTTCTTCCAAATCTGAACAGAAAATTTATAACAGTGGAGAACATGCTCTCTTTGCTATATCCAGGCACACTGAGAGGTTTGTGTATCATACACCAATTATGACCGATGCCTTAGCAAGAATTGTTAATACTCAGGTTTCGGAACAGGATTTGAGTCGGCTGTGAGGCGTGCACCGGTGTTGGTCGATACTGTGTGTGTTTTGCAGACCTTCAATGATATGGTATCTGGGTAATAGTTTGCACAACTACACATACGATGGTATTAATGTAGAGTGTTAGGTTAACATTGACAATAAAACCACAACCTGTCTAAACGCGGTTGTAGTTATAAAAAATATGATTGCTTCCGCCCAGTACTTGGAACTAGTATAGCATCTTCTAGGACTTCATCATTTGAAGAATTATTGTTGGCTATGATTAGGCGTGATAAAAATGTTCCAGAGTTGCAGGGTTTTATAACCGAGGACTATAGGTTGATTTACTGGAAAATATTTTTTTTTTAAATTATATTGCACCAGAGGCTAGAGATCTGGAAAGGTTTGATAAGGAGAATCCGGTAGAACTGAATTCTGGTTCAGTTACTGAATGGCTTATTTCACAACCCATACGTTTTGTGGGTCTTATTGAATCTGTACCTATTTGGCAGTTTCGGTTACAGAAGTATGATTATATGATTAAGAGTACTGTCAAGTCCAAATTGGATAACGATAAATCGTCCATAATTCCCAAAGAGGACTGTCTTCTAATCAATGAAATTGTAAGAGAACACAAAGTCTAAGTTCTCTAGTGTGTAAAACACTTGAGGACTTGGACTTTGTGTTCTTTAAAAATTTCATTGACTAAATTGGATGTCACCGCTCCTTTCGAGTATGCGTCTTTGCAGACTATAGCTTATAGTTCAATGAATATACTAGATGCTTATTTTTGTTCTAGCCTGAGAGATATAAAGAAGAGGTTGTTGAGTATTCTCGATGAGCGGAGGTGGCATCTATCCACGGACTGTAGTGTGGATGAATTTAGTGAGAGTTTGAACAGGATGTGCAAACCCAGTGAGTTGTTGGGCAAGTTGGCGTTGGAGATTGATATTAGTAAGTATGATAAGAGTCAGGGTAGTTTGTTCAGACTGTTTGAACAACGATTGTTTAAGCGTTTAGGTATGACTGATTATGATTTTCATCTGTGGAATAATGCGCATGAGTTTGGTACTCTTGTGAACAGACCTGACGGTGTGAGAGCCTTAGGAAAGTGAGAGTTGGTTTGTTTGCAGGTGATGACTCAATGCTGTTTGGTTCAATTTGGAATCAAAGTTTTTCTTTTATAATTATATGTATTTTTGTTCAAAATTTTTGGTAGTGATGAGTCATACATGGGTATTAGTGCCAGACCCGATCAAGTTATTGACTAGGTTGGGAAGACCCGTTTTGGTTAGTTATGAGCACGTCGAACTGTATAGAGTATCTGTTTTGGATTTGTGTGGTTGTTATAATGATTGTGGAATAGATGATGCTTTGAGCAAAGCAATTAATGAAAGATATAAATGTGAAACAAATTAAGGGTTTTTGTTGGATGTGATTTGACAGATTTGAAAAAAAAAACAAGTGTTTGGTTTTGTTTTAATTTTAGGGGCAGAGAACCAACCCACATAACAAACTTTGTCTAAATCCCGTTAAAAAAATATAAGTATTCCTAATATTTTTCGGAATGGCGTTAAAAAAACGCCATATCGCTATGTTGTCTATAATACCATCAGAATGTCGTCGTTTTGGTTCAATACTAACGTTATAATTTCGGACATCGTGAAATTGAAATTTTTCATGATCTCCTTGTCATAACATCTATCTGATGTTGGTTTTTGATATGTTATTATTGTTGACATTATGTTAACATATTTCTGACGTTGTCTTTTATGATGAATTTAATTGTCACAAATCCTGATATTTTTAAAGCATTTTTGAATTTGGCGGGTGTGTCATAAGTGGTGGCGTTAGTGTGCATTGATTGATGATTGAAGTTGTCATTGTCAATCTTATTTTGTTTTGATTGTGCGTGCATTGTTTGTTGTGCCAACAAACTGGGAATGAGTTTTTCAAGGTAAGCTAGTAATAATTAATATTCATGACCATTCAACCACAATTTGAGGCACGGATGTGAAGAGCGAATCAATTTCCAAATAGGTATTATTACAAACTTTCAGAAATAACTTCTTTGAAAACGCCACCCAAGCCAAAGCCAGGACACAGAGACGTTCTTTATCGCGAAAAGGTCGAATGATTATGACCAGACGGGGAACCTAGGTTCACACAAAACACAAAAAGCTTCCGAAAAACTCTATCCTTATTGAAATATTTTTTGTTCTGTAGTAGGTGTAGGGTGAGGTAGGCAGTATCGAACAAGTTTTCGAAGTCGCAAGTTGTTCTAGGGTTCTCTGTTTTCTCCGTATTGATTATTGAGCTGAATCCTCCAAGTCAAAGGCTGAATAATCCATATAATAGGTGAGTTTTCTCACATAGTAATCTTTCTACCATTTATGGATTGATCTCAATAGTCACCATTTGTTATAGTAAAAACTTTGTTGTTTCACGCCTAGTCAAATCTTCTTAAATGCTAAGAACACGGATGATGCAATGATAGTTAATGGCTTCAATTTGTCGTTTTTGAATTTATTCTGTATTAGCCACGTTATATTTTGATAGATAGGGGCATTTTGCCTTTACTCAATAATTATGATTCACTAATGAAATGTTTAAAACGGATTTAGTTGGGTAGTTAGGTATCTTACAATCAAGTTTACCCACAGGGTGTCTCGGATTTAGTCGGCACTGTTGCTAACTCCGCCGTTATTATTGCAGCAAACCATAGTAGGATTTTTTCTGCTAATAAAAATGGTGAAAATAGAAAAACAATTGAAAATCGCGTTTCCGATTTATCTCATAAAATTTATTTTTCTTAAATGAGATATTGAGTATATTTCTGCACAGTATAATTTTCTTGGTGAAAAAGTTCATTTGCACTGCCGGCCTTGATCTAAAAATAAAGATGATATGATCACGATTATTATCCATTTACAGAAAATATCTCCATAGAATTCCAAATAGTGAAACAACTAAATAATGGTTGCTATTGACTTAATCAGCATAAAAAAATCTTACTAGTTTGCTAATTTGAACATCATCGTATAGCTGCAATAATAATGAAGTTCGCAATAGTGTCGACTTAATCGGAGGTACCCTGTATATGTATTTTCTGAGGATTCTGTTTTTTTTTAAATACCTATTGAAGCTCTCAAAACTACAAAGCAAGAGTTACCAATAAAAATTCTGGATATAATTAGAATTATCGATTTGGTTTTTTAAAATTCTAGAGATTGTCTGTATTCCTACCTACTGCATACTTGAGACTGTGTACAAACCTACACATTACCTACCACCTCGCCCTCCACGAAAGATGAGCCAGTCGGGAAACGCCGAGAGCTTGGTGAGTTGATCATTTGTTTCTTGAACCCACGAGATAACCCAGCTTCAATCAAATGTCTTTTCACATTTTTATTGATTGTCTATGAATATATTCTATATTTAATTCATTTGTGAAGAAAAGCTAAATTTTTTATCGGAAATATGACTAAAAAACAAATTTAGCTAATCAAATCTTCCTTTATTCGCGTGTCAGGGGAAAAAATTTTTTTGGAAAATTCAAATTTTCAAATGTACAGCTGGTTCGTGAAAAAACTGGGGTTGTAATAAACTGAACAGTATCTAATTCATTTTGTACAGTATAATATCACAAGCAGTCAGTATAATATTGTAGAAGACTCAGTATTTCTGTTAAAAATGATAAGTAAAAATGGAATTTTTGAGCAGTAAAAGTACTATTTGGCCTGTATTTCGGTCACTATTGTGATTCTAATGGTCAGTAAAAATTTATGAAATGTCAGTATGACTTAGCTGGTAATAATTCCACAAATGTACAGTGAGAAATAATAAATGGCCAGTATGCGATAGTCAGTAATAATTTTAACTAACTCAAACTAACCCAAACTTGATACACATAATACCAATACAGAACACGTCAATTATGATATATAATAAAAATTGTAATGTTAACCTAGTGCTAACCAACGAGCCGCTGCATATTTTTTATCAATTTCTATCACCAACACAGACTAACCCTAACTAACCCAAACTAAATCCGCCTCTCAAAGGAACCTATCTGACTACTTCATCATGACAAAGGCAGAGTGTTTTCTCTTTACCAAGTTGTGTTTCGTTCCGTTGTAAAAATGTTTGTATTTATACGAAATAAAATTTATGACCAACCATTCATTATTTTACTGTCGCTTTATTAATTTTATGGACTGTCCATTATTTTCACCAGGCATTTACCAATTTATTTGATCGTTTTTTTATGATACTGACTCTTGATAATTTATATCTACCATTTATCATTTTTACTGACCACTTCTTTATGTTACTGACCCTTCATTATTTTTACTGACCATTTCTTTATATTACTAACCGTTAATTATTTCAACCGACCATTTATTATTATACTGACCATTTATTATTTTTACTGACCACTTCTTTATGTTACTGACCCTTCATTATTTCAACCGACCATTTATTATCATTCTGACCAAGGGAAATATAATAATGCCAAAGAGTACTGTCCATAAAATTGAAATACTGACCATTTAATTTGTTGCCAAAAAACTGGTACTGCTCATAGGAATGTTAACAAAATTGAGCAGTGTAATATTTGTTTTGACAAAACTATACGACAGTGACATGTCATTCAAGTGAAAAGTTTGGGTATGTTATGATGTATGTATGTAAATAATTGATTTGAATCAGGTTGATTTGCAAATTTTGATACACACAATCGATCAATTCAATATTTTCGCTTTAGTTCCTGTACTCATGTGAGGATTCATTTGAAAAAAATATTCAAAAGTATCAACCTGGTAAAAATATGACGTCATACTTTTTTGTTTTGTCAAAACAAATATTACACTGCTCAATTTTTTGAACATTTCTATGAGCAATACCAGTTTTTTTACGAACCAGCTGTACCTATGGGTATGGTCATATGTATAGAAAAGGCCTCAAATTTGGTTGATCTCTGATCTTGCATCAGCTGGTGCATCAGTTATTTAAGAAGTAATGGTGCATTTAAGAACTTCGATCCATTTGTCAGTTTACCTGCCTTTTCCATTTTTTTTAATAGAATGGTTTTTTGCCCCTTTGTCACGTTTAAACACGGGTAGTTCTCAAAAGTACAATGTACTGTGCATTATTTAACCCAGTTCAACGTTGAACCATCTTTAAGTTGGTCTTGTACAACCGGTCCTAGGAGTTATCAAAGAAACGATAAATTTAAAAGTTGTATGTTTTTGGTGAAATTTTTAGAATCCAGTATCAAAAAATACAGATTATTATTGGAAATGTCAACATTCTGAAAAATTATTATATCTTTTTCTAAAACAAGAGCTTTTTCTTGTGATTTCAAAAATATCTTATAAGTTGATGCTTGGTTCAGCCGTTTTTGTTCTACATTCTATTTCAGTTTGAAGTTGCATTTTCTATAATTCATCTTAATAAATGATGGTTTCTATGGAAAGCTTTTTTGGCTTGGTAGTTCTAATGGTAGAAAATTCAAATACAAACATACCATTCTTGTGTTCACCATTTGTTGATAACTCTAAGAATAACGACTTTGGGAGGGGGTTGTCAATATTCAAGGATTGACGCTGTACAGTATCTCTATTACTAAAGTAACAATGTTCATTGATTTGTTCGAAATCTTGGTGATATTTGAAAAAAGTATTTTCTGTATTCTTAACTGTATCAATTATTGTATTGATTAATGATTGTAATGAAAACCAATCTCTTAGATAACGAAGAGATTATGATTCGACTTACAGACGTGCTCCTGTCCAGATCAAAAAATGGTAATGCTCAGATGATAAGCAACGATCACCTAAACATAAACCTCCCCATTAATAATATTGAAGATCTGGTCTCCATTGATAATAAAATGAGAAATCAGACATCTGTTTTGAAATCAGTGGTGAGTCATATTAGGCTTATTTTGTTCAAGGACCACATGATCATGAATGAAATAAAAGGTAATCTTTTTTATAGCAATTAAAAGACTAGAGGACACTCCAGAACACACAAATAACTATTTTGGTTTTCAATTATGCTCCTTTTTATATTTTCATATATTTTTTCCAGAAGTAGCACAACACTCATATTCTGGCACGTCTGATTTTGATGTGGAGAAGACAATGATGGATTACCTCCGCTTTGCAAATTCACGGCTGAAGAACCAGGAAAAATATTGCTGAGCACGTTTTCTTGTTAAAAGTCCCGTTGTTAAATAAGGATCTAGCTAAACATTTAAACTAAAAACACATCAGTCATATTATACCATGAAAAAATCGACTCTTCAATGGATCACTATACTCTAGGCTAAAAGCATTTGGATCCTTTGAGATTTTTTACAACTCTACCATATAGTATGTCAGAAATTCACGGAGAATGTGAGATGATTGTCCGGAGAATTTATTTACTGTTCTATCAGTCTTAACATTCGATATACATTTTCATATTTGTAACCAGTGGTTTTTCGAAAACTAATTGATTTCAAATGTCCAAACTTTAAGATTTGGTGGTGCTTTCTAATAGAAGCGAGAATGCTGCATCGTTGAAAATATTTTAGACCGATAGATTAGAGGCCAGCATCCAATAGTCCTTGATACAGCGAACAAAAAAAAAAGATGATAACCATCAAGCTGTAAGTTCGTGTATAGCTTATCCGAGATGAGTAAAACAGCCTATCTACGTGGCAAAACATTGTCCGTGAGAGACTTCTTTTCGGCACCTCGGAAAATATTCCGATGTCATCATTTTAGTTTTTGTGTATATCCACAAAGTGGAAGTAGCTTATATTCTTGTCGGACAATGTTATACTGACACATGACTACACCTAGTTAAGCATTCCTGGAAGCATCAGCTTTGCTGGTCTTCACATAACCTTAAATCATGACATCGAAATATTTTCCGAGGCGCCGGAGAAAAACCTCCCACGGACAAACTTTTTCCACGTAGAGAGATTGTTTCACTCGTCACGGATAAGCTATGCACGAACTTACAGCTTGGTGATAATCAACTTTTTTTTTGTACGCTGTATCAAGGACATGTACTCAATCACATTTTCAGAACAAGCCTATGTCCAATTTTTCGTAAACGTCTAACCTGATATTAATCTGTATAGTACATCATTCACTTTATCTTTCTTCAAAACATTTTGTCATCACTTTTTATAATTTGTTTCTCTTTTTTGCAAGAATCATACTTGGATCCAGAAGATGTTTATTTGGAATAAAATTTTATGTTAATTATTTGGAGAAAAATGTTTAGTAATATTATAGTAAGAATGTTTGTTTTTTTGTGCGAAATATATATTTTATGTTTGTTTTTTAAATAAAGAAATATCTTATTTTCTAAAGCAGTTTTTCATTTTTTGGTCCCTTTAACCTAAATTCCTCTCATCAGAGATAATATTTTTTCGAAAAGTCTATTCATAGCCAAAAAGCACGAATATAAATAAAGGGTTACTGTAAAACGTGAAAACAACAGAATCACTCATCTCAATTTTGAACTTCTCACATATCAGAAATCCAAAACTGAGTTTGGCGACTTAGTTTTTTCACGTTGCTTAGTAACCCTTTGTTTATATTGGTGTTCCTAGGCTATGAATAAACTTTGGAAATACTGTCAGATCAATAGAAAAATTAGATTTTTTCAACGTCACAAAAACGTTGGAAATATCATTAGTTCAGGTAGAAATGATGTAAGAATGATACATAAATATCGATTGATGCAATGTCACAAAAATCAAGTGAAAAAAACGTTAAATATACGTAAAAATATATGAAAATGTCATCACTGACGCTTTAATAAGTATGTTGCAAGTAAGTTGAGGATAAGTTATGATTATATATTAAAAAGATATATCAAAAACGTCATAGACCATAACGTTATTGAAAGTAACGTTATCTGCTGTACAGATTAATCGTTTTTCTAACGTTAGTTTAACGTCATTTCCCCAATGGACGTTTTTGGACATGATGTCAGATTGACATCATTTTAATATTATGTGGCTATGTGGGAAGCACTCTAAACTTTATCACCGTTCACAAAATTAACAAAATATCCAAATCCCATCTGGATGCAGCCCAGGTCGTGATAAATGGCGCCTAACTTTTCAGTTCGGTATTTTTTTTTGCTTGTTTTTATGCTGATTAGTTTCTTTATTTATACTAGTATTGTTCTATTGTTTTCCGTGATGTGTATTATCATGTTTTGTATTGTTTCTACTTTAGCATTTTGCATTTGTATTTGCTTTGTCCATAAAATTTATTAAAATTTTTCTGTGGCAATAAAGCATATTTGATTTGATTTAGATGTTGGATTTTTGGGGGAATCAAAGGTTGCACTTTGATTTTTCTTCTGGAGGGCTGTGGTTGAGATTGCACTTTAAGTGGAAATGTACGGAATTGAGTAGGACGTTTTTATTATTTATTTTAAACTTCACACATGGTCACGATAAGATCATGGTGGTATCGAAGTTTGATTTTTCCTTGATATTTTCAAAAACTTTTTATCATTATTATTGTCATCGTTGATAAGAACATTTTGATGAAGGTGTGATCAAGGAAAACTTGATAGTGCTTCAGTGATAGTATATAATTTATCGGTGTATTGGTGTATTGGTGTAGTTTAATATTGTTCGGGTACATCAACATGGATAGTTCAAAATTTGTTATTAATCGACTCCTAGATGAGGAATTGGCACATGAGCCAGCCAGACAAGTCATGGAGATCTTGTGTGGGCTACCGGAAGCTGAATGCTGTTTCGAAAAAAGATGCTAATCCCATCCCATGTGAATTATATCCTGAACAAACTGCAGCATGCACATTACATCAGCTCCATAGGTTACCTGAAATTTATTAGAAATTGTGTGGGGGTGATTTTAGGATTGTTGGCCGTAACTTCCAAAACTTTTAAAGAAACAGCTGGCTATCAGGAATACAGCTATAACAAGGGCAGGAGTGGTCCACTTATAGGGCAGCCAGGCCAGCTTCTGTCGAAAATTGGGGGGGTACCTACTTTGAACCCTTAAGAAGGTGGACCCTTCGATTATTTCTGAAGTAGAAAATGCCCGCGGATTCCTGATAAAACAAAATATTTTGTGATCCTTTGAACATTGAACCACTAGAACAAGTTTAGCACCCCGAACGTACACGATTCGTTTGAGTCGATAACATTCGGTTTTTGTTTATATTTATGTGATGTTATTTAGACACATTTCTGATAAGATTTCTACAATCCAACCGTCCATGAAGGAGTTCCACAAACACAGCACTTTTTTGGTAAAATTGACACACAAGTCCTCTTCTCGAGCCCAAATAAATCATTTTCAACTAGAAAATGACAACAACCGTCACTTTGATGCATCTATTCACGTCATGGCAACGCATTACAAATAGCTCGATTGATGCCCAACGTTGCTGTTTGTGAGAAGAATTCCTCTTATCAACTTTTTAGTGTAAAAGATCAAGGAAAATCGTTCTATTATTCAACGACAAGTAGTGATAGCGATGGAAAACAGGCCAAATCTCCCTAAGTATTTAAAAGAAATACATTTATTTGATGATAGTGAACTTCAAGTCGTTGTTATTGAATTGGTGACAGAAAATCTGGTGAAAGGTATTCGAGGAAGTAAATATGGCAAACCAGGAGCTTGCTTTTCCCCTTTTCTCCCATGTGTACATTGATATGTTCGACTCACACAATATTGTTTGTTTATGCTTCTAGTGGTTCAATATTCGAAGTTGTGATCCCCACAACACAGTCCTTTTATTTTATTACACAAGTCTGACAAAATAATCAAATATAACTATCCATATCATATATCGATAGTTTCACTTAGCTCTTATTCTTATTACCACTCTCAAACAACTTGACACTCGAAAAATTGACTTAACAACCTCAATTACTCATGGCAGTACAATAATGGGGCTCTACTCAAGTACTGCCGTACAAAGCAAGAACCAAGTAGGTCGACATACTTAAAAATAGAGATTTCATCACCAATGAATTCAGAGCAAAAAGATCTACCTGGAGATTGTTTTAAATTGTACTATGTTGAAAACTGCTATTGTAAAACGACTCACTTTTTGACACTCATTTTCTATTCTTCGCATAATAATTCACATTTACAAAGTTAAAATCAAGTATGTAAAATTTGCAATTCAAAAATCAAGTGAGTCTACTTGCTGTAGAAACGTGCAGCCAATGATCAAATCGTATGTGTATCACGTGATTTATATTGAGCGTTCATTGATGGATGTGAGCACAGAATAAATAAGTTCGGTCCAGTCTTTCGGCACGCACGTCGAACGACATTTATACTCGTGAAAACCACCACCGCATTGAAAAAGAAGATATTTTTCTTATACTTGGAGTGATGAAGTTTTAGTAACGCAAAAGCACGACCCGAGATACCGAACATACCCACTAAATTGGATGGAAAACGAAGGCGGCCAGAAAAAACAAGTTTTGGTTGCTATGTAATGTTTTTAGACATCTATTGTAATAAAAGTCTAATAAAAAGAGCTCTCCGTTGTAAAATTGAACAAGTTGAGTATTATTCATAAAGATTAGTGGATATCTGCAGCCAAACCTCATACCGGCGAGATCCACAAAATTATACATGGTCCTTCGTGTAACCGGATAGAAGAGCGTATCTGAAAAGTCCGAAAAAGCCAACCCGAATCCGCAAGGAGTGAGAACTAGCGGCATTGCTGTGTAATTTGGAACTGGATCACGATATACAGGGTGTCCCAGCAAGGGTGGCCACCGGCCATATCTCAGAAACTACTGGACCTAAAAGTTCAGGAAAAAAAAAATTATCACTAAAGTGGCCACGAGAAAATGCTGGGAAATATTTAAAACTTCGAAATTTTTCCGCTAGGGGGCGCAATCAAAGCTTGAATATTAAAATTCGAAATTTCTCCGGAAATTCTCAGATTGAGGTATATCTTTATCAACATGGTTAGAAGACCTAGACAATTTCACGTCTTTTTGGTACAGGGCTCATTGGCGTACCGATCTTCGTGTGAGTGGGGGAAGGTAGTGAAAGTGTAATTGTTCAAGTGGCTGTAACTTATAAACGACTTGTCCGATTTTGTTGCGTATAGGCTTGTTTGGAAGATAAATGTGAGTACTTTCGTATATCGTATCCAGTGATGCGTGATTGTCTCCAGAAAAGTTGCTAGAAGGCGTAATTTGAATTGAAAACTGTTATTTTCGTTTCACCGCAAAAATTTAAATGGTACGGTATAATTCTGTTAACAGAATCGAAAGAAAAGATTAAATTTACAAGAAAAAACCATAAAAAAAAAAACCTTAAAACATTAAATTTATGTAATGTACCTTTCGATGCTCTTATCATAATTATACCATACCATTTAAATTTTTGCGGTAAAATGAAAAACACTGTTTTTAATTCAAGTTACCCCTTCTAGCACTTTTGCTGGAGACAATCACGCACTACTGGATACGATGTTCGAAAGTACTCACATTCATCTTCTGAACAAGCCTATACGCAACAAAATCGGACAAGTCGTTTATAAGTTACAGCCACTTGAGCAATTACACTTTCACTACCTTCCCCTACTCACACGAAGATCGGTACGCCAATGAGCCCTGTACCAAAAAGACGTGAAATTGTCTAGGTTTTCTAACCATGTTGATAAAGATATACCTCAATCTGAGAATTTCCGGAGAAATTTCGAATTTTAATATTTAAGCTTTGATTGCGCCCCCTAGCGGAAAAATTTCGAAGTTATAAATATTTCCCAGCATTTTTTCGTGGCCACTTTGGTGATAATTTTTTTTTTCCTGAACTTTTAGGTCCAGTAGTTTCTGAGATATGGCCGGTGGCCACCCTTGTTGGGACACCCTGTACATAACTGGTGCAGCCAAAGGAGCAAGGTCGTATAATATTTTAAATTCAAACCATATGAACCTTTTTTTTTGCGCGTTTTTTAACCAGTCTTCTGGACATTTATTTATTACTTGACTAGTAAAAGCCTCATTGTTGATATCCTACTACCCAACCCATAAATTTCCAAAATGCCTAAATCTAAAAAGCTGAGCAGCAATTTTGCTAATGCGGATGAAACTCAAGATGCTCATTCAAAGGAGCAGATAGATACGTATAATAAGCTCGTAGCTCATCGTGACGCTCTTTCGAATCAAGTTAGTCGATTTCAATCGTTTTTGGAGAATAAATGTGTCTCTTTGGACAGCCAAACACTCAAATTTGACTTAAACACCCGCTTAGCCAAAATCGAAACAGTTCTCCGTGAATTTGAACAGGAGAATTGAACAAGTTTGTCTCAAAAATAAATTTGATGAATATAAAGATCAAGAAGAAGAACGTTTAGCTTTTGAAAATTTTTATTATGACAATGTGTCTAATGCTAAGTTGGTTTTACAAAGAATCAATTCGATGCAGCAGTCATCATCAGGTAATTCACTGAATTTAAGTTCAATAGCGAATCTGCCAGGATCTCAATATGGTCCACGTCTTCCACCCATACCCTTACCCAAATTCAATGGCACTTATGAAACTTGGACAAATTTTAAGGACACCTTTATATCTCTCATTGACAAAAGCACTCAAATAAACAATGTAGAAAAATTTTACTATTTGCAATCAACCTTACAAGGGGAAGCAGCCCTAATCATTAGCTCTTTGGCAGCCACTGAAAACAATTACACAACAGCATGGTCTTTATTGCAGGAAAGGTATGAAAATCAAAAGGCCATCATTCACTCTCATGTGAAATGTATTTTTGATTTACCCATTATAAAAGACGATTCTCATGTTCAGTTGAGAAAATTCTTGGACTTATTTCAAAACCATTTTAAATCATTGCAGAATCTCAATGAGCCTGTAGATCAATGGTCTACGCTCATCATGTACCTTTTAAACTCAAAGGTAGATTTTATAACACGCAAAGAATGGGAAACTTATTCCAGGGACATTGACAAACCTACAACACATTGACATTTGACATTTTTGTCGCAATGTGGCCGTTTCCTGGAATCCTTGGACTTTAAATTGAATAACAAAAGACAACAGTTTAAAATTGAGAAGCCTTTTGAACGCAAAACCTTGATTTCTCAGATTTCTAATCCACCTTGCCCAATCTGCAAAGATAACCATTTCATTTACTCCTGCAAAAAATTCCTAGATTTACCAGTATCAAGTAAGTTTTTTGAAACAAAAAAGGCCAACCTATGTACCAACTGTTTACGACCAGGTCACCGAAATGGTGAATGCCACTCAATCCACACCTGCAGAAAATGACAAGGTAAACATCACTCCCTTTTACATAAAGACTTAAACCATGCTTCAAGTTTCAATGTGAACCATCTCAACATGTCTTTAAACCCATCCTACTCTAGAGATATGCCAAGCAATCAACCCCAGCCCAACAGAGGCCCAAATTCGCATTCCATAAATGGCTCTAATTCTACAAATTTAATGATCAACGAAACTGTCAATTACCCAGCTGGATCCTCTAGTCCTAATCCCGACTCGCGTCTTGTACCAAATCATGGCAGAATCTATGAATCCTCAAACCCAAATCTCTATAATGAAGCTGTCCATTTACCCAAACCGAATATGAGTCAAAATACTCAAAATTTGCACTGCTCCAGCCAAATTTCAAACAGTTTTGTACTCTTGTCTACGGCATCCATATATGTCTACGATAAAAATCATAAACCCGTTTTATGCAAAGCCATTCTGGATAATGGCAGTCAATCCAATTTCATCAGTGAAAGGTTATTCAAAATCTTGGATTTGCCTCACCAATCTATAAACATGTCTGTTTCTGGTATAGGCCCAGATGCCACCAACCTCAATAAACGAACCCAACTGCATATCAAATCCTCCGTAAATGATTATTCTGTCAAAATACCCGCTTTAGTGATTAACAAAATCACAGAACCCAATTACCTATTGATTTTTCTCTATTAAAAATTCCCAAAGATTTGATTCTTGCTGACCCAGACTTTTGCGTACCATCAGAAATTGATATTCTGTTAGGTGCAGGTTTGTTTTATGACCTCATTGGTTCTAGACAGATAAAAACTGGTAGAGGAAACCCCATTCTAGCCGAAACTCAACTTGGATGGATCATAGGCGGTCCAATATCCCTACTGGCCAATGTTTCGCATAACAAAGGCTCTTGTCAATCACTTCTATGCAACAATGCACTCCAAAATACCCTAGAAAAATTCTGGTTGATTGAAGAAACTACGCAGCAAACTTCGCAAACCCTTTCTAAGGAAGAACTTGAATGCGAAAAACATTTTCAAGCCACCACTCGTGTTGACCCAACAGGCAGATTCATAGTAGAGCTTCCAGTTAAACCCACTGTTTTTAAGCTAGGTGACTCTTTTCAATCTGCTTTGAACCGGTTTTTTTCCCTAGAGCGGAAATTAAGCAAAAAGCCTGAAATTAAAAATGCCTACACTGATTTCATTAACGAATATATATCCTTGGGTCACATGTCCGAAGTGGATCCTGACCAACCAATTGATTCCGAATATCCAATCTACTATCTCCCACATCACTGCGTTGAGAAACTTGATAGCACGACCACTCGATTGAGGGTAGTTTTTGATGCATCATGCAACTCAAGTACCGGAGTATCTCTTAATGATGTCCTCTTGGTCGGACCTAATAATTTTAAAATTTCGCAAACACAATTTTGTTTTTGTTGGTCATATTGCTAAAATGTACCGGCAAATTCTAGTGGATCCCAGCCAGCGCAATCATATGGCGCGACCAACCCGATGGAAAGCTTCGGCATTTCGAGCTTAATACTGTCACTTAAGGCATGGCCAGTTCAGCTCATTTAGCTACTCGCTGCATCATTGAAATTTCTAATCGATCTGTACATGATTATCCTCATGAAAGTTACGTGCTTTGCTACGTCGACGACATTTTGACTGGTTCGGATACCAAAGAAGAACTCATCATTCTTAAAAAAAATATTACTAATTTGCTCAAGTCTTTCGGTTTTGATCTTCGAAAATTTTGCTCTAATGACCCCGATGTATTAGCTGATTTGCACCAGGAAGATTCGGCTAATACCAATTTATACCTGGACAGCGACCAAAGCACAAAAACCCTAGGAATATCATGGAACTCTAAACGTGACTTATTCATATACAACTCAACTATTGAACCCAATTCCAAACCTGTTACTAAACGTACCATATTGTCTTTGATTTCACAAATTTTTGACCCTTTGGGTCTCCTTGGCCCGATGATAATTCAAGTTAAACTACTTCTTCAAAAACTATGGATTCTCAAAACAGAATGGGACGAACCAGTTCCTATCGATATTTATAGAATCTGGAAAAATTTCACCAACCATTTATCTCTAATTGACTATTTCACAATACCTAGACAGGTCACCATTAAAAATGCTATCTTTTTGGAACTCCATGGTTTTAGAGATTCATCAATAAATGCTTTTGGCGCATCCATCTATGTACGTTCAATTGACTCATTTGGAAATATTGCTGTAAACCTTTTATGCGCAAAAAGTCGCGTAGCTCCATTAAAGGCAATAACCCTACCTCATCTTGAGCTTTGCGGAGTTTTAGTCTTAGCGAGATTAATGAATAAGGCAATTATTGCTTTAAATTGCAATCCAGACAAAATTAATTTCTATGCCGATTCTTCCATCGTTCTTTGTTGGCTTTCTCTAGAGCCTCGCCAATCAAAAACTTATGTATGTAACAGGGTGTCTGAGATCCAACAACTTACTAATGTTAACGATTGGTACCACGTATCTTCGGCGGAGAATCCCGCTGATATTATTTCCAGGGGCATCAATCCCCAAGACCTGAAAGATAGTTCCCTATGGTAGCATGGACCATCGTTTCTATCAAAACCCACAGAATTCTGGCCTAGCGAAACCCATATATCTAATTTTCATCGCAGGAAATTTAATCCTGAAGATTTAGAAATCAACCCCAAATCTATAATTTTTGTCTCAGCTACTATGTCAAGAAACTACACATTTGACAAGTTTTCCAATCTCAATAAATTGATTAATGTCAATGCCTATTGTATCCGATTCATCCAAAACTCAAAAAAACCCTGGACATTTCGTCAAATAGGACTTCTGACTCCTTCAGAACTGCAAAACAGTTTAACCATCTTAATTATCATGGTTCAGAATGAGCAATTTTCAAGTGACATAAGAGACCTTAAGTCAAGAAATGGTATAAGGTCTCAAAGTACGTTGAAATCTCTAAACCCCTCTCTCGATGATCGCGGATTAATCAGAGTTGGTGGACGACTTGAAAATTCTGTGTTACTGCCCCAAAACCATCCCTTTACTCGTTGGATTATAACCTACGAACACCAAAGAAACTTTCATCCAGGAGTTCAATCTACCCTGTCTTTCATAAGGCAAAAATTTTGGCCTATACTTGGCAAATCCGCTGTCAAGGCTGTTATTCGTAAATGCGTAGTTTGCTATAGACTGAAGCCTAAGCCTTCAAGTACACTTATGGCAGATCTTCCCCAAGCCAGAGTTAACCCTTCCAGACCTTTTTTACACACTGGCGTGGATTATGCAGGCTTCTTTTTGATCAAAAATTCAAAATTAAGAAATCGAGTTTGCATCAAGGCATATTTGTGCGTTTTTGTGTGTTTGGCTACCAAAGCGGTACATCTGGAACTGGTCACTGACCTTACTTCCCAAGGTTTTTTGGCTATGCTCAGAAGATTTGTTTCAAGACGTGGACTATGTCATCACTTGTATTGCGAAGACGGAACAAATTTCGTTGGGGCTGACAATGAACTACGAGAAATATACAAACTGTATCAATCCTCCGAATTTCAATCTTACCTTAAGGCAAACACGATTCAATTTCATTTTAACCCAGCGCGTTCCCCGCATTTTGGCGGTTTATGGGAAGGAGTAGTGAAATCATTCAAGTACCATTTGCGCAGAGTACTATGCAATAAAAACCCTCTCAGTTACGAGGAATATTACACTTTTGTGGTTCAGGTGGAGGCAATTTTGAATTCTCGTCCCTTGCTACCCCTGAGCAATGATCCTAATGACCTAGAAACATTAACCCCTGGACATTTCCTTGTCGGTCATCCTTTAAATATGGTTCCTGACACAGACCTTCAACCAATTACTGCTAACCGTTTGACCAGATACCAGATGCTCCAGTCCATGCTACAACATTTTTGGCGGAGATGGTCCGAACAGTACCTACACACTCTTCATGAACGATCCAAGTGGCGCTTCAAGGCCGAAGAGCGAAACCTATTAGGAGCTTTAGTTTTGCTGAAGGAGGAAAATAACCCCCCATCAAAATGGATTACTGCAAGAATCACTGCCCTACATCCAGGGAAGGATGGCATCACCCGTGTAGTCAGTGTGCGCACGGCCAATGGGACCATTTTGAAGCGCGGTGTAGTGAAAGTGTGCGTTCTCCCAATTCATGATGAATAGACTGTTGGTGAAGACGCTATTGGCATAATATAAACTTATTCCCATTTTCTTTTTGAAATTCAACGCAGTCATTTCAAGGGCGGCGGTATGATGAAGTTTAAGTAACGCAAAAGCACGACCCGAGATACCGAACATACCCACTAAATTGGATGGAAAACGAAGGCGGCCAGAAAAAACAAGTTTTGGTTGCTATGTAATGTTTTTAGACATCTATTGTAATAAAAGTCTAATAAAAAAAGCTCTCCGTTGTAAAATTGAACGAGTGGAGTATTATTCATAAAGATTAGTGGATATCTGCAGCCAAACCTCAAACCGGCAAGATCCACAAAATAATACATGGAGCATGGGAATTTGGATCAGCTCACACACAATATCCAATCGAAAATGCTTTCCAAAAATCCTGAGAACATCCACTTGCCGAGCAATCCAGATGTATGCACAATCACGGGCCAAAAGCGTTGTCACTGCTTTTTCCAACTTCTATTTATAAACACAGATTGTCGGATTTAATTGTTATGTTACTTTTACGACTTCCCTGTAGCCGTTTGATTTACTGGCAACCGCGCGCACTGGTAAGAAGCCGTTTTGGATTTCACTCAACGCATCTTTCTTCTTTTCGAATTCAACCGCTGAACGGATCGGTTGGACGACATTTCCATGTGTTAGATCCAAGGGGAACTAAATAAGTAACCCCAAGATGGTCTATTCAGGCCTAGGACGATGACCATCTCCCACTGATATACCACTACCACGTTAAGGGTGTTTTCTTTCCCTACCATGACCGTGAATGATCCACCTCACCCTTAACTGCCTATTCTGAGCATGGGATTAATTATCAAGCATTGGAAAAAAAAACGGTCAAGTTCATTAAATGAAGAACTGGTACAAGTGCAGCCTTCATACAGACTGTTTTTGGGTTTTCTATGGTTTCTATGCTGTCCGCAGATTCTATGCTATCCTGTAGACTGTAGTTCCACTAACACCAATGACTGACAGGTTAGGCTAAGCAGATTGGACAGAAATCAGCAAGTTGCCGTGGTGAGCTGTATTTGTTTATCGGGAAATTTATAATTGCGAGTTAGATGTAACTGAATACTTTGGATATTTTATATGGATAATTTTGTGAAGTGGTGTGACGTCACATAGCGGTTATCATTATTTTGATCATTTGTATGATATGATTATTTGTCTTGGTTAACTTCAGTTCAACGGTTCACTTGCTCGATTATTGTTATTTTTATTTTTATTACCATACTTCGAATCATGTTGGCAACGTGATTAATAGAATAGCAATCATATTATTTTGGATAAAATAACGTTATTAATAGAATAGCGTTCGTATCATTTTGGCAGGATAACGTTATTAAAGTAATAGCGTTTTTTTTTATTGAATGAATTTGTACCAGGACCTATCGAACTTTCTTTAAGGATTTATAAGTTGAACTGAACTTTTTGACTGAACCGTTGATCGCATTTGGTATTTTATGATTGACGTTGATATACCTGGATTTGTATTTAGCGAATCGATACCGTACCGCGCACATGTGTTTTGTTGAATAAACGCTATTGTTTGGGTAATTTACGGGTTTGATTTGAGAATTGGTGGTCCTGATCCCTGGTATTGTCGGTGGTAAGTAGGCGGCCCTATTCTTCATACTTGTACTTGAACTTATACACTTTCACTCGACTTTCGTGTTTACCAATTATTTGAATAAGCTCCGTTGGAGGAGGAGACCTCGAAGGTTGTGATTCACCTGCATGAGTCACTGGCGCCCGTTTCAATAAATAAACCCACTCAAGCTCCAGAACTCTGAGTTCCAGGTAAGCTTAGCAAACGTGGCTTCCAACCGAGTATGGTTCCAATAGTCAGGGTTTTCACAACTCGTACTTTAAAATTGTTGAGGGACTTCTCCTCAATAAAACTTCTTTTTAAATCGAAACATTACTCTATTTTTCGTTTAACACGTAAACAAAGTCTAAAATTATTGACAATGAATTGTTATTTTTTTCGTTGCTATTCCAAAAAACGAAGTCGCCATCTGCATTGCTGTGGTGACTGTTCACGTCGGCGTTGACTGTCCAATTTCAAAAGTGGGCGGTGTTGCCACGATCGAAATGTCAAGTCGTGGATTAAACATACCCCCTCCTTTTGAAGGGAACTTCAAAATTGAATATGGACTGGTCTGGAGTGATTGGTGAGTAAAGTTACATCATTGTCTCTTCCTGTAGAGGCAATGGGCATAGGTGTCGAATAGCTTGGTTGATGGTTCCATTAGTTGTCTTAACAACAGCGACTCTTGATATTCCATCCTTACTTGGAAGTACATCAACAATACGACCTACTGGCCATTTGTGAGAGGGTGAGTGGTCGTTCTTCATCAACACAAGCGTTCCAATTTTAACTTGAGTAGGACTTCTTTCCATTTGTACTGGGAATGAAGTGTGGAGATATAGTGTTTGGAGAACTTGTTACGGTTATTTTTAGTTATTTATTTTAGAAAGGTTTTTTTTTTATTAGTACAGTTCGGTCTCCAAAATTGGTTTGCAAGTTAGTATTAATTAGTGATAGTATTAAGCCTAGTAATTGAGAAATTAGTTTATAAGTTGATATCGATCTCGGTATCAGTTCTGACCATGGTATTATGAGTTGAACAGTTTCACAGTAAAATTCACTTCATTCATTTCAGTAATTTCATTCACTTCATTCACTTTATTCATTTCATTCAATTATTTACCTTGGTTTAATGTGGTACCGATTTTAATTAATCAATATTCGTCAATTTTGCTGGTGCCCCAAATTCAGTCAATAACCTCAAATTTCACGTCTTTGTTTATAATTATTTAGGGTCTTTCACTGTCACATTTAGTAATTTCATTCTTGCCAACCTATTTCGTACGACTTGACATTCTCCGGGTCCATTGACCTATCAGCTGAGAGCTACAAGTTCAATGACCAATCGAGGCCGTTCATGGTCATGGTCAAGGTTATCATCGTCAAGATCTAGGGACATTTAATTTGGGGAAACGGTTTTAAGGGTCCGATGACATTGGATTTTTCTGAAAAGTGGTTGCCAGGTGCACACTTGAGTCGCTCCGTTTGCGAATTTTAGAAAATAATTATCTTCAGTCATCCCTCTCTTGGTTGAATATTTACGAGGTAAATTAATGCAATTTTGCATATTTCTCGAAAGGGATTGAGAGTTAGTGAAGATTTTTGTCAAAGAACCCGAACCAAAGGCCACATTACATCTCCGGTGAGTTAATTTGCCCTACTTAACCCCTTTTTAAACCCTCAGTTGATGGTTATTTGTCATTTTCTATAATGAATAGGACGAAACGTATATGGATTGGTCATGGTCAGACTGAGGAAACAGTTTCAAGAATTTCCTTTTTCGTCGGGAGGATTATCCACGAACTTGTTGTAGACGATATGGTGACCAATGGTAGTAGTCTTTCAGTAGATTGATGGGAATTTCCATTCTACGATTGACAAATCCTGCCGATAGATGGCGCTATGTACTACAACAGTTAACATTTCATTTACTTGTCAGCTCGACACTAACCCACTTGGAACTGTTCTCTTCAGTCTGACTTAGACCCATAGCCATACTGATGAGTCCTAGTAGGACGAAACGTATATGGATTGGTCATGGTCAGACTGAGGAAACAGTTTCAAGATTTTCCTTTTTCACCGGGAGGATTATCCACGAACTTGTTGTAGACGATATGGTGACCAATGGTAGTAGTCTTTCACTAGATTGATGGGAATTTCCATCCTACGATTGACAAATCCTGCCGATAGATGGCGCTATGTACTACAACAGTTAACATTTTCTATAATGTTTCTAAATTCTATTCGTATTCACTTTTAATTCAAATTTTGATCACGTACCCCCTTAAATGGACGAATTTTTGAGACGTATCTATCTTTTTCAGGCCTTCATTCATTGATCCATCACTTCATTTATTAATTAATTCCTTCATTCTTTGCTGTTTATTGTCTTGCATTTGACAATAATTGTTCAGAACCAAGTATTAAGCCTTTTGAAGTTCTTGTGTTTCTACGGTCATTATTTATGATCCATTTGAAATTACTCACCACCACCTGTTGATGCTAAGCTATTGTCAATACAACCTACCCCTGGACTACCTGTTCAATTACTTGGGGACTGATCGTGAGGAGTTTGCCTTCCGGTACGACTAGGGCCCCCTTATCGGGATCCCACCAGCACAACTCCCACAGGACCTCCAGAGGCTGAATAACCATAGCACAGGTACCACCACATTTTATGGAACGTAATTTCAAGCTTATTCAATTCAGACATTATTTTTATTTTGATCACGCTTCCCATACCCGCTAATTTTAGCACCTGGTGAAGTGAGGTTATTGTTATTGACAGTTTGTGAGAATTTGTCATATGATTCATGACAATTCTGGTTAGGGCTGGTGCCTGAGAATCGATATCGGTTTAATTAGTAGTAAGGGTCTAATTTATTAAGGTCTGGTAATATTATTCACGAGGGGTGTTTTCCTGCTTTTTGTTTACCGAGCGGCTCACTTTACTTTTCGGAGGATTAAAGTAGGTGGCGTCCTTATTTGGCAATATACCCCCCCACTCTCCGACATAGCCTGGGTATTACTCCGATAAGTGAGCCACTCCATCACCTCTAGTGTTTATTTTTTTTTTGTTAGTAATAAAGCCACCTATATTTATAGACCTTTTTTGTTTTATTTACATTTTTTTTTTGGAAAGTAACAAACTGATTCCAAAACTGTTGGGGCAACTTCTGGACGTGCTGAATTCTAGATGGCCGGTAGTCCTTTTCGTCTTGCAAGTTTTCTTCTGGTATACTAGTTATTGGTCGGCCAATGAGGAAATGGGATGGGGTAATAGGCATGAGATCATTTGGATCATTAGACATTGAAAAAAGAGGTCTAGAATTCAAGATACCTTCTACCTGAATGATCAAAGTATTCATCACTTCAAAAGTGACATTACGGTTTATCAATAAACGTTTTAAATGATTGTGCTGGATTCTGGAATAGATACAAGATTATTTTGTAATCTTTGATTATAAAATATAGTTCAAGATCACCGAATCCAGGACAATCTCATCATTAATTAGATAATCTAAATTATAGATATATCACGTAACGAGAATCGAACATGTTATTATTGTAATCATTGCTGCTCACGGATCGCGTCATCTATTATTTACTATTTGGTACTCGTAGTTTATAAACATAAGTTACTTCTATGAAACCTTATTGTATTGAGATAGAATAAATCAAACGTTCAAACAGACAAGTCGTTTTGCTTCTTGGCATGTTGTTGATACTGGCGAACCTGTTCTCTCAATTAAAGGAGAACATCACATGGCGTCCCTGCCAGTTGCATGTTAAGAAGCTCGGTAGTGTTATAAATTTTGTGCTGAAAGGTTCAAATCAATTTGCTTAGTTATGGGCAAATCATCTTCGTAGCACGCGGAGATCACCGACTCGGGTGTTGTCAACTCAAACTTTATTGTGGAGCAAGAATCAGTGCAGGTTCCTCACGACTTGAGAGCTCTGTTGTATGTGATAACCGTAGCAGTTGTGTTGCTCTTGCTAATGAAGCTCAGACAAACCTACCGGAAAAATTTGAAGAAGAATCTCTCCAGATCTATATATTTGAGAGCTCCAGCAGTGGAACCCGCTGTAGTCTAAGGACTGGCTGCAACCGTAGTCAGCAACGTGGGAACGTACTTGATGAATATGACTTCTCAAAGGTGAAGCAAAAGGCTGCTAGTACGCAACGAGGGAATTGACCACAGCTCGTTTTCCACATCCAGGAGTTCACCATCCGCCGCTGCAGGAATCCTTGAGATAACAATCGAGATCTTCGAGGTCAATAATTGGATCATTGGCAGTATGGGCACATGATACGTATTGTAATAATGTAAGTCGTAATTACCTATTAATTTATATTTTTTATTATAATATTGTTGTTATTATGGTGTACTATGGGTTCAAATTTACTTGTTAGAGTATGGTTCTAAAGTCGTTAAAAGAAATTTGTGACGCGTCTATCAAACTTTGCGACATTGTGGAAAAGAAACCAAAAGAGCGTCGAACAGATTTAGTTAGGGTGAAAAAACTTAGTTTAGAGGTAGTTGCATTAGAGGGTAAATTTATTGACTTGAAAAAACATTCTCGACAGCATGTTGTATCCGATCCTATCGTAAATCAAGCAATTGGTGATCATATTAAAGCCATTGAGTCTTATCTTTCTAAGTCGCGAGCTCTCCTTGACGCTAGGTTAGAAAGTCTAGAGGTGAAAGAAGATACGACTCAGGAAATAGATAATATCATAAATAATATAGAAATAACCATGGGGGAAAAATTCGATTTAAGAACAGCTGCATCTTTATTGCCTTCAATGGATGGGCGCGAAGAAGCAACTAAACAGTTAATTGATGCTATTGAGTTATACAGTGAAATCATAGACGAAAATGGGAAATCGTTATTGATTAAGTACATTTTAAAAACAAAATTGACTCAGAATGCCTAATCAAGATTAAAAAGTTCGTACGGAACTGTCGAAAATTTGATAAGGGATATGAAAAACATCTTATTGACAAAAAAATCAGCCGCTGTTTTGTCCGCTCAATTACATTGTGTAAAGCAAGAGCGTAAAATAATTGACGAATACGCAAAATTAGTCCAAACGCTATTGATTGACCTAACTATAGCCCAAGCTGGTAATGATGATGCGGCGTTGGAAATTTTACGGGGCGTGAATGAAAAAATTGCAATAAATACATTCGCGAATGGACTTAGGAGCAATGAGCTAAGAACTATTATATAAGCGCGTAATTACCGGGAATCGAGGGACGCGGTTATGGGGGCCAAGGGCGAAGAATTGGGGAATAGTCCTCATACGTCATCTGGCCACAGTATGTTACATATGAGAGATCAAAGAAGTTTTAATAGTAGGCCACGGGGTGACTCAAGCAATCGTGGTAGGCCAACGGATTAAAAAGGAATTATCGGGGGAATTATAGCAGCCGGAACAATAATCTAGCGTGGAATAATAGTGATAATTATAACAATTTTACCAGACAAACATTCAGTCGAACGGATAACCGAAGTAGAGGGCGAGGTCGTAACCCAGGTCAGGGTCATAATAATAATAGAGGATCAGGTGGTCGAGTCTATTTTGCAAATAGCGCTGAAAATTCTGATGACAATGCAAATAGCAACTTAAATAATTCACAGCCACAGCAGTTTTTTCGGACCATGCGGGAATAGTCAGTACCAAGAAGTTTTTAGTTTTCATATGAATGCATTGAATTATATTACAGTTAAGTATGGAGCCAGCGAATTGTTATTTTTAATCGACACTGGAGCGAGTATTTCTTGTATTTTTGCTGATTATATAAGTTGTAACGACAGTGTAGACACAGCCAAAAAAGTAAAAATTCAAGGAATCGCCGTCTCCACACTTTCTATCGGTTCAAGTAATATTGGTTTTACGATCAATAATGAAATTTTTTCTAATGATTTTGTTGTTGTCAAAAAGTTCTATTCACATATACATGGTGTGCTGGGGGCTGATTTTCTAACCTCGCATGCCGCTATAATTAATTATCAAAATTTTTCGATGTCCTTGCAAAGTAGGAGTAGAGGGCTGGTGACAGTTTCCTTGCAATCTAAATGCGACTATTACACGAATATTCCACCCAGATGTGAAGTTATAAAATACTGTAACGTAGACGAGGATGACGAATGGGTTGTGCTGAATGAGGAGATATGTGAAGGAGTGATTGTGGCGAGCATCTTAGCGAAGCCGGAGCAAAATAGAGTGCCTGTAAGAATATTGAATGCGAACGAACGGGAAGTCCGAGTGAAAAATTTTCAGCCAAAAATAAAAAGTTATGTAATTATGAAATATGTAAATTTGGAAAAAACGAAGTATCTGTTGAGCGAGTCGGGAAAATACTTGATTTGATACGCAGGCCGTCAGAAAACGTCGAGGAAAAGAATTCAATAGACAGAATTTGCGTAAAATATGCCGATGTTTTTCATTTGGAGGAAGATCCTCTAACTGTAACCGATATTTATCGCCAAAATATAAGATTGAGAGATCGGGCTCAGCCCGTTTATGTCAAGCCATACAGACTTCCACACGCACAAAAAGATGAAATACATAAACAAGTAAAGAAAATGTTACAAGATGGCATCATTGAGGAAGCTAGATCGGAATGGTCGGCGCCCTTGCTGATAGTACCGGAGAAAGCTGATAGTAATGGCGTCAAGTCGTTTCGGGTAGTTATCGATTACAGGCTGCTGAACAGACAGCTAAAGGATGACGAGAGGTTTCCGCTCCCAAACATTTCGGAAATTTTAGATTCTTTGGCGGGAGCGTAATATTTTTTTCATTTAGACTTAGCGCAAGGATACTACCAGGTCGAATTACAACCTGAAAGTCGACCATGTACTGCATTCACGACAGAGAGAGACCAGTTCCAGATGAAAATATTACCTATGGAGTTAAAGATTAGCCCAAGCGCGTTTTCAAGGCTCATGACAGTGACAATGGCTGGATTAAATTATGACGCATGTTTTGTGTACCTAGACGATTTGATTATTTTCGGGAATTCAATACAAAATCATAATAGGAACTTGCTGAAAGTTTTTCAGAGACTCAGGGAAGCTAACTTGAAACTTAACCCGAAGAAATGCGAATTTTTGAAAAAAGAAAATCTATACCTAGGGCATGTCATAACAGCAGACGGAATTTCACCAGATCCTGAAAAAATTGAGGCTATAAGTCGCTATACAGTTCCAAGAAGTACCGACGAAGTAAAGCGGTTTGTCGCATTCGCTAATTACTACAGGAAGTTTATTAGGAATTTTGCGGAGATAGCGCAACCGTTAAATTATTTAAGTCGTAAAGGTAAAACTTTTGAATTGAATGCAGAATGCGAAAATGCTTTTGAAACATTAAGACAAGCATTGATGAGACCGCCGCTGTTGCAATACCCAGATTTTTCAAGTAAGAACGAATTTGTGCTTAGAACAGATGCAAGTGGGTTTGCAATAGGCGCAGTTTTATAAAATGCAGATGATGGACCAGTTGCTTTCGCTTCCAGGGCGTTGAATAGAGCGGAAAAGAATTACTGTACCATTGAGAAGGAGTTATTGGCAATCGTTTGGGCAGTCCCATGTAGCACAGAATCTTGGCCAAATACTGATTTTATCTTGGCCCTATATTGATTCATTGTCATCGTTATCACAACCAATTGCCAATATTAATGCAATGTTGTGAATATATTGGCAAATACAATATTGTCGGACAATATAAACCCAATGTTGACTTATTAGATATAGACAATATCAAGGATTATCTATATTGGCTAATATTGGCTATAAAAGTACATTTTTTTCTTGATATTGGCACAATATTGAATGTTTAGATCGCACCAATATGAAAAGACAATGTCACAGCAATATTATCTTTATATTGTTCTACCAATATTATAAATTCATGAATAAATAATATTGGACCAATATCGGAACATCCACCATTTTCCAATGATTGATTTACTGAAGAATACAATATAACAACAATATTGTTTCGTTTTATTAGGCAATTGCGTTGAAGTTCCTATTAGGAAGCAATATCGTTTGGAAATATTTTTTCATCGCTCTTTTTAATGATGAGTAAGTATGAACAAAATCCCATTTACACATTACGAAGCTGTATCTATATCATTCGCGTAACACTCGTATGGGAACTAGCTCGTCAACATGTTGTTTTGCCTTTGAGATTAGACATAGGAATATTTTAATGTTTTTCAAGTACCTAAGTATACGTAGGTAGGTGCCTAACAGTCAAACAGTGCACAATCCCATATTTTTTTGGACCAGCTAGTATTCCCAAAAATATGTAGGTAGGTATTCCATACCTACTGTTACACGCATTGACTATTGATTGGTTCTGTAATAGACTTCTATCAAGAAACTGTGTTGCCTATAATACCGATAGGAATTAATTTTGAATACCTATGTGGGGAGTTAAACGAAAACTTGTTCCACCGAGTACACATGGAAAATTGTAGGCGACAATTTACTTTTTATAGAAGATACTTTACAACATGGTCAATATAATATTTCCACATAATCCGTTTTAAAAGCTTTGTCCCATATTTTGTCAATGTTTTATATCCTGATTCTTTCATATATTTAGTTTATTCCTAATATCCTGATGCATGATAATTGGCGTTGTTGTCAACTCCTCATATTATCCTCCATTGAGCCTTCTCTTTTGACTACTTTCATAAGACTTATAAGAAGAAACCATATCAGCATATCGCTTTAGAATTACATCCCTAATTTTTTTCATACTGCACATTTTTAGTATGAGTTAACTCGATCAAATAAAGTTGTTTAAAATATCTGATTACTGGAGATATCCAATCACTCGATCATATTTCTAGCTCTGGCAACACCGGTCTAGAGAAGTGGCGCCACGCGGCCACGTATACGCGAACGTCACACATCATAACCTCCCTTGTTTTGTTTGTTATGCATGCATTTGTACATAAATATGTTTGCTTCTTCGGCTTCCTATTTCCGTGTTTTACACTTGGATAAAAAAAAACATGTTTTACAGTTTTGTCAAAGAGTTATTCTTGGTTTTGTGGTCCAAATAAGATTTTTTAAAGTTCCAAAGACAACTATATAGTTTCCCTCAAGGTGCTGTGCTATGGATTCAAACTTTTATAATCGAAGTTTTTGCACTGGTAAGTAGGTAGTAGGTACTCTCACTATCACCAAACTTCTTATTTTCGTTCATACATACAATATATATCTTGAAAGTAATGCATGGGTAATATTTAATCAATCAATAAGTACCAAAAGCCCAATGGCGACAAGGTTTTCACACATAGGTAATTGATTCAGGTCAAAAGCTACTTTTTCCTTCCCCCACTTTTTTTTTCAAATCACAATAACCTTTGAAAGTTGGGAAAAAGTAAAAGATGGTTGAGGGGGTTGGTTTGGGTGAGTTGAGTTTTCATTTATAACGAAAGTTTTTTTTTTGTTAATGGATTTAGGTACTAAATGTGTCAAAAGCTTTTCAAAGAGCCCCACAAGAGATTTGAAGATAAATGAGTGGAAGTAAATACCAGGGATTTTAAAAATATATGCCTCCAAGTATCATGAAATAAAGTAGCTTTCTTAACTAGAAACAATATCATACCTATATATCTTCGAAGTAACCCCGAATTACCATAATTGTTGATTTTGTGTATGGGGCAGGTAGGTACTTGACGAATTCGCGAAATTCAAACTAACCCGAACTACCTAAGTTTGTACCAAATTTGAATACTTGATTGTTTTATTATACATTTTGAATTTTTAAGAAACCTCCATGCCTAAAAATAATAGCCATTTTTTTTTAAATTTACCAAGCATCTAATTCTTTTTTCAGGGCAGACAAACTTGCAGCTTCGTAGATTAGATTGTCATGACCAGACAATGATTATCCATTCAATGCGTGTAGAAGACTGGTTTACTTATTTTGTTCCTGAATTATTTTAAACGTTTCATTGTCCATTGATTGTTGTATATACTAAATGTTTATTTTTCTTTGAATTTATACTTTCATTGCATGATGTATAAGCAAACACAGTAAATAGAATATTGTGCCAACATAAGAAAACAAATTATTGGTCCAATGATATATGGATAACATTGGAAGAATATCAGCATTACTGTGTTAGAACAATGTTGATAGTCAAATATAGAGCCAACATCGGTTAATCTATATCGCAGTAATATTACTATTTGTTATTGTAGCAATATTGCACAATGTCAACATTTTTTACTGTAGCATTTTGGAAATAATGCTACTGTTTTGTTTTGTCTTTTGCCACTTTTTGCTCTGCTTACCTTAGTTCAATCCAGTGAAATTAAATACAGCTCATTTATCATAAAACCTTCTTTAATCATATTAACTTTAAAGACAATTGCCATGTAGTCACTGGTCACTAATCACTTTTCATATTGATCATAGGCATCTTAATTAACTTCTTTCTTCCTGTTTTGCGGCACTGGCTGCAAAGAAACCATACATTCGATCTTTTTGCTAAGTCGAAACTGAATCACATCACATAAATAATTATCCAATCTAGAATACCTACCTCATAGTTACGGCCGAGCATGGAACGAATGTCTCTTGATGTCTTCTGTGAATTTGAAGGTCTAATTGACTAATTAACAGAACTTTTGTGCTCGTTCTTCTTCTTCTTCTTCTGTCTATCTGAGTTTGGTACTCAGATAGACTGCTTGGTCTGGGCTACCAGGGCCATACAACCATGTGCTCGTTCATTGCTATGTTGTTTTGGTTTCTAAAGTGAGGTTAGTGATTCAACTTGGCTGATCTCTACGTCTACATGTTGCCATATTTCCCTGGAGTTGTTCGGAGTAACAAGGTTGCAGAGCGAAAGGCATATTCTTCTGTTTGTTCAGCATAAATATTTCCTGTTCTTAAGTTGGTACTTGGTCTCTTGGTTGACATTTGATTCCCATTTCTAAGAGGGGATATTAGTACGATCTGGTACGATCCTTCCGATTCTTTCTTTTCCGAATCCGACCTCTGACTGGTAACCAGCTGGGGACTATTTGCACCTGTTGTCGATCAGGCCGTTATTATGGCGGCGATGCATTATCAAATTTATTGTTTCATTTCTTATGATTAGGCCTTAAGGGCTATGGAGACCTTGTTGGGGGAGTCTTGGTGAGTTGGATTTCTTTGTAACCTTGGGACTTGTGCTGAACCATTGTTCCCCATTTCAGATACCTTTTTTTTTGTGTGGTTTTTTTACTTAAAGTCACGTTGTTGGATTAAAATAAGACCGACGCCATGTGGTCTCTATTTTCAACTATCTAATTTTAAGGAACTCTCTATGGCTCATAGAGGTAAGGTATTTAAAAATTAATTTGATTGAGTCTGAAAGTGCCATTTCACTTAACAGAGTTTTTCCGGGAGATATTATTCTCACGTTTCGTTGGATCTGTCACCATCATTCATCTGTGGCACCCTTGGAAATAAGCTTCATCAAGCACAGCTGGAATTTTGCCCACTTGATAGCTGAGTATGACTGACACCCCTACCTGTTGTTTCATTGCTTGATGAGTACCAGTACAAGAGGTGTAACGATGCAGTGAGTTTATCCAACTTTAATTTTCATACATAAGTATTAGTGGCCTTTGACAAAAAGGTGGCTATACAAATTTGGCGCCCAACGTGGGGCAAGAGAAATCTTTTGTGCATCTAAATAAATTGCTTCTAAATAAATTAAATTGCTTGGGTGGATCAATCAATGATACTAGGTTTTCAAAGGAAAAAATATCACTCAGTCTAAGTCTTTTAAATTTTAAAAACTTGCAATTTTATCAATCTTTTTCACTTTTTATATTTTCTACTTTCAAATAATTAAAAATGGCAGAAACTTTCAGACCAAATCACCTTTTGGATTATGAATTAGAATATGAGTTGAAAATCAGGTCCTATGTCACTACTAGGTCCGTTGCGGATAAGAGAAAAATGCTCAGCACTTTATTGTCTAAAGAGTCCAGCTCCCAAGTCTCTCATATTAGTAGGTCGATAGTTGATCAATTGAGTTTTGATTCGGAAAAGGTTGAAATTGATAAAACTGTCAAATCTATTTCTGACATTATTTCGGAATTTGAGGGTACTCCTCAAGACTCAACATTTATGAGAATGAAATCCCGACTATGTCACGTTTCCAATAGAATTCGTAGGTTGTCAGGACTTGAGGACGAAGCACTGTTATATCAACAGGAAGCTATGGCTAGTTGTTTAGCGTTAGAGGGTGATTTATTTGAAAAAGCCTCATCTAAAGAAGCTGATGCAGCTAATATGTCATGTTCCACTTCATTCCAGCAACCTATTATTCATGTCGCAGCACCAGTTGTGAATTGTTCTGGGAATATTCCCGCTATAGGTGATTGGCAGGTGAAATTTAATGGGGATGGTAGAAACTTATATAACTTTCTAGAAAGAATCTCTGAACTGGCACAATCCAGAAAAGTAAAAGAGGAGGATTTATTTTTGTCTGCAGCTGAACTTTTTGTAGGGGACGCATTCATTTGGTACAAAAGTGTTAAGGGGTCTTTAGAAGACTGGCAATCTCTTGTTTCTCATTTAAAGAAAGATTTTCTCCACTCAGATATAGAGGATGATTTGTGGGAGCAAATTAAGCACCGTAAGCAAAAGCGCTCGGAATCTGTAGCTGTCTTCATTGCTCACATGCAAAATCTTTTTTCACGTTTATCTAGTAGGCCTGCAGAATTCACCAAAGTCAAGAATATTAAGAGAAATCTTCTTCCTGAGTATATTACCCAGCTTGCTTTAGCCGATATCAACTCTGTAGAGGAGTTATCAAAACTTTGTCGAAAGCTTGAGGAGGCGTCATATTTACGTAATAAAGGTAATGTTACCAACATCACTGAACTTTGTGACTTAGAGATACGATCTGCAGAAAATACAAACTCCCGTGAGCCATTCAATAATAATCCCTCTACCAGTCAAAATTCACAATCCCGTCCAAACTTTCAGGTGAAGAGAAATTCCAGGTATTCCAATCCGAGTAGGTTTCCTAATAATGGTTCTTCTTTTAATCCTCATTCCTCTCAAAGAAGTGGTAATTCCAGACCTACCCCTAAAGAAATCAAGTGTTGGAATTGCGATATGCCAAATCATTCTTTTCATGATTGCCGGCTAAAGAGAACTTTATTTTGTTTCAAGTGTGGTCACAAAGGAGTCAAGTCCACTTCCTGTCCCAAGTGTCGAAAAAACTGAACTCTGTGCAATTTCGAGGCAATTGCACCAAGTCTCTACAAAAGCCCTCAGCAATATATTTCAGTCCCTCTGAGTGGAAGCAATGGTTGCAAGTTGTGTCCAATTTTTATAAAAAGTCTTTCACTGATGAACTATCTCCTCTTTTCATCCAAAAACCCTGTGACAATCGTCCTTATATTTCCGTAAAATTATTTGATACTGACATTTCAGTTTTGTTGGATTCTGGGGCGACAGCTTCTGTAGTAGGTCAAAACGGTCTTGATATTCTGCAGCGTTTTAATTTTAAAATCTACCCTGCTTCTCTGAAAAGTATAAGTACAGCGGATGGTACCCCTAAATCAGTGGATGGATTGGTAGATCTCCCAATCATTATTGACAATACTTGTCAGGTTGTTACCGCGTTAGTAGTGCCTTCATTACCTCACCATTTTATATTTGGGTGTGACTTTGCTCGTCAGTTTAAACTATCAGTGAATTTTTTGAATAATTCTTGGCAAGTTTCCAGTGGACCAATGAATTCTTCTATAGAGGTACTCAATGGTTTTTCCTTTTCTAATTTTTCAAGTTTATGCTCTTTAGATGACCTTCCAGAATTTCGTAAAAGTCAGGCTAAAAAACTCATTTCTTCTTTTGATCAGATTGATAGTAAAGACCGTATTGGCAGGACTGATAAATTAACCCTTACAATAGATACCGGTGATGCTAGGCCTTTCCATAAGCGTTCTTTTCCAATGTCACCCTACATGTTACAAATTCTCAATAAAGAGATCGATGAGATGTTGAGTTTAGGAGTCATAGAACCGTGTCAAAGCCCATGGTCTTCACCAGTACTTCTTGTCAAAAAATCGAATGGAGAGTTTAGATTGTGTTTTGATGGTCGAGCCCTAAATGAGGTGACCAAGTATGATTCTTATTGCCTTCCTAATATTGACAGAATTTTAACTTCCTTAAGAAATGCTAAATTTATATCTTCCATTGATTTACGAAAGGCTTTTTGGCAAATTCCCTTGGATGAATCTTCGAAAGATAAAACTTCCTTTAATATACCAGGTCGAGGTTCTTTCAGATTTCACGTCGTTCCATTTGGACTATGTAATGCTGCTCAGACCCAGCAAAGGCTAGTCGATGCTATCTTTGGTCCCAAATATGAACCTTTTGTGTTCACATATCTTGACGATATTTTGATTTGCAGCCCTGATTTTGATCATCATGTAAAACTTCTTGATGAAGTAAGGAATAAATTGAAGGAGGCTAACTTGACAATCAATTTAAAAAAGTGTGAATTCTTCAAAACCACTTTAAAATTTTTAGGCTATATTGTTGGTTCAAACAGCCTCCGTACAGACCCTGATAAGGTTGCTGCAATGATCAATTATCCTCGTCCTAAAACCGCTACTGAAGTGAAAAGATTCATTGGTCTATGCTCCTGGTACAGACGTTTTATAAAAGACTTTTCCACTCTAGTGTCACCAATAAATGATTTACTGAAAGGCCGTAAGAAATCTCAATCTATAACTTGGACAGAGTCTGCCGAATCTTCTTTTCTTGAAATTAAAAAGTTATTAGTTAGTGCCCCTATTTTATCGCAGCCTGATTTTTCTAAACCTTTTGTTATACAGTCTGATGCTAGTAACACTGGTCTTGGTGGTTGCCTCACTCAGGAATTTGATGGTGAGGAAAAGGTCATCGCTTATGCAAGCAGATCACTTTCAAAAACGGAAAGAAACTACTCTGTCATAGAACGGGAATGCCTGGCGGTTTTATTTTGTTTAGAAAGATTCAGAATGTGGATTGAGGGAGCTCCGAAATTCAAAGTTATTACTGATTGTTACTCACTTCTTTGGCTCAATAATTTGAAAAATCCTACTGGAAAGTTAGCTCGTTGGGTTGTTCGTTTAAGACAACACCATTTTGATTTTGAGCACCGTAAGGGTGTCGATAATGTTATTCCTGATGCCTTATCTCGAATTCACGGTGACGAAAGTACCCCTGGAAATTCTGGTCTACCTAATATCTCTCTTCTTAATCCTTTTAATATTGATATCGATCGCATTGATAAGTGGTATGGTGATTTAAGAGAAAAAATTGTTGCCTCCCCAGACAGTTATCCTCAGTGGAAAGTAGAGTCAGAATTTATCTATAAATTTGTTCCACACACTCTTCCCCCAAATCAGAATCTCCCAGAATGGAAATTAGTAGTTCCTTCCCCACAATATGATGAAGTTATCAATCATTGTCACACTCCACCCACATCCGGACATTTTGGCTTTTACAAGACACTCAGCCGGATAAAAGAATATTACTATTGGCCCAAAATGAGAAAATACGTTCTTAAATTCATCAAAGCCTGTTTAGTGTGTGGTGCTCAAAAGTCTCCCAATACTGCAAGAATGGGTCTTATGGGTAAAGAAAAAATCATAGATTCCCCTTTTCAATGTATTGCCATCGATTTTGTAGGTCCATTTCCCCGTTCAAAGCGAGGTTATAAGTGGCTTTTTGTCATAGAGGATTGGTTTTCGAAATATACCCTTTTGTATCCACTAAGAGATTCTAAGACACCTCAGGTTGAGAAGATATTGGAGAATAATGTTTTTCTGTGTTTTGGCTGCCCACAAATTCTGATCTGCGACAATGGCCCTCAGTTTATTTCAAAAAGTTTTAACAATCTCTGTAAGAAATATCATATTAAAGTCTGGCATAATGCGGTTTATTCTGCTCAATGTAACTTTGTGGAACGAAATAATCGAACTATAGGTACTGCTATCAGGAGTTATACTACTGATCATTCTGATTGGGACAAAGAGTTATCATCAATTCAATTTGCGATTAATTCATCTAAGAATGAAGTCACTCATTTTACCCCTTCCTATCTTGTTTATGGTAGGCATGTTCCCCTTTCTGGTAGTTTCTATTCAGATCCTGATTTGAGGGATAATAAAGATTTGGAAATTACCCCAGGTGATAGGGATTCGTATGCTTCACATTTGAGTCATCTCAAAGATATTTTCGTAGGTGTAAGGAAGAGACTTCATGCCGCTTATGAAAGAAACTCTAAGTCTTACAATCTTAGGAAGAGAGAATTTTCGTTCAAGGTGGGTGACTATGTTTGGAGAAGAAACTACGTTTTGTCAAATGCAGCCAATCAATTTTCTGCGAAATTAGCCCCTAAGTATACGCTGTCAGTTGTTCATAGGAAATTGTCGAATCTAGTTTATGATTTAAAAAATGTTAATGGTTCAAAAGCTGGAAAATGGCATATAAAGGACCTTAAGGCTTATTCTGGTGTCGATGAGGATGCTTCCTGTGATGTGGAAGATTCTGAGTGATTTTGGTTCTTTTTTTTTGAACTATTTTATTTCTAGTTTATAGTTGGTACGATAAGGAATTTTGGTAATCTTATTGATAGATTAGTCCCTTTATAATATGATCTAAATTTCCCTGTAACCCTGCTTCAATTTCATACCGGTCCCTGAATTGAATAAAATTTCTAATTTTCCCTGAATTGAATAAAATTTCTAATTTTCCCTGAATTGAATAAAATTTCTAATTTTCCCTGAATGGAATAAAATTTCTAATTTTCCCTGAATTGAATAAAATTTCTAAATCTCCCTGAATTATGTAAATAATTTCCCTGTAGGATACAGGCTTCATGATTCTTTTTTTTTTGTGATTTGACGGATTTCTAATTTTCTTGGTCAAGACCCACACTTTTAAGTAACTTACCCAATTGTGACTGCTACCCGATTTTGACTTCCCTAATTTGTCCCTTTCAAAAGGCGTATGATACACGTAGATATCAAATCCAAGTATTTTGAATTAGAATTCTTATGGTCAAATCATTACAAACTTCATGAATAGTTTAATAGTTGGTCTTATAGAATTTTTTTGTTTCTTTGAAAAATATACTATCGAGATAGTCTATTTTTTTATCTGGACGGGGGTAGTGTAGCATTTTGGAAATAATGCTACTGTTTTGTTTTGTCTTTTGCCACTTTTTGCTCTGCTTACCTTAGTTCAATCCAGTGAAATTAAATACAGCTCATTTATCATAAAACCTTCTTTAATCATATTAACTTTAAAGACAATTGCCATGTAGTCACTGGTCACTAATCACTTTTCATATTGATCATAGGCATCTTAATTAACTTCTTTCTTCCTGTTTTGCGGCACTGGCTGCAAAGAAACCATACATTCGATCTTTTTGCTAAGTCGAAACTGAATCACATCACATAAATAATTATCCAATCTAGAATACCTACCTCATAGTTACGGCCGAGCATGGAACGAATGTCTCTTGATGTCTTCTGTGAATTTGAAGGTCTAATTGACTAATTAACAGAACTTTTGTGCTCGTTCATTGCTATGTTGTTTTGGTTTCTAAAGTGAGGTTAGTGATTCAACTTGGCTGATCTCTACGTCTACATGTTGCCATATTTCCCTGGAGTTGTTCGGAGTAACAAGGTTGCAGAGCGAAAGGCATATTCTTCTGTTTGTTCAGCATAAATATTTCCTGTTCTTAAGTTGGTACTTGGTCTCTTGGTTGACATTTGATTCCCATTTCTAAGAGGGGATATTAGTACGATCTGGTACGATCCTTCCGATTCTTTCTTTTCCGAATCCGACCTCTGACTGGTAACCAGCTGGGGACTATTTGCACCTGTTGTCGATCAGGCCGTTATTATGGCGGCGATGCATTATCAAATTTATTGTTTCATTTCTTATGATTAGGCCTTAAGGGCTATGGAGACCTTGTTGGGGGAGTCTTGGTGAGTTGGATTTCTTTGTAACCTTGGGACTTGTGCTGAACCATTGTTCCCCATTTCAGATACCTTTTTTTTGTGTGGTTTTTTTACTTGAAGTCACGTTGTTGGATTAAAATAAGACCGACGCTATGTGGTCTCTATTTTCAACTATCTAATTTTAAGGAACTCTCTATGGCTCATAGAGGTAAGGTATTTAAAAATTAATTTGATTGAGTCTGAAACTGCCATTTCACTTAACAGAGTTTTTCCGGGAGATATTATTCTCACGTTTCGTTGGATCTGTCACCATCATTCATCTGTGGCACCCTTGGAAATAAGCTTCATCAAGCACAGCTGGAATTTTGCCCACTTGATAGCTGAGTATGACTGACACCCCTACCTGTTGTTTCATTGCTTGATGAGTACCAGTACAAGAGGTGTAACGATGCAGTGAGTTTATCCAACTTTAATTTTCATACATATTTGATTGATTTAATATTCTCAAAGTTAATTATATTCTCGATTTATTTTAAACTACTGATTTATCGTTATGTACAACTGTAGGGCAAAGGCCTAACGATTAATTCTCGTTTACCCAACTTGGGTGTTTGCGGCTGAAGATTCATGAATTTTCCCCGGCGCTTTCAATTATTATTAATATTTCGAGGTATGCGTTTATTGCCTTACACTACAGTTTTTTTTTGTAACGTTTTAAATTGAGTATTTTGTATTCCTAAAGGTACTGCTTCAGCTCGATAATTCTTTCGTCAACTCATTAAGCTAATTTCTTCTTTCATACCTTTCAACTTTTCTAATTTTTGTTTTGAAATGTAACTAAATACCTAATTCTCGACTTAATTAGATCAATATCTGGCCTATAAATATTATTAGTTCATAAGATAATCCAACGACACACTCAATTTTTTTTGTAAACATTCAAGCCCTCCTCCAAAACTTGGTTTCCCAAATAAACGTTTTTGTTTAAGATAAGTATTTTTATTGGTTGATTTCCCCAAGCACAGTTTGAGAGTCTCCATAACATTTTGTATTTTCTTCATTGAGTCACAGTTAATGAAGTGGCGCCCTGATTTGTTTGGAATGCACGAAAGAACCCATGAACCCAGTTCTCCATTAATTGACTGCCGTGAGTATTAGTGGCCTTTGACAAAAAGGTGGCTATATTACTGGGCCAATATCAGTAAATGTTTTTGGGCCAATATATCTTCAATATTGTTCCAATATTGGCGCAATAAATGTGTGCTACTTGGGGTAAAGCATTTTAGGCCATATTTATTCGCTAGGTAGTTTAAAATATTGACTGACCACCGACCGTTAATTTGTTTGTTCAACATGGCCAATCCGTCAAGTAGACTGACGAAATTCAGGTTAGTGTTAGAAGAATATGATTTTTCAGTCCACTATGTGAACGTTCTGAAAACGTTACTGCGGATGTATAATTATAGAATCGGACGAGTTGAAAGGAATGACTGAGAGAATATGTGAAAGCGTGAATGTAATGACTAGAGCGCAGGTTAGGGACAGAGCACTTGTTTCAAATGACGTAGATACAGATAGCGATAGGATTGATCACCCTGTTGTAGTCGAGATCTTAAAACGTCCTTCTGACACAATTTAATTAAAAATTGTACCCGAAACAGAGTTTGCGAAACTAAAAATACTAGCGTCTTCTTATCTTTATCAGTACTTTGATTTTATTTATGATGTAAATTCACGAATTATTTATTTCCACCAGAAGAGTCGATCAGCGTTTGTCTTAGGAACGTCGCTGAGACATCTGGAAAAACTGTGCACAGAAAAAGGTATTGTGGAAATATACTTATTACGAAACGCGGAAAGTACTGAATTTTTAAATTTATTAAAGAAATGTAAACTACAATTATCGGAAATTACTGTAAAAATAAATGTAGTGAAAGACGTTGAAAACATAGAAGACAAAAAACTAAGACATATAATACTAAATGACTTTTACACGTTACCAACAGGCGGACATGCGGGTGTACAACGCATGTACGATAATATAAAGCGACAATATTTTTGGCCAGGTCTCAGGAGAGATGTTCAAAATTTTGTCAAGAAATGTGATAATTGCCAAAGGTATGAACATTCGAACTCAAAAAAGGTTCCTATGATTATAACAACCACGGCAAAATCAGCGTTTGAGAAGGTGGTTCTAGATCTTGTAGGCCCTCTTCCTGTTGATAGTCAAGGAAAAAAATATATTTTGACACTCCAATGCGATCTGACCAAATTTGTGGAAGGATATCCATTAGAGGATAAAGAAGCTAAGACAGTAGCAAAGGCGTTTGTAGAGAATTTCATATTACGATATGGAATACCATGCGAAATCCTCACGGATCAAGGGACATAATTCATGGCTAGTACGTTTAAAGAAGCTTGTAAGTTATTAGATGTCCGACATTTACGTTCCACCGCCTATCATCATGAAACGCTTGGCGGTCTGGAAAATCACATAAGCAATTGGGTGCGTATTTGGAAATACAGTTGTCGAAATATAAGGATAGCAATTGGAGCGATTGGGTGTCATATTGGTGTTTTTCATATAACAACACAGTAAATACATCGACACGCTATACACCGCACGAACTTGTGTTTGGTAAGATAGGCAAAATCCCTTCGAATATTAAAAACCAAATTGATCCTATTTACAATTTTGACGATTACCCATTTGAGTTAAAGTTCAGGTTACAGACTGCATGGAACGATGCAAAAAATAATGTAATTGTTGCAAAAACTAAACGAGTTGTTGGAAATTGTAACCACAAACTTAAAAGTTGTAGCTATAAGGTAGGTGATATGGTTCTTATAGAAAATAAAAGTTTGGATAATAAACTTGACCCATTGTTCAAAGGTCCATATAAAATTTTAGATGTTAAGAGTCCAAATGTAGCTTTAGACGTGAATAATAAAGCTAAAGAAGTTCACACAAACATTATTAAACCTTATTTTAGTTAAATAACATATTATTATATTCTATACCATCGTGTTTATTAGGTTGTCTAGATATAGATTATAAAGTAATAATTTAGTAGAAAAAAAAAATATATATATATTTGTCAAACATATTTTTTTTTCTTTCGCAGGGAAGGTGTGCTGGATTCTGGAATAGATACAAGATTATTTTGTAATCTTTGATTATAAAATATAGTTCAAGATCACCGAATTCAGGACAACCTTATTATTAATTAGATAATCTAAATTATAGATATATCACGTAACGAGAATCGAACATGTTATTATTGAAATCATTGCTGCTCACGGATCGCGTCATCTATTATTTACTATTTGGTACTCGTAGTTTATAAACATAAGTTACTTCTATGAAACCTTATTGTATTGAGATAGAATAAATCAAACGTTCAAACAGACAAGTCGTTTTGCTTCTTGGCATGTAGTTGATACTGGCGAACCTGTTCTCTCAATTAAAGGAGAACATCACATGATATTTTGCACTTTTTACGGTTGCCTCCCATAGCCCACCAAAATTAGGGGTATAGGGAGGAATAAAATTCCATTGAATGTTAAATTGAGTTGAAAAATCTGATAAATGGTTTTGATTTGTGTGCGGAAAATGTCCTAGTTGTTAAAGTTGGTCACTTGCACCTAGAAATGTGCTTCCGTTGTCAGAATATATTTTGGATGGTATACCTCTCCGAGAAATGAACCTTCGGAGGCATGAAATAAAATGTTCTGTAGTAAGATCGGTAACAATTTCCAAATGCACAGCTTTAGTGCAAAAAAAAAAATTCAACCAAATAACACTTTACCAATGTAGACCCTCTACCTGGTTTATTCAGGATCAAGAATTGAGCAGCATAAATCAATACCGGTAGTCTGGATTGGTAAATTGGTTTTATACGATTGTTTGGTAAACTATACACATAGGACAAGTGAATGGAATAGGTTTGAATTTTACACACGTTATACTTACCCTAGCGGTTTTTTTTTGCGAGATTACGACCTCTTATAGTCCAATAAAGTTGCCTCATCGTTGACAACAAAAGTTGAAGACCTGCATGTTATAATCGTAAATGCTTGCTTTTGAAAATCAGTATTGTATTGTAGTGTAGTGAAGTTGTCGGAATTTTGTCCAAAGTTCTGAAAAAATTATATACAAATGTTTTTCAGCGGGAAAGTACTTGAAATATGGTCCTTAATGACATACTAAAAGTCCCGTAGAATCTGGTGATGGCAAGTTGCAGAAAAATGGTCGCCATTTTGTTTTTTTTTGAGTTAATGCCTGTATCTCGAAAACTATCAAGTTTTCGGATTAATTTCAAGAGATAGTATTTTTTGTAAATAAAAAAATACATCGATTAACATAGTTTTGACACCCCTCTTCCAACTATATTCAAATGCACCAAAAATATTTTCAACAGTTAATATAAAAACATTTCTGAGTGTAGTATTAGGCAAATAATATTGCCATAGCCACGAATAAAACGCTTGATATTTTAATCTGACATTTAGGTTCCCACACTAGCACTGGCAACGCTGCGTCAGCTGACTGGACGTTATTTACGCCTTGCGACACCATCTTGATTTATTGTCGTTTTTTCACGCGCACGATACGTTTGTTTTCGGTAGTGAGAATATAGCTATTTGTGTATTAAGAGCGCAAAGTGATACATTGCCGCTCTGAGCGACGCGTAGCGGAGCGCGGCTACCTTGCGAGAGCGGCAATCTCACTTTGCACTCGAATTACACACAAGATTTTTTCTACAACCGAAGATTTTAGAAAAACATGAGTTGTTTTGAAATAGATATTTTTATTTTCGATGACGATCTTCGAATACGCGTTGTTCATGAAACTGTTGTCATAATCTGTTAAATGCTGTTCAGTAATTTAGATTGGGAGAAGTTGACAAAAGGGGTGACATCTAGTAACGCATTTTGAACTTGCATAGCGGTGAACAACAACAAATATTTGGTTATAATTAACCCTACTTGTATTTCTCAGTTTTAATTTCATTATCATTTCATAAAAGAAGTGTTCTTAGTGATACATCTTTAATCCATTATGTCGTTCAATGCCCACTGTGCTGTCAAATGTCGCAGAAACTTTTGACATTTTTCTAATATGGTTTCCATATTCAGCGAGCGACAAAGTTACTTTGCCGCTCGGCGAGCGACAAAGTAGACTCCACGGAAAAGTGACACTTTGCGCTTCCTTTTTGATGCGCAAACATGATACTTTGCGCTCGGTTGTAGAAAAAAATTATTCTGTTTCTGTTTGGGACTTGCGACGGTAAAAGTACAGTAGACTATTCTACAAGTATGGCTGATGAACTTATTTGTGTGATTTGCGATAAAAGTGGAAGCCAAGATGTAGTGAAAGTTAGCAAGAAAGGAATTGAAACAATAATTAATGCTTGTAAGGAACGTAACGATAGTAAGTGGCAAAATTTAACAAATGTGTGCAGCGTTTGTGTACACAAAGAATGTAGAAATAAATACACGCATCCTACAAATTTGTTAAAACTGAAAAGTAACGCCCCAAGTACATCTAAGGTATTGAGATCGACCAGTAAAGCCTGTGATTTTAAGAAGCATTGTTTTTTATGCGATGAATACATTGACATACAAGCCATCAAGAAATATAAGAAAAATATTGAGTTTCGCCAGGTCTGCACTTTGGAATTTAAAAACAAGATAATTAACCACTGCAATGAAAGAAATGACAAGTTGGGACTAGAAGTATTTAATAAAATAAATAATGAAATAGATCTGGTTGCAGCAGAAGCGATTTATCATGTAAACTGCTTCAATAAATGTATGCAAGATAAATCTCAGGATCATGTAGGCCAACCGGTAAATCCCCCTTTAGAAGAGGCTTTCGAAAAAGTTTGTTATTTTATTGAAAACGATTTCGAGAATTGTCAATTTGCAATTAAAGAATTAATTGAGAAGATGGTTACCCTTTCACCAGAAAGCGTTCAGCCATGGTCTGAAAAAAATTTTAAAATGAGATTGAAGAAAAAGTAGGAAGATCGTATAATAATATCTTCTCTATCAGGAACACAAAGTATCGTCAGTTTTAGGGGAAACTGTGAAAAACTTTCAAACGAAGAGTGGTCAAAGGATAAAACCCTTGATCGTGCTAAAATTGTAACTGCCGCAGCTAAAATTTTAAGAGAGGATATCAGAAGTATGACATGCAATTTGCAGGAATATCCAAACTTAGATGATATTAAAACTGGAGGTACAGAGGAATTTCCTGATTCTCTTAAGTCTTTTTTTTACGAGTTGGTTCTCAAAGATAAGAAAAACTTAGACGCATACACAACAAAGGAAGCTGCGTTGGAAAATTTTATCGTTTCGTTAGTTAGAGTAAGATCCTTCATATTACCCACAATGTTTGGTCTCGAAACACTTCTACATAGAAAATATGGCTCAAAAAATCTGATAGACATCTTGTCGACTCTCGGAGTTTCCATTTCCTATTCAGAGTATCTTAATTTTGAAAGTTCGGCAGTTCAAAATGTTCAGGAAAATATCCCAGCGGACAGTTTCTTGCAGCTCGTTTTTGATAACGCCGACGTCAATACCAGAACAATTGATGGACACGGCACATTTCACTCCATGGGCGGTATTATATGCATTACTCCTGAACCAGCAACAGAAAATTTCCAGGTTCCAAGATCAAAACAAAAAATACAAGCAAGCGAAATTGAACACTTCGGAAGTTTACCAATACAGGTTAGTTTTAAATTTAATAAATTGGTGTTTCCTTTTCAATTTCTTGTATCTCTTTCAGTTTTACAATAAACCCGCAAAGTCTGGTCTCAAGATAGTCACAATGCCAGAAATACAATTTCTAAAACCTTAAGTTGAAAAAATTGCAGCAAGATTAGATGCACTTTGGTTATTTAGTACCAAATATCTTCATAAAAAGTTATCATGGAATGGATACATGTCTTCTGTCTCATATGATACAGAATTTACGACTAGCAGTATAACACCTCTGCCCTTCATAAACTTGGACCCTTCGAACTTAAGTACTATACACACAGCACTTTTGTTTGCAGCTGAAAAATGCCGCTCGTATAATAAGCCTTGTATTGTTACCTTCGACCAACCTCTTTTTTTAAAAGCTGTGGACATTGTGGAAGCATCCAATTCGAGTAGTATCTTGTCCAAAGTTATAGTTCGACTTGGCGGCTTCCATACTCTTATGTCGTTTATGGGAAGCATTGGCAATATAATGTCCGGTAGTGGAATCGAAGAACTTTGGCAAAGGATATATGCAAAGAATACAGTTCCACACATGATTTCGGGCCATGCATATGCACGAGCTCTAAGATGCCACTTTCTCACACAGGAAGCTCTTGGTTTATTGCTACTCTCTGATATAGTTCTCACTGATGAGAATATTGAGGGAATCCGTATTTTATATGAACGGCCTTTATCAACCGAAGTCGAAAACAATCAGTTGTTCGAGAACGTGTTGGAAAAAGTTCATCTTAAAATAAGTGAGCTCTCTCAAAGCAGTCGGTGCGGTTATGGTGTTATTATTTTGAATTGGTCAATATTATCAAGCTGTTTGTTAGAGCAGAAAGATCAGGCAACTGGTCTCTTCATACTCACTGTTTAAAACTGATGATCCCAATATTCTACGCAACAGGTCATAACAATTATGCTAAAAGTACCCACATTTATTTACAACAGATTCAGAAACTTCATAATATGAGTCCCGACAATTATGAAAAATTTGTTTCTGAGGGAATGTTTACTGTGAGAAGAACCAACTACTTCTGGTCCGGTACTTGGACCGATATGGTCATCGAGCAGAATTTAATGAGGTCAATCAAAACCACTGGAGGCTTAACCCATGGGCGCGGGTTTACTAATTCTTCTTTGGCCAGATGGATAGCAGGTATGTCAGTTTGTATGCTTGTATCAACAGCTATGGAAGATTTTCTGGGATGTAAGTCAGTCTCTTCTGAACAACATATAGAGTTAAGTCGGTCACGCCAACAACGAGATGAAAGTGACCTGCGAAAAATTTTAGATTGGCTAGAGGAATACAACCCTTTTAAATGCAGAGTTCACATCATTGTTCTCTGGACGCATAGCTAAAACCGATATAGACTGCGATTTAGCGGATGAAATTGGAAGAAAATTACTAATCAAAAATGTAGGCAAATTATTCAAAGATATTAAGTGCAAGCGAACAGATCGAATCAAGAATTTTTCACAAATGACTGGAAGCATTAAAATTGATAGCAATTACGTTAACGTGTCTCCTATGCAATTATTCAATAGAATTATTTGCTCTAACAAAACTCCAGAAGAAATAAAAGACTGTTTTAGGTTCGAATTATCTCCATATCCGCTGTCACTATTTAAGGATGGTGTCTTGAGAAAAGGGACGAAAAGCCTCCTCTTAAAAGAATTCGATGCTCTAACTACACCTATTTCGAGCACTGAGCAAAATGCAATATATGTAATTGATGGGGGTTTTCTTTTACATAAAGTTTTATGGCAGAAGCCTGCCACGTTTAACCAAATTTGCGACCAATATGTTAATTACGTTAAACATGTTTATGGTCAGGACTGTCTTATTGTTTTTGATGGATACAATTCAGATCATTTTTCAACAAAGGATGCTTTGCAACAGGTCAGATCACAAAATGCTTTGGAAATATCAGTAAAGTTGGGGAATACAATTGTTACGCCACAGGAAGATTTTTTACGAAATAATAATAACAAACAGAAACTGATCGAGCTTTTAAAGTTTAGATTTGAAGAAGCAGTCTTAAAGGTAAAACAAGCTGAAAGTGACGCAGACTATTTAATCGTTAGAACTGCAGTAGAACTTTCAACTTCTGGTAGACCAATCGTAGTTGTATCTGAGGACACAGATATTGCCGTTCTGTTGATTCATCATTCAGAACATGATAAAATGTTTTTGCTCCGGCCAGGAAAAGCTGCCAAAGCTGATAAAGTCACGAAAATATCAGAGATCCAAGAAAAACTAGGGCATATTAAACAATACATATTGTTCCTCCATGCTATATCAGGTTGTGACACAACCTCGTTCATATTCAAAAAAAGCAAAAAGCTCTGCTCACAGTTTATGAAGAATGACATTTCTTTATGCGACAGCCTTCAAATATTTTATCAACAAAATTCGGATAAGAACCAGTTAAAAAAAGCAGGTGTACAATTCATTACAAAGCTATATAGGCCCAAGAAGAGCAAAGAAGAAATTGACACGTTAAGGTATACTTTGTATAATCGAATAACATCTCGTCAAGGTCTGTCTGGAAATTTCAATTTGGCAGCGCTTCCACCAACCAAAGACGCTGCTGTACAACATGTTTTGAGAGTCTATTATCAGGTCTATTCTCTAATAATTATTACTTAGCCGAAATAATAAAGTTTTATGATTTTTTTAGGTTCAAGAGTGGATGGGATGCAAGTTGGATCCATTAGACTATGGTTGGCAACGAGATAGAGAGGGTCATCTGGTTCCCACATCCGCAACAAAAGAAATTGCTCCTTCTGACATATTAAAAATGGTTTTCTGTAACTGCAAGGAAGGGTCATGTGGCAAATCATGCTCCTGCAAAAAACTAGGGTTAAGATGTTCCTCCAAGTGTGGTCAGTGCTTAGGAATTGATTGCTGCAATTCCTGCATCCTACCTTAGAAAGACGAGGACGAAAATGATTTTTTAATATGAATAATTTTGTTGAACTTGGAATACATCTTTTTGATATATCACATCAAGTGTAGTTTTCAATTTTAAATAAAAATTATCTTTTGACTTTAATTCATAAACCCCATAGTTTTTGAGATATTTGCAATTAAATAACAAAAACAAAATGGCGACCGATTTTCATAACTTGCCATGATCCTATTTGACAGGACTTTTACCATGTTGTTTAGGAAGATATCATCGTACATTTTCATTAAAAAATGCTTGTATATAATTTTTTCAACCTTGACATCTAACTCTCCTACACTATTGGGTTATGGGGTAGAAGTACTGGATGTTTGACATCATAAGACAAATATGTATTTTCCACCACCAACTCTAATGAGCCCTTGATCGTCAAGAAAAGGTCAAAGAGAAGATAATGTATGGTTTTTATCCAAAACCTTGTGTCTTGTCAATAAATTTTACTCTTTTGAAAAATAATCGAATTGACACTTTTTAATCAAAGAATGTTAGCAAAATTCAGTTCAGTAATTGTAAGTGAAATTGTTTGAAGGATTAATTTTTTTACTCTTTTTTTCAAATTTTGTATAAATCTAATGCAAAATGCAGTAACTCGTCGAAGCTTATCTACATCAGAAAACAGATTGCATAAAAAATGATAATTGACTTCATATGATTGCAGTATTATAGATTTCGTTCTCAACTCGGAAAGGTCAGAAAACGGCATGGACAAATGGTCAGAATTTGGCCATTGTAAACTGGACATTGCAAAAATTCGGGACCATTCCACCAAAATGAAGAATTAATTAGTTGTTCTGGAGTTATGCCCCTTGATGCAAGGTCTGCTGGATTATTTTTAGTGTTGATATATTTTCACGAATTGTGACAATGATTGAATTTGGGACCCTTTGTTGGAGACAAACGCTTGTAATTTATTTGGTTCGATTTTTATCCAATGTAATGCAACTTGAGAATCGCTCCACATAAAAACTTTGTTAGCGGATATATCAACCGAAAACAAAGTGGACAAAGATTCTTTCACTAATTTTGCCACTTGACATCACATGCGCTTAGTTCCAACTTAGAAATAGTTGGGCATTTTAATGGGGCAACCTTACTCTTTGCACATAATAAATGAACTGCGAAATTCTTGTCATCTTCACTTCTCAAATATACACATGATGCATATGCATCTTCAGATGCATCCTAAAAACAGTGTACTTCTTTTAACGTGAAACCTTGAGGAACTGCATTCCTTGGTATATGAAGAAATGTTTGCTTGTTCAAAACTAGAAATAATATTAGAATCATTAGAGACCCATTTCCGTAAAATGAAATTGCCCGATTTTAAAATGCTGAAAATTTTTTGGCATCTTGATGTTAGACAATTCTTTAGATCCTGTAGATCATCCACATAAAAATCTTTTTTCATTGTCTCACATGCACTTGGGAAACTGGAACAGTTTTCACCAGCCAGCTTCTGTAAACATTCAATAGCTAGATAAGGAGCAGAAATTGTACCGTGAGATACTGTATTCAATTGAAAAATAGAGAGATCATCATCAGGACTATCACGCCATACAATTTGCTGTAATGGTCGATGGTCTGCATGCATTAGAATGCATCTATACATTTTGGACACATCAGCTGAGACAACATAGACGTAAGTTCTGAAACGAAGAAGAATATTCAAAATATCATTTTGAACTTTTTGTCCAATATATTGGAGATCGTTTAAAGAACATCCAGTGGAAGTTGAACAACTTCCATCAAACACAGTCCTCAATTTAGTCGTGATGTGATCTTCTTTGAGAATGCCATGATGAGGTAAAAAATACATTGGAGATGAATTGGATACTACATCTGCAATTACTTTAGACATGTGTCCCATAGACTCGTACTCATGAATAAATTCAGAATATAATTGTTTGAACTTGGGATCAACAAATTTCTTCTCGAGAGATTTCAACCGTCGAATGGCTACCTCTCTGGAACTTCCTAATAGGCTCGGGGAATGTTTTGAGGGAAACTTCACAACAAATTGGGCCTCTTCGTTGCGAAAGGTATCTCTATAAAAAAGTTCTTCGCATTTGACGTCATCGTTTGATGAGCAATCAGGAACTTGGACTTCCTCAATTTCCCAATTTTTTTTTAATTGCTCATCCTCTGGAACGTGATTTTTTACAAAATGACAAACTGCTCTATCAACGTTAATGGGAGAATTTCCTGCTACAATATAACCGAAAAACGTATTTTGTAGGATATGACGACCATCACCCAATTTTACTTTGCCTTCCTGAATAAAATCCCAAAGAATACTGGCACCTATCAGAAGATCAACTTTCTTCGGACGATAGAACTCTGGATCTGCCAATACGATTCCTTTGGGCACCTGAAGCTCTTTCATGTCTACAGGAAAATGGGGAAGGACATTTGTGATACTTGAAATAACATAACAAGAAATACTGCAGTTAAAATCAGTAGACTTGGAGAAGATCTTGATGTTGCATTTCTTCTCGGATGTGGAGCTTACCTTGTTGATACCTACAATTTCTAACTTGGCTGGACTACATGGCAACTTTAATTTTTTACAAAATTATTTGGAAATTAAATTTGACTGTGCGCCACAGTCTAGTAGGGCACAACACGTATGCATGTTACCTTTTGAATCTTGAACTTGACATGAAAAAGTAGACAACAAAATATTGCTCGGTTGGTCTATCATATCAGGAGCAACTAACAGATTCAAACTCGGGGATTCTTGTAATTGACTTAATTTTTCTAAATGCAATAGCGTATTATGTTTTTGAATTTTTGTTTTTGCTTTTACAAATTTTGCACGAGCTACGAGAACATTTGTCAGCAGTATGACCAGTCAATAAACAATTTACACACACATTGAGCTGAGTGACTTTTTCCAATTTTTCTGGAATTTGTACTTTTGTCTTAACTGCAAAAATTACATTTGAATTGTGACTGTTGTGCTACGAGATAGACATGAGATTGATTATTATGTCTATTATTTCTGAAATTGGACTTATTCTGGGAAGTTGAGTTTGTGGATAAATCACGACTTTTTAAAAACGATTGTTCCAGTGATTGCAATAAATCAACCTTGTCTTTGAGAAAAGTGATAAATTCATCAAACGTCGGTAATTCTTCATGATAATCAAACTCTTTCCATATTCTCAAAAAAATTTTGTCCAATTTCTCTCCAAGGCTCTGAATTGCATTGATTTGCTTTGTAATTATGTCCAGATTATTATTGAATTGATGAAAATTCTCCTTTTACACTAGTGGAATTTTAAATAACACGTGAAAATGCGTATATAATAGGAACTGTTTCTTGTCAAATTTTTGACAAAGAATCTGCCAACTTTCTTCGAAAGGTTTACTCACACCTTCCAAACCTTCAACTAGTCTCGATGCATATCCTTCTAATGACGCTTTCAAAAATTGGAACTTTTGACTATCTGTCAGACTTTTATTACTTGAAATAATAGAATCAAAATTCAATTTGAAATTTAACCAATGTTCAAAATTTCCCGAAAATGTAGAGAGTTTGAGTTTTGGCAAAAGAATATTTTGAAAGGCGTCCATTTGAGAATTTGACTTTGGTAAAACGTTACTTGCTTGTTGAACAGATGACGTGGTTTTGATTGTATTGGAAACTTTCATACTGATCAATTCCTTGTTTAAATAAGTCGATAAAAATGCTTGCGCCTCACAAGATCTATTCTGAAAACTTTCTCACTCATCGTACTGAGATTCTAGATCATTTTCTTCACAACAAAGACTCAATTTTCATTTGAATGACCTCAAAATCTTGTAATAGATTGGGATTTACTTTGAAGCGTGTGTCAACATCAACCAAACTGGCTTTTTCATCTGGTGAAGATAACTTGGTATTCGTTATAAATTTTTCTAGAATCGTCAGTTTATGCTTTATAGATCCTCTGTTGCGAATTAGAATTCTAAAATCAGATTCCATTCTTGAATTATTGAATACGATATTTAAATGAAAATGAGTTTAACTTGAAAAAACTTGTCTTGAAATTGTAAGGTTAGGTTAGGTTAGGTTAGGTTCACTCGGAGGCCAGATGGCCCATTGTGGTCCCTTGTTTTTGAGAAGGTGTCCCCTTAGTCTTAACCTGCAAACTTTTTTCTCTTAATAGTTCTTTAACCATTTCATGGTTTTTACGAAGTTCAGAATTTAGCACGAGGATTAGCACGAGGGTAGGGAGGGGGACCGGTTTTACATTCCTTGCAATGGGACCTACATTTTAAAGTGGAATCCGAACCACTGTGAGAATACCACCAAATGTCGAACAGAAAATAATCTCTGCTCACCTCAGGTCTCGAACCCGATCACCGGCCGGTTCCCACTTACTGACCCAACGCTGTACACGTTGCGCCAGCCCGGCTTGCAATTGTAAACTTTGACTTGAAAAATGCCTAGGAAAATTGTGAAATAGGATACTTGCGATTTCCTATGACATTGGCTTTACCAAATAACTTTATATCTTCTGGAATACTGCTGGCAAATTCAATCATAAGCGTCGTCTTCACTCCAACTAGATGATCGTTAAAAATTGCCCCCAATCTCCATGTGCAAATCACACTCGGTCGGCCACCATTTCTTCCACTCAAATTGAAGCTTGTTCTCGAAATTATCCGGGTTAAAGGACTAAGAAGATGTTCACAACCCGTACTTTAACATTGTTGAGGGACTTCCCCTCAATAAAACTTCTTTTTAAATCGAAAAATTACTCTATTTTTCGTTTAACTCGTGAACAAAGTCTGAAATTATTGACAATGAATTGTTATTTTTTTCGTTGTTAGTCCAAAAAACGAAGTCGCCATCTGCGTTGCTGTGGTGACTGTTTGCTTCGGCGTTGACTGTCCAATTTCAAAAGTGGGCGGTGTTGCCACGATCGAAATGTCAAGTCGTGGATTAATCACAGGGAACCAACCAGCTTGACCTAAGCTTGCGCTCAATTTTTGCGTGATAACGCTTGCGCAGTGCTTTGAGCATTGCAAATCCGGATTTGCCTACTGATGATGTAGATGAAGTAACACACTTCAACCAAGAGGTAACACGTGACCATTCAAACTCAAATTCAAAAAGTGTAAGAGCAACGACTACTAATAAAAAATGCAAGAGGAAGCAAAACAGCAACACATTGCAGCCGCCATGTAAAGCTAATTGTAGGCAGAAATGCTCACAAAGGATCAATGATAAACAGCGAAATACTATTTTTGCGTATTATAGGAAACTCAACTCTGAAGAGAAACGGTTGTTTTTAGGAAGATGTTTAGAAAAACGCAATGTGAAAAATTATAGGAGGGATGCACTTTCTCATAAAAGTGTTTCTTTGAAATACACTTTCCCTCATCATGCCACACAATACAAATAGAAGGAGGACAAATTGAAATAAGACTGACGGGGAAAGATGAGATTCTGATTGAAGAGGAACAAACTCATGGACGATCGGGAAAACTACAACTGGAAGAAAAACAAATAGAAGGACAAATTAAAGAGAGACAGACGGGGAAAGCCCAAATTCTGATTGGAGAAAAACGAACTGAATGGCGAATGGACCAACAACAACTGGGAGAAGAACTATTAAAAAGAGATAAAGCAAATGAAAAAGGAGTTTCGAATAAATCAGATTCCAACAAGAAGATTCAAGTTTGCAAAACTATGTTTTTGCATACGATTGGAGAGACATGTAATGCCATTATTACGGAACATTTAAAAAATCTCGATGAGTCGTTTCCAGTGTGAAAGAGATAGCGTTGAAAAATTATGCTCAAATCAAGACTCATATTGATTCTTTTTACCCAACTCAGTCTCACTATAATTTGGCACTTGCGCCCGATAGAAGATATTTACCAAGTGACATCACAATCTATAAAATGTGGGAAGATTTCAAGTTCAAAATCAAACAAATATCTTACGAAACATATAGAAAAGTGTTTGAGAAAGAGAAGTGAACGGTAATCAGTCAAACACAAACCCGGGAGAAGCACCTGATCATCCAGAGGGTTGCGAAATATGTGGAGCATACCAGATACATTTAAAAACACAGCTGCAAGAAAGTCTTACGAAGATGACGTCACCAAGACATGGGAAGTTTCAACTGAATTATTCGCAGTGGATATGCAAAAGATATTGATTATACCAAAGATGACAACAAAAAAATCATTTTTCGTAAGTAGATTGATATGTTTTAATGAAACATTCGCAAATTTGAAGAATAAGGCACCAATTTTTGTGTGGCATGAAGCAATTGAAGGACGAAAAGGACTTGACGTTGTTTCAACCTTTTATAATATTTTGAAGAACCTTCATAGCAGGAAAAACATTATTTTTTGGGCAGATAATTGTGCTGCCCATAATAAAAATTGGACGCTTTTCATAAGCTGTGTTATGTTTGTGAATGAGAATTGGGGTCCTGATGAAATAAATAACTTTCAAATATTTCGAGTCAGGCCATTTCTTCATAAAAGCCGATGCTATTTACGGTGCCATTGGAAAGCGATGGAATAAAACTCAATCATGCCGCAACACAAAAATCATCGAGTTTCGTCCTGAAATTTTGTGAATTTTGAAAATGGATGCCAGCCCAGAAAACAAGTAACAAGCTTCATCCCGTCATTGAATAACGTTAGAGTATGTCAATTCAGAAATTGAAGTAGATCCCACTTTTTCAAAAGTGAGATGGACGGCTTTGAATAATTTAAATAAGTCAAATTTTTGAAACCAAGATTTAAGCATACTCTGCCTGAAGTGAAGCAAGCCAGTGCTTGTAGGGGGATCAATATGGAGAAAAAGGAAAAAATAATCAAGGAATTGGCTGGTCAAATGCCGCCGAAAAAACAATTATTTTGGCGACAAATTCCGGTTTCTAATGTATCCGAAGACCTTGGCAAAATCGCGGGAGAGGTTCTACTTGATTAATTTTGTGATTTTCAGTCTATCCAAGTTATCAAACCTACCAATAAAAATAAAGTCAAGATTCAGTTACGTTTATTCAACGTTACCCGTGTGTCCGTGTAGTGAAGTAAAAAATATTGATACATCCATTTCAACTGTTGATTGTAAAAATATTAATATGCCACAAGCGTGTTCCAGTTAATGTTTTATTTTTGATTTTGCTCAAGTAGTAGGTAAGTAAGTTTGAATAAAGTGTTTCTCGTTAATTTTCATCAAGTGAGAGAACCTACTTGTTTGTTGAGATGGAAAAAATACATACCCTCTTTTCAATTATTGGTAAAAAATTGTTTTATTTTGATGACGTGCTTCCAAGTAAGTTTTTATTAACGATTTTTTTCAGTTTATTCAAAAATACAGTATAAAGCTCCTTGAGCATTTGAGGTGCCATGATCCTATAAGGTTGTATCCAAAAAATCAAAGCCTGAAGTCAATTATCTCTCGAATTAAACCATTTTTACTGACATAATTTACAGAATATTGATTTGCCAATAAATGCGTTTCTGACCTACTTGATTTTCAATTTGTACGGCAGAGTATCTCCAGCGTAAAGTCATCGATAATCAGACTTAGATAATAGTTATACTATTCCCTAGGTTCTAGACATGACCATTGAGACAACACTGTGATTTTTCGTGCAATGAAGTTATCGATTAAGCTCTACTTCGGGTCAACAAACGTGGCGTGTGTAGCACATTACTACACGCGTTAAAATTAATGTGGTTCACGATACCTTGTGTGTTGGTGATCAGTTCTCAGGTGTTTTCGTGACAGTAGTTGACTGAGGCTCGAATAAGGCCACTAGTCTGCGAGTGCGCCAACAGGTTGGATGAACAGCCAAAATACAGTGGGTGCCAATAAAAGGGGCACCAGAACAGAGGTAAAATGACGAGGGAAAGTAGAACAAGTAGAAGAAAAGCCTGAAAAGAGTGTACGTCTGAAAATCTACTCTTTGAATCGAGGTGAGTGAATAAATTATTTGCTATGATTATGAACAAAATAGAAATCACTCCTTGAAATTTACTTTTAGTTCTGCATGAAGGGATCTCAACCAATAAATGAATGAAAAGGCCATATCATAAATCAGACTCACCTGAGTTCTTATGCGGCCTTGTGGATAACTTCTGCCAAAAATCTTCTCAAACTCATAATCTCGTTACAGTATATATGCAAGTTTGCATCACTTCTTTCACGAAACAATACCAGTCAACGAGATGATTGGAGATTTCTCTCAAATTCGCAAAATGGCGATTCAGGTGTTATTTCACACAACAACCACCTTTCAGAGAGCAGCAGAGAAATTTGACTGTCCATGTAGGGCCATACGAAAGATTGGGCCTAGGACACGCCCACCAAAAATCCCTAAAGGTGACAGTTCACTTCCATATTGAACTTTAACTGATTGCAACAATTGATGGTCACCAGATTTGGAACTAAAATATCGATTGTCATGACATCGACTTGTTTTGATTTGGAATAGATCAATTGAACAAATGAGGCTCAACCAAGAGTAGAAAAACAATTGAGGTATGTTCTGAAATTGGCCAAGTCGTAACCAACGCGTAAAACAATGAAGTGAGTGTCTGCGATGGTCATATCCAAAAAATACTTACTCTAATTAAAACCTTGAAATATATCAAAACATTTCAAAAATTTACTGATTTATCAAAATTTACTGATCTTGGAAATTTAATATCGCATTTCAGAATTGAACCGTTACAACATCAAATTCACATATTGGCAAGTTCCAATTGCCAAAAACTCCATAGAATTGACTGCTTTTACCGTACCAAATTGTGGATTATTTCAATTTGAAAGAATGCCCTTTGGTTTGTCGAACAGCCCAGCTACTTGGCAACGATTGATGGATTGGTAGTTCACCAGTACCTTATGTATATGTTTATCTTTATTATCATCGTAGCACCTACTTTTGAACATCTCAAATGTATAGATGAAATATTTTTTAAACTTGTAGAAGCTGGACTTACCGTGTCCAAAGAGAAATGTCGGGACTCTTCGAAGTATTTAGGATATGTGGTGCACAAACTAGGTCTACACGTTGATCCAGAGAAAGTAAGTGCTATTCTGAATTAAAAGTCTCCTACAAAAATCTCCAGGAAGTTAGACAAGTCATTGGAACCATGTCCTGGTACAGAAGGTCTGTCAAGAATTTCTCCGGAATGCTTGCTCCTGTGTGTAGTCTTCTAAAAAAGAACAAGAAGTTTGACTGGACCAAGGATTGCGAAAAGGCTTTCCTGAAAGTAAAACGGTGTTTGGTGACAGCGCCCATACTCAGCTGTCCCGATTTTCCCAAACCCTTATATTACAGACCGATGCATCAGGATACGCAATTGGAGCCGTACTATCACAACAACAAGAGGATGGAGAACATGTCATATGTCACTTGAGTAGTAAGCTGATCAGAGGTCAAATGAATTGGTCTGTTACGGAACGTGAATTATGGGCAGTCCTATCGGCTATTGAAAAGCTCCGAGCCTTTTTGCAGAGATATCGTTTAGTCGTGATAACAGATCATTCGTGGAGGTGGTTGGACAATCTCACGCAACCAAGAGGACGATTATCACGTTGGGCTGGTCGATTACAACAATATGACTATGAAATTGTTCATAGGAAAGGCAAGGACGATTCGCTCAGCATAATGGTCTCAGAGGAAACAGGAGAATTAGAAACATGCTAACTTTCAAATGAATTTGAAAATGTGAAGGATAAGTGGTATTTGAAGATGATAACGGAAATTAATGCTGATCCGTTGAAATATCCCGATTTTCGAATTGAAGGAGGTCTTCTATTGTAACATATAAAACCTTAATATCTGGAGCTGGGTCAAGAGGAAGATGCATGGAAAATAGTGGTACTCAAAGAACGTCGACAAGAGTTCATTTTTCAGAAATCATGACACCCCAACATCAGGTCATACAGGAGTGTACAAAACTTTTCATCGTACCTAACATCTGCACCACTAGCCGAAGATGCAAGCCGACATCACTAGATATGTGAAAAGATGTCGTGTCTGCCTGGTTACAAAACCGGAACAAAAGAGGTCACAAGGACTTATGGCGCGAAGACCATAGATAAGAGCACCCTGTCAGTACATCAGTGTGGACTTGGTTGGACCATTATCCATGTCGCAGGGATACCGATATATTCTTTCTGTTTGTGACTAATTTACCAAGTTTTCTATGTTCTTTCCTTTAAGAACTGCATCTGTCGCTAAAATAGTACAGCTAATTGAAGAAAATGTATTTTCAATGTTCGGAGTACCTGAATTTCTGCTATGGAACAATGGAACAATGGAACCCAATTTAAAAGTCGATTATTTAAGAATGTATTGGACTCATATCAAGTGAAGCCTATATACAACCCTTTGTATCATCCCTTAGTGCACCGAGTTTTGAAGAGTATGCTGAGTTCCTTCATCAAAGATAATCACATGAATTGGTCAAAACTTTTACCCAAAGTGGCTTATGCATGCAGATCCTCTCAAAGTGAAGTTACTGCAAATTCCCCGTATTTCATAAATTTTGGAAAAGAACCCATCATCTCTGGAAAAGTTTATAAACATCCGCTAGATGCAACTGTGGTGGCACAAAATCGAAGTAAAGCTTTTGAAAAACTCTATCAAGAGTACGTGGAAGTGTGGCGCCGCCATTTAAACCAACTTCGTTGCCGCCCTCGCGTAGGAATCAAATTCTACTCCCGCGGCCCTTTTTCTGACTCCAGATCAGAAGGTTGCGTGTTCATATCACGTCGGGGTCACCACTTTGGAAACGAACGTGTTTCCGGGAATAGCTGTGGCGCCGCCATTCAAACCAACTTCGTTGCCGCCCTCGCGTAGGAATCAAATTCTACTCCCGCGGCCCTTTTTCTAGATTGCAGCACGCTTCATGTCTATCAGAGGCGCCAGCCGTCTAGAGCGCCATAAAATGAGACAGATGGTTCATCGCCTAGAAAACGTTAGTTAGAAAAACGTCACTCACCGTTCAGCTATTTTTAAAATTTAGTTGAAGCTTTTTTGTGAATTTAGCCTAAAATAAAACTCCTCCGAGAACTTACTTCTCGTTTCAATCTGCAGACCGCATTTTCCCTCGACAGTGATTGCTGGAAACCCGTTCGTTTCCAAAGAAGCATTAGTAGTGAAGATTTTTTGGAAAAATCCTGATTTTGTGATTCTAATTTACAGAGTGGCCGTTAAGTATATGGAATAATTCCAGGAACGTATAGGGGTGGTCACAATAACCCAGTTTGTTTTTTTTTCCAAAGTGCCACCTAACGGAGATACAGAGCCCTAAAGAGGGGTACCCATCGATTTAATTTTTTAGCTCTTACTTCAGAACCGGCTTGTATGATTTGATAAAATTATAGTATGGGCAATAAAGATTCATGAACCCATAGTGAAGTCAATATTTGAAATTGTAGAGGGTACCAGGACCGGACTGGTCAAAAAACCTTTTGGGCCCAATTTTAGACAGGTGTCATTTTACAGAGCTGAAAACTACTTTTTCAAATACTCTGATCTTTTTTCATCAAAAGATCCGATAAAACTAACCGTTTTCGAGAAAAATAGATTTTTGTTTTACAGGTTACTCATAATACACTAAAATACTACGGCGATTCCGTCGGAACTTGACCCGGTTGGTATTTGTAGGGCTGATGGGAAGAGAGCTAATGGTTTTTCTTTGGTTCCTTAAAGGGTCGGAAAAAGTTTAGTTTGGGATACTACCTGTAGACATACTCTTGCTGATACTTATAACAATCGAACGTGCAAAGTATCGGGTGCTGCTTCTCTTTTAGCTGAGAAAGAAAAGCGGAGAAAGTATGGAGAGCTATCGGATTGCTACATTTTTCTACCGTTTGTCGTGGAAACTCATGGTCCTTGGAGTGAGGTGGCAAAAAGTTTTTAGATTTTTTGAAATCAAAAATTATAAATAAAAATGTTCAAGCTTCTTCACTCAAAGAAGCAGTTTAGCGATCAAAAGAGGAAATGCTGCTGAGGTTCTGGGAACCATAGATCCATCTGTCAATCAAAAGTTTCAAAAAAACCATACCCACAATAACAACAACCGGTGTCTCGCCGTAGTATTTTAGAGTATTATAGCAGAAACCTGTAAAACAAAAACCCATTCTTCACAAAAACGGTTGGTTTTTTCGAAACAAAAGAAAAGACCCTTTTTTGATCAGAGAAGGTCAGAGAATTTGAAAAAGTAGTTTTCAGCTATGTAAAATGACACCTGTCAAAAATTGGGCCCAGAAGGTTTGGTGGCCAGTCCATTTCTGGTTTCCCTACAATTTCAAATATTGACTTCACTATGGCTATGGTTTTATGAGTCTTTATGGCCTACACAACATACTATAATATCATCAAATTATACAGGACGGTTCGAAAGTAACAGCAGATACATTAAATCGATGGGTACCCCTTTAGGGCTCTGTATCTCCGTTAGTAGGCGCTTTAGAGAAAAAACTGGTGTTGTTTTGACCTCCCCTATACGCTTCCGAAATTATGCCATATACTTACCGGACACCCTGTATTATAAGAATCTCTTGTTTTGAAATCTGAAGTGTTATATACTATTTTTATTATCAATTAAATACCGAATAAATTTGGTGAACTGATTGGGCTACGATTTCTTTCATTCTTACGCATTGCTGGATCATTATCGTGAATTCTAGCCTGCCCGTATTTGGATTTTGGGATTATTTGAGTTGAGATTCAAGATGGTTGATTCGGGGGGTAAAAGTTTTACCGAGGTATATTGTGTAAATGTACAGGGTCATTCCGTATATATTGACCCATAATGCTAGTGGCGTTATCTATGGACATGAAAATTTTGTAAATATGTAAGTTTTAGATATTCATCTGAACTTTCCATAGATCTTATCAAAAAAAAACAAAAACTATCGGAATGTCAGTTTTTTTCCACAAGTAGCATTTTTTTCAATCGAACCCCCTGTATATTATCATATATTATAAGAAAGCTTATTTTCCTGATCTCAAAAATATAAAGTTTGATACCTTTCTGTAGAAACGTTCAGAAGATATTCAAAATAGATTACTAGACCAAGTTTGGTTCATTCTAGTTTATTCATCATAAACCCTTGATTTATGGGAATGAACACCTTCTAGGTAAATGAATGTATCCCTACTTGATGATGATACCCTGTTTCTTCAGACATTGCGTTCTGCTTGCGTGAACACAAAACGTTCTTCTGGTCAATTCAAATTTCCCACCTCTGATGGTGGTTCTCGATAGTTCTGGGCAAGTTTTTCTACGGAAGTCTTTTTTTTTGTAGTTATCTTCAACCGTCCCGGCATGAACAGAGTCATTTTTCTGTGTGCTGTGTGAAGTGAATCATATGTTCTGTTTTCAAGTTTGTCACCTTCTATAATATCACGTAAGAATGATTCATCTTTATGTTGGTCTTCATATTTTGGGAAAATATCTTCTGAATTGGTATCGATTGACCGGATGATTTTCCACAGACCTTTTTGCACACTTTTTTCAAACCATGATCAGTGACGGAGGTAGCTGTACTACCGCTTTCGAGTCACCCTAAGGCGGGTTCTCATTAGTCGATTTTATCGATCAATATCATTGAATCTATGTCATTGAAATGAAATAGATTGATGTGAACATTACTTCAACGATATTGTTCAATGTTTATGCATTTCTAGAAAACTGGAAGCCATTTCTACTTTTGGTGGACCAATCATATTGATTCAATGAAATTGAACAGTGCTTGATCGTGAGAACAAGCTGGAACAAGCTTTCAGTCGAGTCGAAACGTTTTTCGGTGTGTTTGTGTTGAAATAAATAAATCAAAATGTCTTTTAAATGGAGGGATTATCATGTTGCAAAATTTCTGGAGTTATATCAGGCGGAGGACTGTTTATGGAACTTCAAATGTGAAAATTATAAAAATATAACCCTACGGGAAAAAAGTTATGAAAATATGCGTGTTGGAATGGACCACCCTTCCACCCTTTATTGGGATTGAAAATCGAGTTTGAGTCAAGTGGTACCAGTAGTGGCTGTTCCCATACTCGGGGAAAGAGTAGTTTGGGCAGAACGTGAAAGTACTGGGGACCAGGTGCGGAGTTTTCCGGATTCCACTGCATTTGTACACCGGGAAAACTATCCTGTAAGATACCATTCCTTCAGTCAATTGAGGTTTTGGTGGAGGTACGGAAATATTACATTTTCCTACTACCTTGGCGGAGCTTTTGGGGCCATTGGTGATATTGGAGTTGGAGGCGCTGAAATTCGAGTTGGGGACGTACTGGAGGAGGAGATCTGTGGGGGTGTACATACCAACCTGCGTTCTGGACCACTGAGCCTACATATCCTAGACTGCTATCCAGGAATCTGGAGGCGCAACCCCTTGACTGATTTGATTGGTGATGTACAAACTTTGTTCTTTGTTGAAGTGTGATTGCACTTATCATTATTAAAATTCCGGTTTCCCTCTACAAAGTTGATTATTTTCGATTGAAATAAGCGACGTAACCTTATTTGTTACTTATTACGTCGTAAACTTATAATCTTTTTTTTTTGTTTTGTTCAATGAAGTGAGTGTCTGCGATGGTCATATCCAAAAAATACTTACTCTAATTAAAACCTTAAAATATATCAAAACATTTCAAAAATTTACTGATTTATCAAAATTTACTGATCTTGGAAATTTAATATCGCATTTCAGAATTGAACCGTTACAACATCAAATTCACATATTGGCAAGTTCCAATTGCCAAAAACTCCATAGAATTGACTGCTTTCACCGTACCAAATTGTGGATTATTTCAATTTGAAAGAATGCCCTTTGGTTTGTCGAACAGCCCAGCTACTTGGCAACGATTGATGGATTGGTAGTTCACCAGTACCTTATGTATATGTTTATCTTTATTATCATCGTAGCACCTACTTTTGAACATCTCAAATGTATAGATGAAATATTTTTAAAACTTGTAGAAGCTGGACTTACCGTGTCCAAAGAGAAATGTCGGGACTCTTCGAAGTATTTAGGATATGTGGTGCACAAACTAGGTCTACACGTTGATCCAGAGAAAGTAAGTGCTATTCTGAATTAAAAGTCTCCTACAAAAATCTCCAGGAAGTTAGACAAGTCATTGGAACCATGTCCTGGTACAGAAGGTCTGTCAAGAATTTCTCCGGAATGCTTGCTCCTGTGTGTAGTCTTCTAAAAAAGAACAAGAAGTTTGACTGGACCAAGGATTGCGAAAAGGCTTTCCTGAAAGTAAAACGGTGTTTGGTGACAGCGCCCATACTCAGCTGTCCCGATTTTCCCAAACCCTTATATTACAGACCGATGCATCAGGATACGCAATTGGAGCCGTACTATCACAACAACAAGAGGATGGAGAACATGTCATATGTCACTTGAGTAGTAAGCTGATCAGAGGTCAAATGAATTGGTCTGTTACGGAACGTGAAATTGGACGCTTTTCATAAGCTGTGTTATGTTTGTGAATGAGAATTGGGGTCCTGATGAAATAAATAACTTTCAAATATTTCGAGTCAGGCCATTTCTTCATAAAAGCCGATGCTATTTACGGTGCCATTGGAAAGCGATGGAATAAAACTCAAGAAGTATTTGATTTTGAAGATTTTCTCAACCTAATCACTTAATCATGCCGCAACACAAAAATCATCGAGTTTCATCCTGAAATTTTGTGAATTTTGAAAATGGATGCCAGCCCAGAAAACAAGTAACAAGCTTCATCCCGTCATTGAATAACGTTAGAGTATGTCAATTCAGAAATTGAAGTAGATCCCACTTTTTCAAAAGTGAGATGGACGGCTTTGAATAATTTAGATAAGTCAAATTTTTGAAACCAAGATTTAAGCATACTCTGCCTGAAGTGAAGCAAGCCAGTGCTTGTAGGGGGATCAATATGGAGAAAAAGGAAAAAATAATCAAGGAATTGGCTGGTCAAATGCCGCCGAAAAAACAATTATTTTGGCGACAAATTCCGGTTTCTAATGTATCCGAAGACCTTGGCAAAATCGCGGGAGAGGTTCTACTTGATTAATTTTGTGATTTTCAGTCTATCCAAGTTATCAAACCTACCAATAAAAATAAAGTCAAGATTCAGTTACGTTTATTCAACGTTACCCGTGTGTCCGTGTAGTGAAGTAAAAAATATTGATACATCCATTTCAACTGTTGATTGTAAAAATATTAATATGCCACAAGCGTGTTCCAGTTAATGTTTTATTTTTGATTTTGCTCAAGTAGTAGGTAAGTAAGTTTGAATAAAGTGTTTCTCGTTAATTTTCATCAAGTGAGAGAACCTACTTGTTTGTTGAGATGGAAAAAATACATACCCTCTTTTCAATTATTGGTAAAAAATTGTTTTATTTTGATGACGTGCTTCCAAGTAAGTTTTTATTAACGATTTTTTTCAGTTTATTCAAAAATACAGTATAAAGCTCCTTGAGCATTTGAGGTGCCATGATCCTATAAGGTTGTATCCAAAAAATCAAAGCCTGAAGTCAATTATCTCTCGAATTAAACCATTTTTACTGACATAATTTACAGAATATTGATTTGCCAATAAATGCGTTTCTGACCTACTTGATTTTCAATTTGTACGGCAGAGTATCTCCAGCGTAAAGTCATCGATAATCAGACTTAGATAATAGTTATACTATTCCCTAGGTTCTAGACATGACCATTGAGACAACACTGTGATTTTTCGTGCAATGAAGTTATCGATTAAGCTCTACTTCGGGTCAACAAACGTGGCGTGTGTAGCACATTACTACACGCGTTAAAATTAATGTGGTTCACGATACCTTGTGTGTTGGTGATCAGTTCTCAGGTGTTTTCGTGACAGTAGTTGACTGAGGCTCGAATAAGGCCACTAGTCTGCGAGTGCGCCAACAGGTTGGATGAACAGCCAAAATACAGTGGGTGCCAATAAAAGGGGCACCAGAACAGAGGTAAAATGACGAGGGAAAGTAGAACAAGTAGAAGAAAAGCCTGAAAAGAGTGTACGTCTGAAAATCTACTCTTTGAATCGAGGTGAGTGAATAAATTATTTGCTATGATTATGAACAAAATAGAAATTACTCCTTGAAATTTACTTTTAGTTCTGCATGAAGGGATCTCAACCAATAAATGAATGAAAAGGCCATATCATAAATCAGACTCACCTGAGTTCTTATGCGGCCTTGTGGATAACTTCTGCCAAAAATCTTCTCAAACTCATAATCTCGTTACAGTATATATGCAAGTTTGCATCACTTCTTTCACGAAACAATACCAGTCAACGAGATGATTGGAGATTTCTCTCAAATTCGCAAAATGGCGATTCAGGTGTTATTTCACACAACAACCACCTTTCAGAGAGCAGCAGAGAAATTTGACTGTCCATGTAGGGCCATACGAAAGATTGGGCCTAGGACACGCCCACCAAAAATCCCTAAAGGTGACAGTTCACTTCCATATTGAACTTTAACTGATTGCAACAATTGATGGTCCCCAGATTTGGAACTAAAATATCGATTGTCATGACATCGACTTGTTTTGATTTGGAATAGATCAATTGAACAAATGAGGCTCAACCAAGAGTAGAAAAACAATTGAGGTATGTTCTGAAATTGGCCAAGTCGTAACCAACGCGTAAAACAATGAAGTGAGTGTCTGCGATGGTCATATCCAAAAAATACTTACTCTAATTAAAACCTTGAAATATATCAAAACATTTCAAAAATTTACTGATTTATCAAAATTTACTGATCTTGGAAATTTAATATCGCATTTCAGAATTGAACCGTACAACATCACATATTGGCAAGTTCCAATTGCCAAAAACTCCATAGAATTGACTGCTTTCACCGTACCAAATTGTGGATTATTTCAATTTGAAAGAATGCCCTTTGGTTTGTCGAACAGCCCAGCTACTTGGCAACGATTGATGGATTGGTAGTTCACCAGTACCTTATGTATATGTTTATCTTTATTATCATCGTAGCACCTACTTTTGAACATCTCAAATGTATAGATGAAATATTTTTTAAACTTGTAGAAGCTGGACTTACCGTGTCCAAAGAGAAATGTCGGGACTCTTCGAAGTATTTAGGATATGTGGTGCACAAACTAGGTCTACACGTTGATCCAGAGAAAGTAAGTGCTATTCTGAATTAAAAGTCTCCTACAAAAATCTCCAGGAAGTTAGACAAGTCATTGGAACCATGTCCTGGTACAGAAGGTCTGTCAAGAATTTCTCCGGAATGCTTGCTCCTGTGTGTAGTCTTCTAAAAAAGAACAAGAAGTTTGACTGGACCAAGGATTGCGAAAAGGCTTTCCTGAAAGTAAAACGGTGTTTGGTGACAGCGCCCATACTCAGCTGTCCCGATTTTCCCAAACCCTTATATTACAGACCGATGCATCAGGATACGCAATTGGAGCCGTACTATCACAACAACAAGAGGATGGAGAACATGTCATATGTCACTTGAGTAGTAAGCTGATCAGAGGTCAAATGAATTGGTCTGTTACGGAACGTGAATTATGGGCAGTCCTATCGGCTATTGAAAAGCTCAGAGCCTTTTTGCAGAGATATCGTTTAGTCGTGATAACAGATCATTCGTGGAGGTGGTTGGACAATCTCAGGCAACCAAGAGGACGATTATCACGTTGGGCTGGTCGATTACAACAATATGACTATGAAATTGTTCATAGGAAAGGCAAGGACGATTCGCTCAGCATAATGGTCTCAGAGGAAACAGGAGAATTAGAAACATGCTAACTTTCAAATGAATTTGAAAATATGAAGGATAAGTGGTATTTGAAGATGATAACGGAAATTAATGCTGATCCGTTGAAATATCCCGATTTTCGAATTGAAGGAGGTCTTCTATTGTAACATATAAAACCTTAATATCTGGAGCTGGGTCAAGAGGAAGATGCATGGAAAATAGTGGTACTCAAAGAACGTCGACAAGAGTTCATTTTTCAGAAATCATGACACCCCAACATCAGGTCATACAGGAGTGTACAAAACTTTTCATCGTACCTAACATCTGCACCACTAGCCGAAGATGCAAGCCGACATCACTAGATATGTGAAAAGATGTCGTGTCTGCCTGGTTACAAAACCGGAACAAAAGAGGTCACAAGGACTTATGGCGCGAAGACCATAGATAAGAGCACCCTGTCAGTACATCAGTGTGGACTTGGTTGGACCATTATCCATGTCGCAGGGATACCGATATATTCTTTCTGTTTGTGACTAATTTACCAAGTTTTCTATGTTCTTTCCTTTAAGAACTGCATCTGTCGCTAAAATAGTACAGCTAATTGAAGAAAATGTATTTTCAATGTTCGGAGTACCTGAATTTCTGCTATGGAACAATGGAACAATGGAACCCAATTTAAAAGTCGATTATTTAAGAATGTATTGGACTCATATCAAGTGAAGCCTATATACAACCCTTTGTATCATCCCTTAGTGCACCGAGTTTTGAAGAGTATGCTGAGTTCCTTCATCAAAGATAATCACATGAATTGGTCAAAACTTTTACCCAAAGTGGCTTATGCATGCAGATCCTCTCAAAGTGAAGTTACTGCACATTCCCCGTATTTCATAAATTTTGGAAAAGAACCCATCATCTCTGGAAAAGTTTATAAACATCCGCTAGATGCAACTGTGGTGGCACAAAATCGAAGTAAAGCTTTTGAAAAACTCTATCAAGAGTACGTGGAAGTGTGGCGCCGCCATTTAAACCAACTTCGTTGCCGCCCTCGCGTAGGAATCAAATTCTACTCCCGCGGCCCTTTTTCTGACTCCAGATCAGAAGGTTGCGTGTTCATATCACGTCGGGGTCACCACTTTGGAAACGAACGTGTTTCCGGGAATAGCTGTGGCGCCGCCATTCAAACCAACTTCGTTGCCGCCCTCGCGTAGGAATCAAATTCTACTCCCGCGGCCCTTTTTCTAGATTGCAGCACGCTTCATGTCTATCAGAGGCGCCAGCCGTCTAGAGCGCCATAAAATGAGACAGATGGTTGAACGCCTAGAAAACGTTAGTTAGAAAAACGTCACTCACCGTTCAGCTATTTTTAAAATTTAGTTGAAGCTTTTTTGTGAATTTAGCCTAAAATAAAACTCCTCCGAGAACTTACTTCTCGTTTCAATCTGCAGACCGCATTTTCCCTCGACAGTGATTGCTGGAAACCCGTTCGTTTCCAAAGAAGCATTAGTAGTGAAGATTTTTTGGAAAAATCCTGATTTTGTGATTCTAATTTACAGAGTGGCCGTTAAGTATATGGAATAATTCCAGGAACGTATAGGGGTGGTCACAATAACCCAGTTTGTTTTTTTTTCCAAAGTGCCACCTAACGGAGATACAGAGCCCTAAAGAGGGGTACCCATCGATTTAATTTTTTAGCTCTTACTTCAGAACCGGCTTGTATGATTTGATAAAATTATAGTATGGGCAATAAAGATTCATGAACCCATAGTGAAGTCAATATTTGAAATTGTAGAGGGTACCAGGACCGGACTGGTCAAAAAACCTTTTGGGCCCAATTTTAGACAGGTGTCATTTTACAGAGCTGAAAACTACTTTTTCAAATACTCTGATCTTTTTTCATCAAAAGATCCGATAAAACTAACCGTTTTCGAGAAAAATAGATTTTTGTTTTACAGGTTACTCATAATACACTAAAATACTACGGCGATTCCGTCGGAACTTGAGCCGGTTGGTATTTGTAGGGCTGATGGGAAGAGAGCTAATGGTTTTTCTTTGGTTCCTTAAAGGGTCGGAAAAAGTTTAGTTTGGGATACTACCTGTAGACATACTCTTGCTGATACTTATAACAATCGAACATGCAAAGTATCGGGTGCTGCTTCTCTTTTAGCTGAGAAAGAAAAGCGAAGAAAGTATGGAGAGCTATCGGATTGCTACATTTTTCTACCGTTTGTCGTGGAAACTCATGGTCCTTGGAGTGAGGTGGCAAAAAGTTTTTAGATTTTTTGAAATCAAAAATTATAAATAAAAATGTTCAAGCTTCTTCACTCAAAGAAGCAGTTTAGCGATCAAAAGAGGAAATGCTGCTGAGGTTCTGGGAACCATAGATCCATCTGTCAATCAAAAGTTTCAAAAAAACCATACCCACAATAACAACAACCGGTGTCTCGCCGTAGTATTTTAGAGTATTATCGCAGAAACCTGTAAAACAAAAACCCATTCTTCACAAAAACGGTTGGTTTTTTCGAAACAAAAGAAAAGACCCTTTTTTGATCAGAGAAGGTCAGAGAATTTGAAAAAGTAGTTTTCAGCTATGTAAAATGACACCTGTCAAAAATTGGGCCCAGAAGGTTTGGTGGCCAGTCCATTTCTGGTTTCCCTACAATTTCAAATATTGACTTCACTATGGCTATGGTTTTATGAGTCTTTATGGCCTACACAACATACTATAATATCATCAAATTATACAGGACGGTTCAAAAGTAACAGCAGATACATTAAATCGATGGGTACCCCTTTAGGGCTCTGTATCTCCGTTAGTAGGCGCTTTAGAGAAAAAACTGGTGTTGTTTTGACCTCCCCTATACGCTTCCGAAATTATGCCATATACTTACCGGACACCCTGTATTATAAGAATCTCTTGTTTTGAAATCTGAAGTGTTATATACTATTTTTATTATCAATTAAATACCGAATAAATTTGGTGAACTGATTGGGCTACGATTTCTTTCATTCTTACGCATTGCTGGATCATTATCGTGAATTCTAGCCTGCCCGTATTTGGATTTTGGGATTATTTGAGTTGAGATTCAAGATGGTTGATTCGGGGGGTAAAAGTTTTACCGAGGTATATTGTGTAAATGTACAGGGTCATTCCGTATATATTGACCCATAATGCTAGTGGCGTTATCTATGGACACGAAAATTTTGTAAATATGTAAGTTTTAGATATTCATCTGAACTTTCCATAGATCTTATCAAAAAAAAACAAAAACTATCGGAATGTCAGTTTTTTTCCACAAGTAGCATTTTTTTCAATCGAACCCCCCCTGTATATTATCATATATTATAAGAAAGCTTATTTTCCTGATCTCAAAAATATAAAGTTTGATACCTTTCTGTAGAAACGTTCAGAAGATATTCAAAATAGATTACTAGACCAAGTTTGGTTCATTCTAGTTTATTCATCATAAACCCTTGATTTATGGGAATGAACACCTTCTAGGTAAATGAATGTATCCCTACTTGATGATGATACCCTGTTTCTTCAGACATTGCGTTCTGCTTGCGTGAACACAAAACGTTCTTCTGGTCAATTCAAATTTCCCACCTCTGATGGTGGTTCTCGATAGTTCTGGGCAAGTTTTTCTACGGAAGTCTTTTTTTTTGTAGTTATCTTCAACCGTCCCGGCATGAACAGAGTCATTTTTCTGTGTGCTGTGTGAAGTGAATCATATGTTCTGTTTTCAAGTTTGTCACCTTCTATAATATCACGTAAGAATGATTCATCTTTATGTTGGTCTTCATATTTTGGGAAAATATCTTCTGAATTGGTATCGATTGACCGGATGATTTTCCACAGACCTTTTTGCACACTTTTTTCAAACCATGATCAGTGACGGAGGTAGCTGTACTACCGCTTTCGAGTCACCCTAAGGCGGGTTCTCATTAGTCGATTTTATCGATCAATATCATTGAATCTATGTCATTGAAATGAAATAGATTGATGTGAACATTACTTCAACGATATTGTTCAATGTTTATGCATTTCTAGAAAACTGGAAGCCATTTCTACTTTTGGTGGACCAATCATATTGATTCAATGAAATTGAACAGTGCTTGATCGTGAGAACAAGCTGGAACAAGCTTTCAGTCGAGTCGAAACGTTTTTCGGTGTGTGTTTGTGTTGAAATAAATAAATCAAAATGTCTTTTAAATGGAGGGATTATCATGTTGCAAAATTTCTGGAGTTATATCAGGCGGAGGACTGTTTATGGAACTTCAAATGTGAAAATTATAAAAATATAACCCTACGGGAAAAAAGTTATGAAAATATGCGTGTTGGAATGGACCACCCTTCCACCCTTTATTGGGATTGAAAATCGAGTTTGAGTCAAGTGGTACCAGTAGTGGCTGTTCCCATACTCGGGGAAAGAGTAGTTTGGGCAGAACGTGAAAGTACTGGGGACCAGGTGCGGAGTTTGCCGGATTCCACTGCATTTGTACACCGGGAAAACTATCCTGTAAGATACCATTCCTTCAGTCAATTGAGGTTTTGGTGGAGGTACGGAAATATTACATTTTCCTACTACCTTGGCGGAGCTTTTGGGGCCATTGGTGATATTGGAGTTGGAGGCGCTGAAATTCGAGTTGGGGACGTACTGGAGGAGGAGATCTGTGGGGGTGTACATACCAACCTGCGTTCTGGACCACTGAGCCTACATATCCTAGACTGCTATCCAGGAATCTGGAGGCGCAACCCCTTGACTGATTTGATTGGTGATGTACAAACTTTGTTCTTTGTTGAAGTGTGATTGCACTTATCATTATTAAATTTCCGGTTTCCCTCTACAAAGTTGATTATTTTCGATTGAAATAAGCGACGTAACCTTATTTGTTACTTATTACGTCGTAAACTTATAATCTTTTTTTTTTGTTTTGTGTCATTTTATTCGCCATAATATTCATTAGTTAACGGCAAATTAAAATACTATTTATTCTAAAACCTATATTGAACTTTGGGAACGTTGAACGTAAGACCAAACTGAAAGTTATTCTTCATACTTTGTACATAGTTGATTTTATTCTGGCTCATCATTTGGAATTTAGTTCCGGGTAAAAGGGGCGTTGGTACGTTGGAGCGACAACAGCGTTGTAAACCAAAGGTGATCATCTGCGGTACTCTTTTGCGGTTTGTGTACACTACCCACGTCTGTTCACGCGCGCCTGCCTAACGACTTCTTCCTTGCCCGCAATATTTTGATTTTTGGAATTATATACTGTAGGCTAGACAGCAATTTGGGAATATTATAGTAGACTGTCTGGATTCATAGTTGCTTATAACATTTGTTTTGGAGTTATTGGGCAAGTCTCAGTTGAGTCCTTTTGGAGCCATTATTGATTAATGCTACAATATCTACCGTTAATATATATGGTTTTGGGTAAACCCTTGTTTAATTTACTTGGGGAAAACAGTCAAACCAACTAGAAGTGTGTTCCAGGAAAAAGACTTTCTGGTTTGAGTCTGCAGCGTTCATCAAACCAGTGGCGCCCATTTTAGACTCTGTTCTCAGGTCATTAATTACTGGGACTCACTCCCGCACCGACTCTGTTGCCGCGAGCACTTGTGTTGCTTCTTCCTGTGAGCTAGCTTCTGAGAGGAAGTTTAGGTAACACTGTTTTGTTTCTGGTGTATTTTCTTCCTGTATTTCTGATCTTGTTTGTTCCTTGATGGTGTCGATTTCAGTTGGAGTTGGGTATCTCTTTTCCTGTCACATATGTTTTGTTCGCTGTATTCAGATTCTGGATAGATTTTGTAAAAGTTTTTTGATTCTCGTGATGGGCAGCTCTGAAAAAGGCTTTGAAAAAATCTATGTTATTTTGTCCATTTCAGCCTTTGTGCCCGTCTCGTGGGAGGAGCAGATTGAGACTGTCCTAAACCATGAGTGGGTAGAGCCGCTGTCGATACGTCATCATCGTTGGTTTTTGGAGTATTGCCTGTGTCGTCAACTTTATTGGTCGGCTGATTGATCCCGCGCCGATCCCGACCGTGGCGACGCTCGTCTGAGGCTTCGGTTCTTTCGTTGGGAACCCAATGTACTCCCCAAAGGGGGGGGGGTTAGTCCCTTGGCGGTTGTACCAGTTTTGTCCACTCATGTTTGGTGTCCAGTCTTTTCCTGGTTTCCCTTATAATTCCAAATATTGACTTAACTATTGTGAGTCTTCATGGCCTACACAACATACTAAAATTTCAACAAATTATACAAGTCGGTTCAAAAGTTAGAGCTTAAAAAATTTAATCGATGGGTACCCCTTTAGGTCTCTGTGTCTCAGTTTGGAGGCACTTAGGAAAAAAAAGGGTTATTTTGACCTCCCCTATACGAACTATGGTTAAAATTTCACAATAAATCGAAAAATACATTCAAATATAGGATAATTCATTTGAAAAACAAACAAACTTTGATTTTCACGGTACACTATGAAGAAGTTTCATGTGAAACTTGCAGGAAAAAAGTTGAATGGGGGCGACATTAAGGTGGATCACCATGTTCATACTCAATTTCTGAGTGAAAATCATGTTTTTGACAAACCTCGTATATGATTGATACATTTTGTCATCTGATGGTTGCATTTCAGGTCTTGGATCATCCAGAGCCCAGAGCTATTTATGAAGAACAACTTTTTTCGTAAAATTATTAATAAAAAAGTTTACCATATTATGTATACAACTTCTTGCATAACACTGTATATAAATTAAATCGAATCATCTGATTCCCGAACAATTTCAATAATTATTATAGCCATATTCTGAGGTTTAGATACTTCTTTAATCAAAGATATGACATCAATATATTTTGCCAAATTCCTTCTTTCTAGTGAAGTTCAAGGTCGTTTTTTTTCCGGATTTTTTGGAAGTGAGTACTGTCAAAATACATGATGCCGTCAATCACGTCGAAGCCAACGAGAAAGCTTTTGTGTAATAAATAACCCTTTCCATCTTTTTTTATCGACAATCGTATTTTTTAACAATCAAATTTTTTTTATAAAGAACGAGATTTCATCGAAACATGAAATTTCTGATCCATTTGTGCTGATGAATACCCCATCCCCGGACATTCTGTATACAACCTTTACTTTCAATCACAGATTATGTTTAAAACACGACGTGACGCACTCACTAGATAATATTTCTTTAATTCGTGAGAATAAATCTTTATCAATTCAAACATATCGTAAATCTTTAGATCTATATCGCATAATTTCAGTTTCTCTCTTTCAAATTGTTTCAAATTCAGAGCCCGAGTCATTGACGAAGGTTATCTCAATCAACGAAATGCAGAATTTGAGGAATAATTGAATCCAGGCTTTGCAATCTGTCAAAATACTACGCTACCTCAAAATGGTACCAGAGATAAATTATTCGGGACATGTAACCTTTTTGGCATTTTTATTTGCTTCTGAAATTATTTTTCTCATGATTTGCTTCAATTTTTTTTACAGCTGAGATTCACCATTTGTTTATCCTTATGCACCTCGGGACAGATTTCCTTTGTCACTCTCTGTTTTTTTGCGATGAAACTAAATCGGATAAATAATTGTAGGTAAACACACTGGGATTGCTGGTGTGACTCGCTCGAACCATATAACGCCTAACGACTGTATTCTTCATTGAAGACTATGAAGAGAAAGATGACTAAAATGGAAAAGAAAACTCAATTTTTCAAGCCTTCAACATAAGCTGAAAAAGTTGAAAATCCAAGAGATACTACAGAAAGTTAATAGCCCTACATATCATTTTATCGAAAGTCAAATCAGAAACCACCCACTGAAGCCAAGAGCTCGACGATACATCAGATGAAAAAGTATTGGCTCTCTCACTTTTCAAAAATAGTGGAAAGGGATATCATCTCTTGAGGAAACAGTTTGCTCTGACATCCCCCTGAACATTAGGTACATTACTTCAAAAAGTACCATTTTATGCTGGTGTTAATAAGCATATTTTCGAAAACTTGGAAAAATCTACACGACAAATGACTAGCGATAATGAAAAGACCTGCACCCTCATATTTGATGAAATGTCGATTCAACAGCATCTATCATATTCTTGGAGGCATGATGAAACTCTTGGAGTAGCTGACAAGGGTAACGAGAAGCATGCCGTTCTAGCCAACCATTCCAATGTTTTCATGGTAAAAGGAATATATCGGCAGTGAAAGCAACCTATATGCTTCACATTCAGCAAAGGCCCTATGGAAACTGCCGATCTCGAAAAGTTGATAATGGAGTTGATTGAGGAATGCCAAATGATCGGTCTCAATGTTGTTGCAACTTTGTAATTCAATTAGTGTCCTTGGTAATTATCAGAATATAAAAAGGAGGGTAGGATTGAGGACAACAAATCAAACTTCTTATTTCACCAAATTGCCGACGTTTCGACCACAATTTCAGTCTTTATCGCTACAACAGAAAAAATACAATAGGTACAATGAAGGTTGGAATCACAATAAACAATGTCTTTTACCTTTTTGGGGTGTCAGGAGCTATTTAAAACCAAAACATCACACATGTCAGACGATGGCAAAATATACATCACAAACAAAAAAGAAAGTTGTTTGAAATGGACTGTCACGAAAAAAGGATTACAATGTTAAAATTGAAAAGTACACAGTAAAAAAAGGATTGGTGGTAAATAATACATCTTGAGTGGTGAAAAATGCGAGTGTATAATAATTGTACACTCATGCAAATGTTAATCACCACAAATACACACTCAGATGAACTCATACTACTGGTGATTTCAAAGAAAGTATTTTGGATCAACCTAGTGCTAGAATAGTGAACTGGGAGTTAAATGTATTTTTGCTGCTATGAAAACATATTCCTTGAGTGTAAATAGTATTTCTGCGGGTAGGTTTTGTTTTGAACCGACTGAGTTTAAATAACCGCACTAGTGTTCAACACATCCTGAAAATGGTAAAATTACGCGTTTGGGTGTAAAATTATCATCCCTACTACTTTTGCGGTTCCGAGGAGGCGACGAACGTGGAAGGAAGATTCAATTGCAAACAAAACTAGACCATGCAGCATGCGTCGGCTTTAAAATAGAACTACATTAATGCAAATCAAGTGTTAAAAATGCCCATTTTTAAATTGAAATTTAAAAATAAATCAAAATACTGTAAGGTGGACGATTCTGCCTCATATGAAGATATTCTAGAACTAGGTAAGTTTGTATACAAATTTGTATTCCTGTTTTTGTGAGTAGTTCAATAATAACCTACGTAAGTACTTTATATTTCGTCTTTTTGTTTTGAAGGCCATCGTCATCGTCTATATATTGGTTTGACTAGCAGAGTAACAGGTATATAAGTAAATGTTTTTATGAAGCTTTGATGAAAGGTATTCTTACCCGAGCTACGATTTTTTTTGGGTCCATAACGCTATACGGAACCACAAATTTACTCATTAATTCTTGTGAAAAACTGTGTGACCTGTGAAGATCTATCTGTACAGAGTGTGTACCTATCAATATTTTTCGTTGAAACGTGAGTATGTTGGTTACGTATAGCTTTATGGAACCATTTTTTTATTTATAATATATACAGTTTTATGAAATTCGATTTACATACACAGTGGGTTTGCCTGCGTTTTAAAATTATTGACGATTTTGGAGGTTATCGTAAATATCAACGGCTTAAACAATAGCAATTTTGATTTTGAATCCTTAAACTAATGATACCATGCATTAAGGTATTATTACCTCTGAAATGAAAACTTGATGGCTACAGACCTGTATATAGAGGGTGGCTAGATTACCTCTTTAAATCGTTATAATTGAATTGAAGACATGAGTTGACACCTTTGTGTCATGTAACATTTTTTCCAAAATCGTTTTTTTCGACTTTTTGAACAGTACTGGTATATATTTTTATCTTTCAGTGAGACCAAAATACGTTTTTCCTATATTTGAAGATTTATTTTATGGATGAAGGTGTTAAGTCACACGAACATGTAGCATGTCGTAGTAGATAAAGGTGTCATGTCACAATTTTGTTACATAACACCTTTATCAACTGAGTAACTCAAAAGTTCATTCGACGGTTAGGTGTCATGTCTCGCATTTGAGGTTATGTTTTTATCGTGCAAAACTAAAACACGTTGGTATTCCTCTACGCAAACAGTGCATTGTAAGTGACAATAATGGCCGGGTATAGAGGCAATAAAATCCTAAAATTGCTGACATTGACCATAATGAAGGTAAGCTAATTTTACTTGCGTTTACGAATTACCCTGTAATATGCCTAAATATTTTTTTAGAGGCATAGTGCTACAGTAATGTTGAAAGTGAAGATGTGGTAGATGTTGTTCCGGTTGAAAAACCTGATGGAGATATGACGCAACAACCAAGTACAGTGCAGATTACAAAAGGTAAGTATAGCTTTCCTCAAATCTATTACTATACAAATATTCGGAATCTAAGCCATTTTGACCTTCGATACTTTCATTCTAATTTGTACTTTTGTAGAGGCAGTTTCCTGCAATAATCTCGAATGTCAAAATGTTGAATCGCATGAGAATCTCAAAGATATGGAGGAACAGCCAAGTACAAGTACGACACTAAGGAACATTTCAAAAAGTAAGCAATGAATGACTTAAACAATAAATTTCGGTAATTTAAACACAACCTGAATCTGAAAATAATTTTATATGTCTTGTTCTAGGGTTCAGGGATATAAGCGATGAAGAGAGTATTACATCAGGTAGTGAATATTGTCCTAGCTCTGATGATGATGATTCAGACTACTCCGAGCCTGAGCCAGAGACTGAACAGCAGGAAATATGTTCAACCTACGACGTTCAACGTATTATGAAGATTAAACGTAAAGTTTTCTCTGATAATGAGGCTGAGACCCTACAAGGAAATAGTATAGAAAATGATAATAACGAACCAGAGAGTAATATTGAACCAGAAAAGAAGAGTAAGGAAGATAGAATAAATAATTTTCATGTCACAGCTGATGGAATTCAACCAAGCATTAAGAGAGGGAAAAATGTCGATTTGGCACCGAAGATATCAAAGAAAAGAATGCGCAATCCAGACACTTGGAAACGAAAAAAAGCAGCTATATTGAGAGAAAAGGGAGAAGAATATATTTCACAAAACGGACAAGTTATGAAGAAAAAAATAATAAAGGTAGGGGTTCTCTGCAAAGAAAACTGCCGCCTGAAATGCAGTGAAAAGTTTAGTTCTGTAGATAGAGAAGTAATTTTGAGAAAGTTTGATGGATTGGATGTAAATGGTAAAAATGCTTTAGTGTTTAAGAGCATAAAAATTTTACCAGTTTCACGTCATCGACCGACCAGAAAATTATCAAAAAAATACACTTTCAAGTATTCAATGACATATGACAAACAACATATTCAAGTTTGTAGGGACTCATCATGCAGCTTATATGGAATTGGCAGAAAAAAAGTAGAAAGAACACAAAATTTACTAAAAAATGGTTATCCGCTCCCATCACCAGATATGCGAGGACGTCATACAAATCGTCCTAGGCAGATAGATGATGATGTAGTAGAAAATATTGTGAGTCATATCAATCAGTTTCCCGCAGAAGAGTCCCATTACTCTAGAAATAAGAACCATAACAAAAAATACCTCTCTCCTTTACTGAATATCACTAGACTGCACCAGCTTTATATTAAACAATGCGAAGAAAAAAAAATGGATGAGAAATATATGGTCAAGGTTTCATTCTACAGGCACATTTTTGAAACAAAATTTAATTTGTCCTTCGGAGTTCCGAAAAGTGACACTTGTAGTGTCTGTGATGCTGGCAAAAAATCACTGGAGCACAAGGAAAACTATGAGTTTGCTTTTAAGGCACAAAACTCCTGCCATTGACAAAAAATCGTGCTACATTACCATGGACCTTCAGCAAACCATGCCGTTGCCAAAATTATCCACATCAAAGGCTTTTTATTTGCGGCAAATGTGGTTTTATAATTTTGGCATTCATTGCATAACCTATTCTGGACATAAGTCGTTCTTTTTTACCTGGACTGAAGACTCTGCAAATAGGGGTAGTAACGAAATTGGTAGCTGTTTGCTGCGATTTTGTGAAATGCTTAAAGAGGAACATCCTGAAATTGAACACTTAATAATCTGGTCCGATTCATGCGCTGGCCAGAATAAAAAAATTTTCATATTGTGTCTCTGCCAGTACCTAAAACTTAATAATTTTTTTAAAGTAATTGATCACAAGTTTCCCGAAGTTGGCCATAGCTATTTAGACTCGGATCGTGACTTTGGAAGAATCGAAAAAGTACTGCGAAAACATCAGATAATTTTAGTTCCGGACCAGTATCAAGAAATCATTAGATCTGCGAGTACAAAGAACAGTTTATGCGTTGATATGAAAAACTTCTTTTATAACTTGGAAGAGCTCCCAGCTAAACTTCGTTTATATAAAAAGTTAAATAACACTCTTAACGAGAAAGTGAATCTACGAGACAGTATCAAATGGGTCAGACTAGATCATTTCGGATTTTACTATTATAAAACAAGCTTAGATCCTTGTAGCCCATTCTTACAAGTTGACTTGCACAAAAAAGGGACGAAAGAGGTCATATCTGATCAAATATCTCAAAACATTGAAAATGTGACATGACACCTTTATCAACTCATGTCTTCAATTATATCTATATTCATGTAGCAAAGACAAAATTTTCGTTCGATGATGAAACCAAAATCCAGTTCACTGATGCAGAAGGCACGGAAGTTGAAGAGGACTGCATTCTGGACTTTGTGAACGGCTCTGATGCCATGCTTGTGATTAATCAGGATGAAGGTGGAAACTTTTCTTCTTCCACATCCACTTTGACATTGAATAGCAGTACTCCTACTGCGGATGAAATCCAGCAGTGGCTGGTGGTTGCGTAACCGTCAGAAATCGGAAATATTTGCACATCATCCATTGAAGCAGCTGATGCATCTTCAAGTGCTGGAACTGTTGGTTTAATACTTGATGCAGTGTTGGATAATGATGGATTCGTTATACCGTCAATTCAAAACGTACCATCAATGCAATCAAAAATTGTTAATGCGCAGGTATATACACTTCCCATCAATAAATTTTAAAAAAAGTTCAAAGAGGTTGAATGGCGTTGAATGGAGTGCTTTTCAGGATTTAGCAGTCTATCTCATGAAAAATGGCGGACAACATATATTCGATGAATACCAAGAAAATAAAATAATATCAAACCGCACCAGAAAAGATCTGATGAATTTAACAGTCAGGATGATGATCGATAGATTTGGTAGTTCAATTCCAAAATCCTTCAAAGTAGATTTTGCCAAAGCTATAGTTGAAATCTTCCCTACTTTGAGAGACCCCGACAGCAACAAAGGTGGATATGTGAGTTTCATTGTAATATTGAAGTTTTTTCCCCTTTTAAATATTACCTCAATTGATAGGAAGTATTTTACGATGATGCTAAACGAACTCCAAGCGGGTATTTAGCCTGGAGATGACGAACTGTGGTAAGAACAATGTCAAGTGGAAAACTGAAGAGAAAAAATTCTGATTCGAATGAAATGAAAGAGAAGCCAGTAGCAAAGAAAAGACTTATGTTGACAGAAGACGAGGAATCGACAATACAATTTTTAAAATTTGCTTGTCCATCAACTCAAAAAGACGAAATTTTTTTAAAAATGAAAAACACGTTCCCAGCTAGAAAAGACACCATATTTTCTCTTGATTATCCAAGATTTTTGGATACTCCGGGTTTAGTAAGATATTGTGAAACTAGTCTGTAAGTTTAACTTAACTGTTTTTAATTCCAGATTGAACAGGACTTTCAACTCAGATTACCAGATGCACAAGATTTCGTTAGATCTTTTAAAGAACAAGTGAGAAATATCCTCAGTGTCTACGAATCTGTGAGCTGCCAAAAGCTTCCTGTAATTATAAGTGACTCAGATTCCGAAACAGGTAAACTATGATAAGTAAATTTAAAACTACAAAAATATTAAAATGCGTAAAAAAAAAGATATTTTATTATATCATAGGTTTCAATTCAATGTTCTACGAATTTTAGGTTGGGATATTTAAACAAGGGCTTTGTTCGCTCTTATTCACATGCTACCACCTACGGCTAGAGGCAAAGGTTCTAAGTCAAGACCATCTTCGGAGCAACTTTTTGAAACGCTTCTTGAATTTTGCAAGGTAAGATTTCATTTCAATTATTTAAAGTTTAGCATTATACAGAATATAAAATTTGCAGATCGGTGCACCTTTAGAGGAAATCATCGCAAAAAGACAAGGACATCAGCCCTATCTCATTGCAATAGGAGCCAATAAAGCTGCAATCCATAACTATAAAGTTGCCATAGATGGCAAGTTTTTGGAAACTGGATCATCCTGTATGGTGAATGCCTTTGACTTCTTGATGAAAACCCATTTCGTATTCCAAACGAAATTTGCCGAGGGGCTAGACAATTTATTTTGTTTTGTTCAGCACTTTTTTTATAATGTTGAAAATGTGGTGTTGACGACTAAAATGCGTGAACTACGTAACAGAATTGTGAACTATAAAAACTGATGCAACATATATCAGGTATATTATTATAACTGTTGCATTATCCAGTCGATCGTGAAAATATGCAAAGTTTCTGAAATTTATGTTGGTTTGTTTTGCTATTTAGTATTTCAGTTCAAATATTCTTTCAAATTATTTTTACCGAAAACAAGTCTTTTGATTGTTTTTTGAGTTTAAAAATATGTCTAAGCGTATCAGAAGTGATTCAACATTTAAGATTATTGCATTTCCCAGTCGAGAATAAAAATTTACAACTTAAATGCTGCGGGAGACATTGTCCAGCAATATTGAAAACCTACAGTGGGTATAGAAGACATTTAAACAAATGTTCGTTAATAATTAAATGTGATTTTTGATGAAGTTCAAAATATTATTGCAGAGCGAGTTGAAGATGATTGGATTTTTTTTTAAACAAAGTTTTGTCATGTTTTAAAAATCATAGTTCAGTTTATCGATTAAAAAAAGGTTTTACAAAAAATATGGTGCAACCTGAAGAGATTGCTCTTAGTGTTAGAAGTGACCAAGTGTTTGACAGATCAAAAAATGTCTACATACAAAAAAATGTAACAAATACATTTACGTACATCCCTATTCTTAAAACACTTTCCTCCTTTTTGGAAAATAAATCAGTACAGCCTTTTTTTTCTGAAACCAAACTTATCCATTTGGAAAATACCATCCTAACTACATTTTCAGATGGTTCTTACTACAAACGTTCCAAACTGTTTCAGTCACAACCCAATGCTATACAAATACAATCATATTTTGATGAATTTGAGTGCGCTGCACCATTAGGTTCAAAAACTGGGTCACATAAAATGGGTGGATTGTACTTTATCATTCGAAATATTCCTGCAAAATTTTTAGGGCAGTTGGAAAACATTTTTTTAGCGGGATTATTTTATTCTGCAGACTTAAAATCCATTTTGCTGTATTGAGACCTCTAATCGAAGATATAAAAATTTTGGAAAAAGAAGGAATTGATGTAGACTTTTTGCCCTGTAAGCTCAAGGGAACCTTGGTAGCCTTAAGTCACGATAATTTAGGTGGTAATACGATGTATCGTATGGTTGAATCGTTTTCAGCCAACTACTTTTGTCGAATATGTTTAATACATAAATCTGATATTCAAAAAGTATTTTCAGAGAAAAATGATCTTTGTATAGGAAGAACAGCAGAGTTTTACAAAAATATCCCAGATTCAATTCAAGCAGGAACTAACCATTTTGGAGTTGAGGAATTGAACATTTTCAATGAATTAACTTTTAACTTGAGTTGTTCATCATCAGTAGACATCATGCATGATATATTAGAAGGAGTGGCGCATTTTGGAATTAAACATTTATTGGCGTATATAACATCCGAAAAAATTATAAATTTGGAAGAAATCAATCGCAGAATATTTTTTTTCAACTATGGAAATATTGATCGTTGCACAAATTCGAGCCCTATTAATCTAGAAAAACCTGGTCACAATATTGATCAGCGTGCAGCTCAAACATGGACTCTTATCAGATACTTACCTTTGATATTGGCTAATTTAATACCAAAAATCGATCAAAATAAATGGAAAATAATATCACTACTTTTACAAATTATGTGTATCTGTTTTTCACCTACCATTTCTCTAGAAATAACAATTGCTTTAGAGAAACTAATTCATGAACATCACACTTTGGTTAAAAAGTATTTTGGACATATTTTACCAAAGCATCACATTATGATACATTATCCCTCAGTTATGAGAAAAATGGGACCACTTATACATCTGTGGTGTATGAGGTTTGAGGCTAAACATGGTTACTTTTAGTCAAAAAACTTCAAAAATCTTCCTAAAACTTTAGCTGAACGACACCAAATGTTCATGCACCACTCGTGGCTAGACAAAAAGTTGAAAATAAATTTAGATACAGGACCATCCAAAATTGTGGAATTGAAATATAATAAGTTTAAAATTCTTATTATGGAAGAATTAGACATATCTGAAGACTTTCATGTCACTGAAACAAAATTCATTAGATATGGATTTATATACAAACCGTCATTTTTTATTTGCAATTCCGTTGAGAAAAACCAACCAGAAGAAATTTTGCAAATCTTTTTGATCGATGAAACTCCTTTCTTTGTTACCAAATTATGGAAAACCGTACAGTTTTGTGAAAGTTTAAATTAATATTTAGTTCGTCCTTTAACTGACATCAATGTTATAAATCGTCGGCTTAAGATGCAAATGGCCTAACTCCACTTTTTGCTCAAAATGACGTTTTAAGTTGGTCACATTCATTAAAATCAACCGGACCTAATGGAAAACGCCTAAAAACCAGAATGTCAAAATTCCCGCGAAAAACTACAAGGCGAAAATTGCCTATCTCCCGCTTATTTAAAAACAATACGCAGTTGGCTCACCTCGCATAATTTGTATTGTGGCAGTAACGCTTCCCTGATTGAAAGTGCAAAAACCGATATTAGAGGTAAGTTCTATTATTTAATTGAATAATTTTAGTTTCATGAAACTAAATTGACAGAGAAGCATATGAATGTATTGTTCGGATGTATTTTTTTTATGTATAAAAATTATTTGAAAGTCTCGTATTGGAGTTAAGCCAATTTCCGATTCTATTTAGTCGGAGATAGGCCTTTTTATTTTGTGAAAACTCAAAAGTAGGCGATTCAATTCTAAGTGTTTTCGAAGTTTTTACTGAAACCCAATCTATTTCAGAATGGATCCACAATCCCGTGCATCAAAAATTATTTCATTGGCTAGTTTAGAATTCCAAAAAAACGTCATCATTGAAAATGATTCAAACCTTGCAAACAGACACAATCACCTTCCAGTTGATGAAGTTGCTACTCAAGGACCCTCCGTTATCTGTTAATAAAACTTCGCTTGTAGATGCCTTGATGTCCAAGTCCGGTGACATATTAACTCATGACGACTTACTTACTGATGAAGAGTTAATGAATATAGCTGATCTTGAAGTTGATAACTTGAATTTATTGTGCTCTGATGAAATGGTTCCAGAAGATCAGCAGGAGTTTCCACCAGCTCATCAACAAGTTCTCGTATCAAACGAACAAGAAGACTCTGTTTCTAAAGCAATCTCTTTCGAAAATATCCACGACTCTATTCCGGAAATATTGGAACAAACATCTTCAGACGAATCTCATCATCCTAGTGAAGGTGAAACGATTTCATGCGAAGAAAATGAGGATCCAGAAGGACTTGAAAACGCCGCACCGACAGGTGCTACTTTGGTCGAGACCGAAAAAAGAACACGTAGAAAAAGGCGCCACGTAGACCAAAAACAGTGGAAGAAGAATAAAAATAAGATTTTAAGACAGGAAGGAAAAGAATATTTTGGAAAGAAAAGGCTTGCAGGAGAATGGAATTATGACGTTCCAAGAAGTTCGAAGATTATGGAACCTAGATGCAAGTGCAATGCTAAATCAGCAAGGAAATGTAGTGAAATAACTGACCAGCAAAGAAGAGATATTTTTACCAAATTTTGGAATTATTCTTGGAACGAGAAGCAACTTTTTTTAACAACACTTGTTGAAAAAAAAACTATTGCTAGAGCTAGGGACAGAAAAACAGAAAACGAATCCAGAAGGGAATTCTCCTATGTTTATTTTTTGGACACATCATCGAAAGTGCGTGTTTGTAAAACGATGTTTTGCAACACACTTGCTATTTCACCTAGAACTGTGGGGCGTTGGGTGATAGAGAAGAATAAAGCAGAAGGTAGCAGCGCTTCAACTGTAATGGCCGACAATGACGAAAGCGTCAACGACGAAAGAATTAATCCCAGAACGGTGAGAATCAATAAGGAGAAAGAAAGTTTAGCCAATTTTTTCAACACTTTACCTAAACTGGAATCCCAGTATTGCCGAAAATCGTCGAAGAAATTGTATCTTGAAAGAAATTGGCAAACAAAAATGGAGTTGTATCGATTTTACAAAAACGATTGGTGCATACAAAACGAATCAAGACCTGTATCAACTGCATCCTTCAATAATACTTTTGATGATTTCAATTTAGCTCTCTTTTCACCCAAGAAGGATGAGTGTGACACATGCGTGGGGTTCAAAACGGGTAATATTGACGAAGCCATCTATCAAGAACATCAACAAAAGAAAGAAGAGGCACGAAAAGCAAAAGAAACTGACAAAGTGACAAAAAATGTGAAAGTTTTCACGATGGATTTGCAATCAGTCTTATTGAGCCCAAAATCCAATGTCAGTGCTCTTTACTATAAAACAAAGTTGATTGTCCATAATTTTACAATTATGGACATTCAGTCTCTGGATGGATACTGCTTTTTATGGCATGAAGGCAATGCTGGATTAACTGCTCAAACTTTTGCTACGATTATTTACAAGTTTTTGATGACCAATATTATTCCTCAGAGAGATACTTTCACAATGATAATTTTATACAGTGATGGATGTACGGGACAAAACAGGAACGCAATTCTTTCCAACGCACTTCTTAACCTGGCTCAAGACACCAGAATTACTATAGAGCAGAAGTTCTTAGAGAAGGGGCATACGCAAATGGAGTGCGATTCAATGCACTCCACCATAGAACGAAGATTGAAAAATAGAATAATAAATGTTCCAGCAGACTACATCAGTGTTTGTGAAACTGCTCGCATAAATCCGAAACCCTATAAGGTAGAGTACCTAGATCATAACTACTTTAAAAACTTTGAAGAGGTTCGGTACATTAGTTCGATACGACCGGGCAGAACATCAGGCGATCCGACTGTCACTAACATCAGAGCACTTCGATATAATGAAAATGGAATCAACTTTAAAATTCGGCATACAGAAGAATGGGAACCTTTACCTTGTAGGTTTACAAAAAAAGATAAGAGAATTTGGAAGTTAGAGGAGTTACCGTTGATGTACCCGTCTCCTATACCGATCAAGCGCGAAAAGTTTCAACATTTAATGGAACGTAAATCGTCTATTCCTAAGGATTTCCATTCGTTTTATGATAATTTAACTCATTTGTGATTCAATGCTTACTCTTTCTTACTTTAAAATTGAGATATTTTTTGTATTATTATGTTTTGCATAAAAATGGGCCGATAGTAAGAAAGGGATATAGTTACCTATCTCCAAAGGGCTCTTCAAAATGTAGGTCGCAAACGTCCTGACTCCTGTTTTTTTATAAATAAAACGTATTTTTCACCAAGTCGTTTGTTTTTTAAAAACCAGTTATAAAACAAAGAAATAATTTGGAAAAATATTTTGGACTTATTATGTTTTGAGCTTTCAAGGGGTTTTTTGTCTCTCCTGAACATTTTTCAATTTTGGAGATAGGCCAATTGCATCTTAGGCCGACGAAATGTTCAGTTATTACCTTACCGAGAGCCTTATGAGATTAAGCAGGCCCAGGGCTCTACAGAATTTTACATAGTGCCCAAATATAGTTTTGTTTAAGAGTCAACTTCTAGTTTATACTATTATATTTATATAATTTATCAACTCTAGTTTTTGATACTATAGAATAGGTGTTGAGTTCCTAGTTTTCATTTTCTATGATTTTGCATAAGGAAATATTGCTGTGATATTTTTTATCAAGAATAAAATTTGTGTTATATAATGCAACATAAATTATATTTGTTTGATAATTTGTATTTTTTTACACCATACCTATTACATTTTCACACTCGTGAGTGTTTTGGGTATACACCATAATAAATTACTTTCACTCTCCATAAAAGTGCTTTTACACTCTTGGGTGTATCGAGATACCCGCTGTTGGGATAGTTTTACTCTCTTGGGTGTAACTGGAATACTTGTTATACCACAACATTAGCTCATTTTTACACTCGTGGGTGTTTGGAGAATACACCCTAACTACTTAGTTTTACACTATATCAAGGTGCTTTCACACTCTTAAGTGTTTCGAGATACACGGTATTGGAGTAGTTTCACTCTCTTGGTTGTACATGGAATACGTCATCAACCACAATGTGAGATCATTTTTACACTATAATGAGCTAGCTTTCCATATCCTCAAGTTAATTTTACCCTTTACAGCATATCGAATTTACTCTCGTCGATGTTGATGAAATCCACACTCTAAATGCAGGACCTATTACACCACTGTGAGTGTGAATTGAGTGTGAAATTTCACACTCACTTTTTTACTGTGTATATGTGGACAGAAGAACAGTTAATGAGCGCTATAATATCCTAGTAAACCATAGACGCTGAAGCCCTATAGTGCGTTGTTGCAACTGTTTGTGATCAAGGGAGCACGAGTGTAGCTGGAATCAATTCCCTTTTGAAAGACAGGAAAAAAGAATCTCTGAAAGAAAATCGAGAAAATAGGTATTTTGGATTTGTCGTTAATGGTGAAGAAGTTATACCTCTATTTGATGATGGACACATGTTGAAGAATTCTATAGATTAGACACATCAAACGCATTCACCAATATTGACAGACTGTCATGTCCTGCCCTCAAAAATGAGCAAAATGAAAGTTAAAATGTGCACACAAACTTTCAGTCACACTGTCGGATCTTTGATGAGAATATCAATGTGGAATATCGCTGACAAGCATAGTTTACCAAGAGAAGCCGAAGACACAGCTGACCTCAATTTGTTTCTGGATCAACTACCCAGGAAGCAGGGTCACGTCATAATGACGTGATTATATGGTGATAACTCTTCAGAAATCGTCAGTGGTCAAAAAATCACCCAAAACTGACGACATAATCACGTCACAAAACTGACGACATAATCACGTTAGATAAATGACGACATAATGACGTCAGATAAGTGACAAGTTTTCATTGCAAATGAATTATAAACAGTTGAAAGTTGACCATTTTATCTGCTACCACTATTAGATATTATGTCCTTTTCCACCATTTTGATAATTCCAAAACCAAGCACACGACAAATAATATACATAAATTATATATTAAAAAAAAACCCGAACTTATATTTACTCAATCTGGCAAAATGCACAATACGAGCAGCGCCAAAAACCCACCAACCAAATTATTTACTTTTTTCGGCACTAGTCCCATCCCATGGATTACATATTTCCAATCAATCAATCAATCAAAATTGCTTTACTGACGAAAATTAGATATTTGTGACAAAACAGATCCAAAGTAATTTATGCAGTTGTGAAAAAATTGGTGGAAAACCGTAAGGTAAAGTGCAGTACATCGCCCCGGGCGTTTGAATTTGCCGCTATGTCAAAGGAAAAATTGATTATTTGATTGGCGGTCAAGTGCGAGTTCGGGAACACGCTATTTCCGCTATTTGGTGCTACTTGACATGTAGATTTAAGTATACAGAGATCCGATCCCCATCCGATCAACCCTATCAACAGCTGCTGCGTGTTTTGTCTCTTTTTGTAAACGTAAAACAAAAAGAGACAAAACACGATAGCTGATGATCGGAGTAAATCGGGCGTATGTGTGATAACGTGCTCCTCGAACTCACCCCGGTGTGGCGTCTGGCGTCCCGCGTCATGTCACATGTCAGTATGTCACACTTCACTTGTTCTTGTTGCAAAGCCACCGGCAAACGGCCATATTTATCTATGCAAACGGCAAAGCTTGTTTTTGTTTAGTGTGCACAGTAAACTAATTATTGGCCTGTGGTTTAGTGTTCTCTTTATTTCCTCGAGAGTTGAGATACATTTACGGTAAGTAAGATTCCTATTTTATTACCAAGTATAGTAAGTATACAATTTGGTAAGGTAAAAAAATCATGGTGCTGGAAAATAGTCTCAAAAGGCAACCCCTCCATCTCTACCAGCCATTAACCGATTTTTTCATTACCTACTCATAAATTCATTTTTCCATTTTTTTTAAACCGTACTCGGTGATAGGTATATCTCTTTTTAGTGCAACAAACTTTATATTTTTCAAGAAATATAAATAAAATTGCTACTTTTTCTTAGCGGAGTAGAGAGTAGAGGTTATTGACAAATGTTTGGGTTAGTTTTGTATGGTTAGTTTGGGATAATCTGTGTTTAGTTTGCGAATAATATTATAATTAAATGAATTAACAGTCATGTACAGATTTTGAATTTTAGAAAAAATCAATTCAAAGAATTTCCTGGTACACCATGGAAAATGTTAATGTATATTCTTCTCAAACAAAAATGATGAGTTTTTGTTGCACTAAAGTGATGTAGAAATAGTGACATATGAGAATATGTCGAAAGAACACAAACTATTATGAAATATTGATCTGCTTGCATCATTCAGTGGGTATACATAATGTTTTCATGATATTTTTTCACACCAGCAACTTTGAAAACCATGAATATCAACTTACTTAACTCGATTATTGATTTGATGAAAATAAGTTTAGCTGCAACATACTTATTGGCAAAAGTTTATTTTCGCCTACCTATATTTGAAAAAAATCATCAACCTTATAAAATGCAATTTACTAGAACAGTTGTAGAAGTGGATTTAACTCAGATCAGTAGTAGAAGAGTATAGAAACAAAACATGGATTATGTAGGCGTGGAATTTTTGGGAGATGGTGGCGGAATAGCAGTGGTTCACTCTTCCTGGCTTACATCTCTAAAAAAAGAAGCATTTTGGCCTCCTTATAAAACATCAAATCTTTTTAATAAAGCAATAGTGACTCCTGAAGAACCTGATCAGAGTAGTTGGAAATTGTACCCCATAAAACGTCTGTTTTTTGAGTGTGGTTTGTACATTTTTTAAATATTTCTGAGTTGTGCATGAATTTAATTTGAATTTTGCTATGGGTATTCCTTTGTATTTTTGAAAAATATCAACAACTAACAAATTGATTTCTTTTAGTCTAACAATGGGAATTTAGGGAATGTAAGTTTTGTTTTGCTTTTTAGAGTTAGAATGCCCTAAGTACTTCTATCTTTATCAAACTAACTATGAAAATTTTTAACAGATAACTTTGAAAAAGCTCAAAAGAAACTAAAAAAATGTGAAGAGACTTCAGATATACAGTCATCAGAATCAGATTTGGACTTGACCGTTAGAAAAAGATTTACTTCCAAGAGATGTTTATCAAGTAGCGAAGACGAAGAGCCACTTTCGAAACTTCCAAGGCCACCTATTTTCCCAAAAGTGATAATAAAACCCGGTAATAATAAACATACAAATATTATTTTTTTTTCAAGTTAATCATGATCAAAAATTTGGTATGCTCAATATGTATTTCTAAACAGGTAGCTCAAATTCCAAGAAAAATTTGACCGATACACCAAGACCAACCAGAGGTTATAACGATGATAAATCTGGATGCAACAAAAGTTTTACCAGTACACCAACAACTTGTCAACGTGCATTATTGAAACCACAAGCGTCGAGGGAAACTTTTAGTGCATCACCATCATCGGCTATTCCTGAAAATGAGGACATAACTTCATCACTTCATAGCGAACCAGTCTTAAGTGACAGCAATAGAACCATCACTGTATCTGCCAACGGTAGTAGTATATACACTGTTGTTTGTAAATCTATACTTACTGTGAGGTATCTATTTTTAGGTTTGGAGAAAATTTTTAAAGAAATCAGGAAATTAAGAGAAGAGTTGAAAGAAGTCAAGGGATTGTTTAAACAATCAAGAAACTCAAGATGTGTTATTTCTTGTTTACCCAATGATATTCCTGTGGAGTTTCCTTTGACTAGTATCACGAATTTGATATTATTAGAGGAGTATCTAAATATAGAAGACGACAAATTGAATGATTTGGTAATTGGTTATTTATTTATTTAAATTTAAAAAAAAAAATGATATCCACATAGGTATTTTATACAAATAATTTTCTCTTTTAGGCTTCCTATTTTTCAACTCTTGGGGGTAATGGAACTCATGCGCAGGTCAATAAAATTCTCAGAATGGTCATGTCAGATCATTTAGCTGCAAACTACAATTTTGCCGGGCAACGGAACAAACAAGCATTCGGAAGTACCAAGCTAAATTCTGTGATCATACGTAAGCAAACAAGAGAAACGTACTACCTATTTATTCTAACCATTTTTCTTTATCGATAGGCGCTATACAGATTACATCTCCTTCTACCACTAATGCTGATATTGAGAATGCAGTAAAAATATGGCTGAAACATGCAAAGCAGAGAATACAAAAAAAAGAGCAAAACTCTATTCTCGAATAGTTTTTCATGTCTTTTTTGTAAACGTGAGTAATCTTACTTTGTGTTGACAATCTTATTTTGTAGTTGAGAAAGTTGATAATATTATTTTGTATTTGATAATGTCAAAACGAAAAGAAAAAGAGTTCGTTGGGGCAAGACAAAAATCAAGGAGAGCTTTAAAGGCTTCCGAAGAATTTGTCAAAGATATTTGTAAGGACACTGCTGCCAATAATCTCAGTGAATCGTATCACGTGGAAAGTAATATTTGTGTAATACCGAATTCTGATCCTCCAATGAAGGGTCTTTAACATCACCGAAATTAATTGCTGACCATGACAGTAGCCTTTATAGTGATACTGCATCTTCTTTAAATTCTACGTCATCGTTAGTGTCCGACGAAGATAATTCATCCGAACCAAAAAATACACTTTCTCAGGAATTAGTCGAATGGGCAACCGTGAAACATAAAATAACACACTCCGCTTTAACAGACCTTCTTCATTTACTTTCCCCTTATCATCCCGAACTCCCTTTAGATAGTCGAACCTTACTAGCCACTCCCATTTCTACTGAAATAATTGATTTGGAGACAGGTCAGTTTTGTTATTTTGGATTTGAAAACATTTTTTCAAAAATTGTTTTAAATAACACTTTTGAAAGCGAAATTCATGTTAGTTTCAATGTTGATGGTATCCCCCTATTCAAAAGTTCAAAATTACAACTTTGGCCAATTTTAGGATTAATTAAAAATATTCCCTAGAGGAATCCTTTTACAGTTGCAGTTTTTTGTGGCAAAAGTAAACCAAAACCTTTAAATACATTTTTAAAACCATTTATAGAAGAACTGAATATATTACTTCAAAATGGATTTGTTAAGGGGTCGAACAATTATTTTGATGTAAAAGTTCATAGTTTTATTTGCGATGCCCCTGCACGAGCTTTTTTAAAGTGTACCAAATCACACACGGGATATTCTTGTTGCGATAAATGCACTGTCCATGGAGTGTATTATGAAAACAAAGTTGTTTTTGATAGCTTGATATCCCAAACACGCACGGACGAATCATTTCGACAGCAAGTTGATGAAGAGCATCACACTGGTCAATCTCCATTAGTTGAATTACCAATTGACTTGATTAAATGTTTCCCTACCGACTATATGCATAATATTTGCTTGGGAATCGTTAAAAAATTACTCAACACTTGGCTTGGGGGTCCTTTGAAAGTCAGATTGCCAAATCAAAAAGTAAAAATAATATCTCAGCGCCTACTTGATTTAAAAAATCATATTCCTCTGGAGTTTAATCGAAAACCTCGTTCTCTCGATGAGCTGTCATATTGGAAAGCCACAGAATTTCGAATGTTTCTAATTTACTTGGGGCCTTTGGTTTTGAAGGATGTTTTAGACATTGCAATTCATGAAAATTTTCTTGCATTTCATTTTTCGATTTTTATATTATTATCAAAAAATCATATTACAAAATTTGGAGCTTCATTTGTAAGAAATATTATTAATATTTTTATTGAACATTTAAAGACCATATATGGTTTAGAGTTTTTGGTTTATAATGTACACTTGTTATCACACATTTGTGATGATGTAGAATTATTTGGTGTGCTTGATAATTTTTCTGCTTTCCCGTTTGAGAACTACTTGGGCCAATTGAAATCTTTAGTGAAATCTCCAACAAATCCTTTACAGCAGATTCATCGTCGGCTAATTAAAAGAGACTTATTATTAATTTCAAAGGTAAGCTCTCAGTCTGATGATCATCTCAAACTTCTTCTAGAACATTCGAGAGGCCCATTACCTATTTTTCCCGAACACAGGTATCTTAAACAGTTTAGTAAAGTTATTTTTCATGATACCACTTTGTCAGTATTAACTCAATCAAATGCAGACTGCTATTGCTTGTGTCAAAATGAAAATAAAGTAATTGAAATAAATAATATCGTTGAAGCCAGCGACAATGAAATTTATCTTATCGCTAAAGAATTTATTTGTTATTCTGATCTGTACTCATATCCATACCCCTCTAGCCTTTTGAACATATTTGTTGTGAATAATTTATCAAAGCTTAAAGCGGTTTCTATCACTGAGGTTATTGGCAAATGCGTCGCTTTCCCATACAACGATAAAGGCTTGGTGACATTTCCCATCATACATAGTGTAATTTAAAATAAGAGTGTATTTTTTTTTAATATATAGTTTTTTCAAAAATGCAGTGAGTTTCATTTCCGTTACATGTCACGTAAGTATCACGTGAATATGACGTACAAAGCACGTCATATTCAATTCTTAAAAACACGTTATAATGACGTCCCTAATATGACGTCATTCGTCTGAGACATTAGGAGGTGATTTTCACGTCATTTTGACGTCATTTGACTCGTCATAACTCGTCACTGGCTGACCAGAATTTCACGTCATTTTCACGTGATGCTGCTACCTGGGTATTCGACCCCCTGAATGTAACGAGATTTTCGAAAGCCAATGCCAAGCCTTTGAAGCGACCAGTAACAGGAGAATAAACTCATGAACAATTTTGGAGAGATGCTTTAAAAATCATAGATAGTATGGAATTATTCTCATTTGAAGAAAAAAAAATGGTCAGCATTTCCACATTGAAGCATTTGAAACATACATTGAAAGGCATGATCCTTTTGTGACATTTGCTTTTGTCTAAAGGAAAATTCAAAGATATCTTGACAGGGGCCATAAATCAAGATTGTGTAGACATTTTTTTCAGCTAGATCGGAAGTCAAGAAGTAAGAAACACAAATCCAAACGTACCGCATTTCATTGCGTCAATCAAAACGCTTGTTCTTGACAATTTCATGAGCACACATTCTCCCAATCTCAACTGTCAAAAGGATTTGGCCTCTGATTGTCTTGATACTCTGAGATGTTTTTTAACTAGTGAAATCGAAGCCGGCGTTCGTCCAATGACTGGGGCGATTTCCATACCTCCTGTGCCTAAAGATGTACATCTACAGAAAATAACCAAAATCGCAAGGTCTTTCATCATCTATATGAGCAATTTCATGATAAAGCTGGTTTCTAAATCCCCAATAATAAAGGATTGCCACCAATGTATGCGAGTCTCACATGTGAGACATCACGGTGCCGACGGACGTTGATGCTGATTTCATTGATGCGAGAAAATATACTAACGCAACCTTAACTAGAACCGGTGAATAGGCGACTTTTCTAATGAGAAATTCTTTGAACATGTTACTCCATTTAGTTCCTCGAATTTGCACAATAAAACAAATTAGAAAACGACTTTTCCAAGTTCTCATGTCGAAGTTCAAATTCAATTTGCTCCATTGCAAACAACACAATCTAGAAGAAAAATTGTGCCAGGAGATTGTTCGATGTGCTTTCTCTCTACTGGTAGTCCAAGCAAGTTGACAAAATAGTCAATGGAACTGATACCAAGTTTCCGAAGTTCCTGGCAACAAATCCATTCCGTAAAGCTGCACGCTCATGTAGTACACAAAGTAGTATTTGAAAAAAAAAAAAAACATATTTCCTTTCGACATCTATACACTAAAAGAGGGACAAATCCACAAGAAGTATGAAAGAGAGGCACAATAAACTGGACGGAGTATAAATTGGAATCTTTTTTCCAATTGAAATGCGAAAGGTGAGAGCGTAAAAGTATATCGTCGCTGAAAAGTCAAAATCTGCTATGTGCTGAGTTTTTTGGGTTGCCTAATAGTTGTTGACACTGCGTACGATTCTGAAAAGTCGGTTATGTGGAATCTATATCCACAACAGAATAAATCGAGAATCAAGCTATGTGCGCGATTGTTATCAAAATGTGCTATGTGGAGTTATCACACACAAAGCAGCTTTCGCGTTTGCAAATAATATGTCAACCAAAATCTGCAATTGCCGCGACATAGCGGCTTTTGTTTTCACCGTACCTAGCAATTGTTGTCAGTTTCCTCGTTCCAACAGGTTTATTTTTCGTCGCTTCAATGAGAAGTTCATGTTATAAGCCGGAGTTATAAATAAAAATGGGTGTTTGTGTATTGTTCCAGTAGCATATTTAACCCATGATTTGTGGTAAGTATTATAACCGATTAATATTTTCAAATGCCACAATCAATTGTATTTTCTTATAGGCATACAGGTTAGGTTAGGTTTTACACAGTTTTACCGGCTTTTTTGTTATTTTATGTAGATAGTGTGATGATGCCTCTATCCGAAATAAGGAGAAATATTTTTTTGAATATCTTCACTACGCATTAAAACTAAAAAAGAGTTTTTTTTTATGAGATCTATGTATAAGAGGTAGATTCTTGGTGAACTGGCTTCACTATTTAATAACCTGTTCTCATCTCAAATTGATAATGATAGTTATTATATTATCGGCGTGTCCTTGAATATTCAAGCTCAATCAGGAAATGTGTGAATAAGATTCAATTATTCTCCTTTCGAGGTGGAAATATATAGAAATTATTGAACCATGAAACGGTTCAGCGGTCTTTCGAGAAGCCAATTTATGGTTGTTGCATGCACTGCAAGTTGTAGTTCGACTGGTAAGTCTTAATTTTGATAAACATCTTTTAAAAAGGGTTTTTGCTACAAAATTCGAACAACCTCAAAACTCTAAATAATTATTTAATGACCGCCTAAAATCTGATAAAAACACGATTTTTCTCTGCTTGTCAAAGATTTTATGTAACTGTTTTGATTTTATATCCATCCCACGTTTCAAAGGTTTCAGCTATTTGTGATCAAAATTATAGAACAAACTTGGGATACCTAATTACTTTTTTACGTGGAAAAAGTGCATTATAAAATTTGATGAAGCGACAGGTTTGTGTTTTATTTTTTCATTTCAGGTGGTTCCTTCAATATTGGTATTCAGAAGCAAATTATATTTTCTGAATATTATAACTGAGCATCAGTATGATATTTTCGAGCATGCAGAACGATATTTTTGTTACAGAGGATTCAGAGCCAGATAAAGAGAACCAACAAGTTCATAAAACAGTACCTAATGAAGAAGTATGTCGTGAAGTTTGAGATGATGTTCTCAGTGAAGCTATAAAACACAATTTTTTGTTTGAACAAGATTTGGACATTTGGGATATAAATGATGATGAACGTTCAGTCTATGGGTACTGTAGATGTCTCTTCTAATATTGAGAGAGAAAGTGCCTTTTGACGGCAGATAATGACGAACCAGACGAACCACTATTGTCAGCTGAAAAAGAGTCTTCACTTTTGAAGGAAGACTCTAGTTCTTCACGTTTTTCATCAACGACACATCGGATGTCTTCGCAGGAGTAGTTCAAATGATTCTTCTTGTGTACTTTTCGATAGAGATGATAGTATTCTCCAAGATATTGACATTTTTTATGCAGAAGTTAACAATAAGAAGTTACCAGTAACTATACTGAGCACGAACACTATGAGGAGCTAGATAATAATAGTTCTATACTGACTGAAAATGAAGATTGTGAAGATGAAGAAAAAAAGAATAGGAAAAGGAATGGAAAAAAAGAGTCAGAGGAGGAAGATGTTAGAATGGAAAAAAAAGAAAAAGGCCAAAGAAGATGGAGCAAAGCAACAAACGCCAAACAGACATAGATTTCGGGCTTAGAGGACAGAAATTGTCTGCGAGCGTATGAGGTCAGCGTGTAAAATTCTGGAGGTATGGAGTAAAGAGATGGGGCTCTCAGTGAATCCCACAAAAACGGAGCTAATCCTCTTTACAAACAGGAGGAATCTCAATAAGTTCAAACCACCCACTCTGTACAAGATGCCGCTAGCACTGAAACAGGAGGTCAAGTACCTCGGGTGGTCTTAGACAGTAAGCTAACGTGGAAACCCCATATTGGAAAGACAGTTAAAAAGGGCAAAGCCACAATGTGGATGCTGCGCCGAGCGGTGGGTAGGCGGTGGGGCCTAAAACCACACGTCGTTCACTGGCTTTATCGAGCCGTGATCAGACCGAGGATCTCATACGGAGCCGTGGTCTGGTGGCCGGCCACCGAGAAAGCCACTAACGAAATCAGACTAACCAGACTTCAAAGGATGGCCTGTCTGAGCATAACCGGTGCAATGAGGACTACACCAGGAGCTGCACTGAACATTCTCCTTTCGCTGCCAGAACTGGCAATCTGGATAAAGAGGGAAGCGATGGCAGCATACATAAGGATGTCAGCTCAGGAAGTATGGAAGGATAGAGGCACAGAGGTTGGCCACACTAGATTAGCTTCTATTGTGAGGCGTGAGATACCGCTACTGGCGGCGGGACTGACAGCCACGGATGGAAGACTCAGACTTCACAGAAGTTTTGAGGTACACCTTCCTTCCAGGGACGAGTGGCGGACCACGCTGGCAGAAACACCAGGTAGCACGCAGATCTGGTTCACCGACGGCTCAAAGGCCAACTCTAAGGCTACAGGAGCCGGAGTATACAGACAAGACAGGAATGCCGGGGAGGCTTTCCCTCTCGGAAAGCTCACCACGGTCTTCCAAGCAGAGGTTTTTGCTATCCTGGAGGTAGCAACTAGGGAAGAGATTCAAAGGGGAACAGAAGATAACATGATTATCCATTCTGACAGTCAAGCGGCACTGAGAGCATTATGCAAGCCAAGGATCAGCTGCCCGCTGGTTCAAGAATGCAGTGATGGTCTGCACGCCCTAGGCGAGAGCAAGAAGGTCAAACTGGTTTGGGTACCGGGACATATGGGCATTTTCGGAAACGAACGCGCGGACGAGCTAGCCAGACTAAGCTCTTCATCACCCCAGCCCGGTCCAGAACCATACCTGGGCCTGAGTAAACGACTGATCTCCGAGGCCCTGAATGAGTGGGCTTGGGAGAACACAGTCAAAAACTGGAGGAATAACACAACTTGTAGGCAAGCCAGAGAGATAATCACACATCCCAACAAACCAAGGACGGCCCAATTGCTGAACAAGAGTAGGAAGGCACTGAGTATCATCGTAGGCATTTTGACAGGACACTGCAAGCTCAACCGACACTTGCATTTACTAGGAATAGGCGAATCACCCCTATTTCCCTACTGTAGAAGGGCGGAGGAAACCTCCTACCATCTACTGGGAGTCTGTGATAGGTGGGGTCGCCTGAGGAGGAGGGTCCTAGGAGCGGCAACCATTCCTCGGGTGGAGTTGGGGGACCTGAGCTGGGATGACCTGCTCCGCTTCACAACGAAGACAGGACGACTGGAGTGAAGACGGTTGGAAGCACGGGGTTGGCGAAAAGGGCCACTAGGCCTACTCGCCGGTCTTTTGTCTCCCCACCCTTACCATTACCATTACCATTAGAGGACAGAACTATACAGGGAAGGTACACAAGGAAGATGGAAGATATGAAGATCAAATTAGACCTGCCAGGATGATGGGAAGTCGTTGCGATCATACTTCGACTACTCCAAGGCGCCACAAGAAAAAAACAAACTTCAAAAATTATGACAGCCGCACTTTTCTCTGCGCTAACATTGATGAGGACTCACAAACTAAATTCAAAGAATTTTGGTCCATAGAATCGTGGGATGCCAAACGGACATACCTCCTCGGACTAGTTGACAACCGCAAACCTTACAAAAAAAGACCAAATACAGAACAAACCAGGAAACGCACTGCTTTTGATTGCTTCTTTCATGATAGCCAAGGAATGAAGATTCGAGTATGTAGACATTTTTTTCTGAATACACTTGCATTAGGTCGAGACACGCTTAACATATGGTTGAAGACCGGAATATCCACCACGAAGGAAGAAGTCCGTGAGGATGGTCAAGGTGAGCCTTCTTCGATCAAAATCCAGCGAAATAAACAAATGTGAAAGTCAGTTATTGAATGGCTGGAGATTATTTCCAAGGTTCCAAGCCATTACTGTAGAAGTACTTCTTCCAGAGTTTATGTGGAATCCACTTTCCAGTCAAAATCACACATGCACTCAGTGTATGAGCTGTGGTGCAGAGAGAATAACAAGAAGCATGTTGCATGTAGGGTTACGTTTTGTAAAATGATGAATGATAAAAAAGTATCTATACAGAAACCAAGAAAGGACCAATGGGATACATGCTACCAGTATAAAGTTGGAAATATTTCACTACAGGAGTACGAGGACCACAGAAAAAAAAAGAAGAAGCCAAAGAGAAGAATGAAACCAGCGACAAAAAGCTTGTCATTACCATGGACCTCCGGAGTGTGTTGCTATGCACTAAGCTTCAGGTATCAAAAATTTATTATAGCCAGAAACTTCAGCTCCATGATTTCACTATCTACTGTTTAAACAACGGTGATGTTCATCTGTATGTATGGCACGAAGGAGAAGGTGGAGTTACTTCAAATGAGTTTGTGTCTTGTGTGTCCGATTTTATCACAAAAATGTCAGACGATTACTAAGAAATAATTCTCATCTCTGATGGTTGCAACTATCAAAACCGAAATCGAGTACTTTCCAGCCAATCATCAAATTTAGACATGTACAAAAATGTCGTTATTCGACAACTTATACTGGAAAAAGGACACACGATGATGTAAGCCGACAGTATACATCACGCTTGAAAATGTATTTTTGCCTCCACTATATAGCCCTGGAGACTGTGTGTCGAATGAGAGCTGCGCGACCAAATAAGCATCCATACACTGTATACCAATTGGATCATTCTCGTTTTCAAAATTATGAAAAACTACCCAACAATTTCACTTCAATCCGTCCCGGACGAAAGGTTGGAGAACCAACTGTAGGAGACATAAAAGCTCTGCGGTATTTACCATGTGGAAAAGTGCAGTTTAAGCTCAGGGATGTTGATGAGTGGGCCGATCTCTCTCAGACGTTCTAATAAATCGTTTACGAGATTGGAACCACTTAACAAGACTCCTCGTAAACTAAAAGTCGTCAAATTTAATGCTTTGCAAAAAAGTCGGTTATGCCCGCTGAATATCATCCACTCTATGGTTCTTTGTCACATGAGTAATATGTTAAATGTATTATTTTGCCATTTGATTTGATAATCATTTTATTTTGTACCTTTTGAATAAAATGTTGAAACTGTATACCTATTATTTTCCATGTAGAAAGAATCACATATTTTCTTGATTTTCATAAAAATTTCAAGTTTTTGAAGTTTTGTTTTAGTTTAAAATGAACTAAAAATTTATCAGGGAATTTGAATATTCGATATTTTTCGACATTGAAAACAAACAGTTTTTTCTGTCTCCTGAAAAATTTAATAATGCCCACATAGCAGATTTTGACTTTTCAGCGACGATATTATGTAAGACATTTTGATAACGTTCAAGTTATTTCAGAAAATGATCGACAAGTTCAGAGAGATGAACAATGAACAGCCCAACTTGGTATTAAGGATCAACAATGGAGTTTATTCGAACAAAACAATGGAATAAAAATATTGGTATTGACCAGTAGAGGGTTTATTTATGGTATATGAATAAATCCAAAACATGAATATTGCTTGTAATATAGTTTGTCCTATTCATTTTTAACGAAGTTCTAGTCATGTTTGAATAAAAATAAACATTTGAGCTGGTTGCTGGTTTATTGCCATTCTACTTTTGTCTCCATGCATAGAATTTGATACACTGATCATTTTCGTTGCCATGAGTTTTATTTTTATTCTCATTTGAACTTTATTCTTATTCCTATGTGATCATTGGTATCAAAAGTGAATAGAATTGGATTTTTAAATTCTGTGGTTTCACCAAGCTTCTATCGCTAAATTATTTATTCGAACAAAAATAATTATTTGATTTCAATTTATTTATTACGGTTCTGTACCAAGCTTTCCGTCTATCATCGGATAACAGTAAAATGATGTCTCTCTAATACATAGTCTGTTATTTTTATTCCTTTTAGTAAAGATCAAAGTAAAGTCTGTCTATCAGTATTTGTTCTAAATTTTTATTTTATATAGGGTTGTTGTTTAGTCCATACATTTTTTGAGAGATGTGATAGAGGATGTAGTAAGGAGTGAATTTAACCCCAATATGCATTGTACACAAGTTCATGGTTTTTGAGATATTTGAATTTTTCCGTAAATTCAAAAATCTGCATACTTCTCCGAAGTATTGAATCGCCAATAACCCTGTATAATGTTCAAATGTTTTATTCACTTTATGAAAATTTGTTCAAAGAATCTTCATGTACAGTTGTTTTTATATTAAAGTCTTACTATTCTTGTTTCTGCTGATATAAATATATTGTTCAATTTTATGAAATTAAAAAGGAAATAGGTATGAAAAAGATTCCTTATGTCTCCATGTGCGTTGCTTGTTTGACTTTCATTTGAGATTCTAATACACATGAGGCAGGTCTATAAAGCAAATATCTTGTATACACAACTGTACATAATGCTAATTTTAAACAATTTAGAAATTCGATTTTATCACTGCAAAAAATTCAATTCGTATTTCGTGAACTTTTATCATTTTTCTTGTTTTTTGATAAGTTTTGCGATATCTATCTTTTTTGTACAGTAAGGTTCGAATTTTTTTTCTTCTTAATTTGAATCAATCTCTTGATATTGCCGAATGGTAGAGTGCGTGAGGTTTCGCCATTGTTTAGTTACGTGCCACGGTCGTATGTGCTTTATTTTACAAAAATTGTTGAGGTGGGTTGAATGACACTAAATATGAATAAAGACTCATGCAACATTTTTCCGCAATTTAGAACGTCACTCAATCTACAAAGTAGTCAAAAAAAACCTAAATTGGATGAGCCGGGCACTAGTACTAGTGATTATTCAAAGAAACGGATGTTTCAAAAAGAATGGGACAGAAGGTAACAGTAGATACCTTAGAAAAAAATATTGCGATAGACCCTCAACTTGCCTATATCGAAAGTTCAAATTAACCCTTGCAGTCCTGACGTACACTGTAGTGTACCGAAATTAAACACTTTAGTACAAACTACGATTCAATGCATACAATGTCAGAGCTGTAAAGAATGGACACATGAAGACTGCGCTGACCTCGATTTGATCTCCCGTTTTCATACAAGCGACTTTTGTGAAGATTAATCAAGTGTTATTGTTTCTTTCAATAAAGTTATTTGATACTTTCTCCTTTTTGATTACAATATGCGTATTTTTCAATTTAAGAGTCAAAGTAATTGATTTTTGAAAAATAAATCGCCATAATTTATATAGAGTGTTTTCTAGAGCAGGCCCAACGTAGCGAATTTAGAGACGAAGGAACTCAATTTTTCAAATGGAACACTCTGTGTGCTGTTATCTAGTTTTGTTAAGCACTTGAAACACTGCAACTTTTCCATTAGAACACATGTCGTAAAATTTATCGTTATCTTGCAATCTTTGATTATGTCAAAATAGTACCCCTTAATTGGGTTTCGAGATGACAAATTCGAACGTGTTGATAGATGGTTGCTATCGCAGAAAAATCAGATTCAATTACCATGACAACCAGCATCACCAATCCAAAAGATCGGATAAGGGAAGCATTCCAGGATATAAACAATAACAACATACTAGTTGAAGTTGGTCGATCATTTGAAAACCGTCTACAGGCCTGCATTCAAAATAATGGCCGTCATTTTGAACATTTACTCTAGTTTCGCAGTTCGTTTTGTTGATTCTGTTAATGATAAGAATTATTCCATTTCGATTATACCATAGTGGATATTCAACTCGATTTTGAATCAAGATCTTCAACCTCTTTTGTTTCTGTTAGAATAGCAATCTACTCAGACTCTAGCCACGTTGCCAAATGTGCCAAACATATGTGAACGGAACATTGCGGTTTGTGCTAGTAGGATGTAAAAAGGAAGAATAGGGTTAAGTTGTAAAATAAACGTGTTTACTGAAAACGAGTAATAAAAAAAGCTAAATTTTGATTCACCAAGGTGTTTGACTTCAATTGCTTGTGTTCTGAGAAGTTTTCTCCCCTTATCTGACTTCCACAACCCTATCATTTAAGAGGTTATGGGCCCAGATACTTATAATCTCAGATATTGAGGCAGTAACGTGAAGCTAAGTGGAAATTGATTCAAACGAAGGCGGAGAAGAAAAAATGGCTACGTTGGGACAGTTGGGAATAAAACCATTCGATGGACAAGGATTCAACAACTGGGAATTCAGGGTGACGTTGGTCCTAGAGCAGCATGGTGTATTGGATGTTTTGAGTTCGGATCCCCCAAATGAAGGTTCAAGTGCCGACATTGTGACCAAATTTAGGAAGGATGATGTTCGCGCTAGAAATCTGATTGTGAATCATTTAGCTGATAATGTTCTCGAAATGATCAAGGAAAAGAAAACAGCAAAGGAAATTATGGAAGAACTCAGAGGCACGTATCAGAAAAAAGGTATGGCAAATCAAATACAACTTCAGAGAAAGTTAAGATCAATGAAGTATGATGCTAAAAACTCCTTGAATGACTTCATTATTGATTTTGAAAAAACTGTAACGGAATTGAGGTGCTGTGGTGGTAAAATTGAGTTGTCTGAAGTAATCACTCAATTGTTAGCATGTATGCCTGACGAATATCAACCAGTGACTACTGCCATTGACATATATTTTTGTCAAGAGAACAAAATTAGCCTAGACTTTGTTAAAAGCAAACTCTTGTTGGAAGAAAGTAGACAGTTGAAGAATAAAGAACAGGCGGCGCAGGTCGAATCATCACAAGCATTCATGGGACAGAAAAAACATCAGTTCAGGAAGTCATGGAACAATGGAAGGCAACATTCAGGTCAGAATTATGAAGGTACATTTCCATATAAGTGTTTCAAGTGTGGAAAAAAGGGACATAAGAAAGTGGACTGTCCAAAGTTGAAAAACTCTCAAGATTGTCATCTCATTGAGAAAACAGCAGGACACTGTGATGAAGATGCTGGTATATCATTTTTGGGTGAGGTTGAACTTCAACAGGAAGAAATGGAGGAAACAAAATGTGCAATGAAGACATCGGAGGGTGAAATCTTATTTGTAGTGGATAGTGGATGTACAAACCACTTGGTAAACACAACAGTTGGTAAATATCTCACGGATGTCAAAAGTGTTCATCACAGAATAAATGTTGCGAAAATTGGTGAAGTTGTAATAGCTACAAGACAAGGGAATTTATTACTATCAACTGAAAATGGAACAAAAGTAACTCTTGGGAATGTTCTGGAATGTGATGGCCTGTCTCACAATTTGTTGTCAGTGAAAATGATGGAGAAAAAGGGCCTGAGAATAATTTTTGAAGAAGGTGTTGTGAAAATACAAAACAAACAAAGGACAGTTGCTCAAGGCGAAATTATAAGAAGTTTGTATCAGCTGAAGTTATTTACAAGAAGTGTGTGTGAAGCAAACCTGGGAACCGAAGAAAATAATCTGATGCATAGACGAATGGGTCATTCATCTAAATATCCTTTCAATGGAATATGTGAAACATGCTTGCAGGGAAAACAGACATGTCAACCTCACAAATCTATCCAAGAAGACAGGAAAGCGGAACATGTTTTGGAAGTAGTGTCTTCAGATGTATGTGGACCAATAAATCCAGAAGCTTGGGATGGTGTGCGTTACTTTGTAACTTTCATGGACCACTATACTCACTTTGGAGTTTGTTATTTTATGAAGAACAAGAATGAAGTCCTGGACCATTTCAAGGTATTTTTGGCTATGATAGAAACCAAGTTTGGAAGAAAGTTGAAAAGGCTGAGATGTGACAATGGAGGAGAGTATGTATCAAATGCATTCAAGGCTTTATGTAAAGAAAAAGGTATTCATTTGCAATACACAATCCCATATACCCCACAGCAGAATGGAGTGGCGGAAAGGTTCAATCGAACAATACTGGACAAGGCTCGATGCTTACTATTTGACTCTGGATTGGGCAAGGAATTCTGGAAAGAGGCCGTAAGCACATCTATTTATCTTTGTAATAGAACAGAAACATCAGTTTTAAAAGATGGGAGAGTTCCAGCAGAATTATGGTATGGAAGAAAACCTGATTTGAATAAAATCAAAGTTTTTGGTTGTAAAGCTTATGTTCATGTGGCCAAGGAAGAAAGGAAAGGAAAATTGGACAGCAGGTCAAAAATAATGTACATGATGGGCTACACAGATAATGGATATAGGCTATGGGATACAAATAAACAGAGAATCATAGAAGCCAGAGATGTAGTTTTTGATGAGAAGCAACAAACAGGAAAACTTCAGAAACTAATTATAACGGACAACGATGATCCAAATGATGACAACCATAATCCAGAAAGTGATCAGGAAAACATAGAACAAGATGAGGAAGAAACACCGACAAGACCAAGAAGAAAGACACAGATACCCAGGCGATATGACGATTATGAAGTTGAACTTATGACAGCCCTATCTGTAGGAGGAAATATGGATATTCCAGAAACCTTTGAAGAAGCAGTTAAAAAGGGGTGGAAACCCGCAATAAAGGAAGAACTGGAGTCCCTCAAACAAAATAATACTTGGGAAGTAGTGTCCAGACCACGTAATGAGGAAGTCATTGATTCAAAATGGGTTTTCTCGGAAAAGGAGAGGAATGGAGAAGTGATAAGGAAGGCGAGACTGGTGGCAAGGGGATATCTGCAATCAAATTTGCAGGAAGAAGTTTATTCACCTGTGGCGAGAATGCTGACGATGAGAATACTTTTATGCTTAGCAGTTGAGTATGACATGAAGATACTTCAATTGGATGTCAAGTGTGCATTCCTGAATGGAGTATTGAAGTGTCCAGTTTTCATGGAGCTACCACTGGGAGTAGAAGGAAATCCTCAGAAGCAAGTATGCAAGCTTTACAAGTCTCTGTATGGTCTGAGACAATCCCCTAAACTATGGTACGACAAACTTCATGAAGAACTTGTAAGTTTGAATTTATCTAGATCTTTATCGGATCCATGTCTTTATTATGATGTAGATTTGTTTTTGCTGATTCATGTTGATGATTTAATTGTTGTTTCAAAATCAGATTTGAAATTGGAAAGAATTAAACAAAAGTTAGAATCAAAATTTCAAATGAGAAACTTAACTAGTGAAGATAAATTAACCTTCCTAGGAATAGATGTGATAAGATCACAGGACAGTATTTTTATTAGTCAGAAAGGTCTAATACGCAAAATTTTGTCAAAATTTAATATGAAAGATGCGAAAACCAGTTCAATTCCAATTCCGAAAGGCTTGAATTTGAGTATGGGTGATAAAGTTACTGACAACGAGAGCTATCCTTATAAACATTTGATGGGTTGTCTGATGTATTTGATGATAGGGAGTAGGCCTGACCTCAGCTATTCAATAACGTATTTTAGTCAATTTCAACAATGTTTTAGTGAAGTTCATTGGAAGAATTTGAAAAATGTACTTAGATATTTAAAATTAACTGAGGAGTATGGATTAAAATTTGTCAAGTCTAAGAGCCAAGTTAAGGAACATGTTATAGAAGCTTATGCCGATTCTGATTTCGCAAATGATATCACAGATAGAAAAAGTATAACGGGTTATATGATACGATGTTATAAAAACATAATTTTTTGGAAAACTAAAAAGCAAGTAACAGTGTCCTTATCAAGCTCAGAAGCTGAATATATAGCATTAACTTCGTGTATTACAGAATGTATTTTTGTTGCACAAATTCTAAGAGAAATTCTCAATATTGAATTATATCCTATAACGGTATATGAAGACAATCAGTCTTGTATAAAGATGGCTAGTACCTTAGAAACAAAGCGAACTAAGCACATAGATGTTAAACATCATTTTGTTCGAGATTGTGTTTTAAATGAAAAGATCAGACTTAAGTATGTAACAACTTCAGAACAGTTAGCGGATATATTCACGAAGCCACTTGAAAGAGTAAAATTTAATTATTTCATGGAAAAACTTTTGATTGTAAAAAGTTAAGATACATGCATATTTTCAGTTTATATACGGTTCAATTGAGTTAAGGTGTATTTTTGATTTTGATGAATTTTGTAGAGTTGTGAGATTGGGTAGGGGTGTTAGAATAGCAATCTACTCAGACTCTAGCCACGTTGCCAAATGTGCCAAACATATGTGAACGGAACATTGCGGTTTGTGCTAGTAGGATGTAAAAAGGAAGAATAGGGTTAAGTTGTAAAATAAACGTGTTTACTGAAAACGAGTAATAAAAAAAGCTAAATTTTGATTCACCAAGGTGTTTGACTTCAATTGCTTGTGTTCTGAGAAGTTTTCTCCCCTTATCTGACTTCCACAACCCTATCATTTAAGAGTTTCCAGTCATTGTTCTGTTAAAGAATTTCAACACGTGGTCTGAATACCCAGCCAATGACGTTTCGTCGCGTAACCTGTACCGAGAATGAACCAGAAATCCGAATTAGGTAGTATTTTGACATAATCAAAGATTGTGAGATAACGACACATTTTATGACGTGTATTGTTATGGCAAAGTTGCAGGGTTTTGAGTGCTTAACAAAACTAGATAACAGCACACAGGGTGTTCTATTTGAAAAAATTGAGTTTCTTCGTCTCTAAATTCGCAAAGTTGGGCCTGCTGTAGAAAACACCCTATATAAATTAAAGCGATTCTTTTTTCAAAAATCAATTACTTTGACACTTACATTGAAAAATACGCATATTTGCAAAATTCAATTTCAAATCTGTTGTTTTTGTAGCATATTTACCAACATAATGTAAAAGTGACATTTTGTGCCAAAAACACGAAAAAGTCAATTTCACCACAAAAAACGAACTATATTTTTAGAATTTGAGTTAATTGTTCCATTTTTAGGTTTATTTTTTGATGTCACGGTTTCCTAGAACACTCTGTATACACAGTAATCTTTTCAAATTGTGACCCTGCTGGAACCCTATAGGTTTTGTCTTAAGAATGTTTTCCTTTCTCTTTTGACAAGGGAGAAAATGGACTTCCACACACTAATGCGTCACCCTGTATGTATAATACATTCAAATATTCTCCTGGTGAGGATGAAACTAAATTGATTATTGTCTTGGAGAAGTTTATCTACTGCAATCCAGTAAAAAATAAAGTGTTTGAACATCTCAAATTTTTGAGAGGGATCAACAGTAATCTGAAACAGTTGACCAGTTCGTTACAGCCCTACGACAGCTTTCATGAAAATGTAAGTTTGCTGAAACAGATACAATGATCCTGGACAGACTGATTCTTGGTATAAAAGATATGAGAACTCAAGAAAAAACTTTCACAAAAGACTGAGTTGACCCTGAGTAATGCTATAAAGATTTGCAGATCCATGGAAGTCAGTGTTGCTACTGAAAAAGTAATAACATGGAGCAGCAAAATATAAGTGCGATAAAATCCAGAAACAAGCTTGCACGTGGATCAGGTTATTCTCAACCTCAAGGAAACTGTAAATACTGCGGTTCTTCGCATGAAAAAGGAAAGGGTCTGTCATTTAATTAAATTTGTAGTGGTTGTCGGAAAAAAGGACATTACCGTAATTGTGTAGAAACAGCAAGTCAGTGCATTTTGTGAAAGAAGACACACATTCACAAGACTCAAGCTGTGCGAATGAAAATAGAAGTGTTATCTGGACAATTAAAACATCCAATGTCAACTCAGTTGAATGTTTTGAAAACCTCGGGATTGAAGATAGCCCAAAAATATTAGCATGCTATGATATCAGTGAAGAAGTTTTTCGGGAAATAACGTTGGATCTTAAACTTTATTTTGAATAAATTCAAAACAGTTTTCTCTGGAATGGGAAAAGTAAACCATTCCCACTAAATTACATTGTCAGATGATGCTGTTGCTCAAATTTGTGCTGCCCGAAAAATACCAATAATAGCCCTTAAGGAGCAAATGAAAAGTGAAATTGATGAAATGGTGGAGAACAAAATTTTGATCCCAGTTACTGAACCTACAGACTGGGTTTACCCCATTTTAATCGCACCCAAATCAAATGGTGATATCCGTTTGTGCATGGCCCCTCGAAATTTAAACAAATTTCTGACGAGAGAAAACTTCAATATTCCTACATGCAATGCTCTATTCAGTTAATTAAATGGTGTTTTTCAAATTGCTGGATCCATCTCAGCCATTTTTGCAAATCCCATTGGACTATAAGAGCTCAAAGATGTGTACCATTGCAACATCCTGGTAAAGATATATAACGCAAGGTTCCATTTTGGAATTAGTTTTGCTCCTAAGATTTTCCAACGTTTCATGTATCAGACCGTGGAGTCAACGGAGTGATTTGTTACTTTCACGACATTCTAGTGTTTGACAAGATTATTGAGAAACATCATAAGAACTTGAACAATATATTTTATATTTGATCTCTCAATTTATCAGTAATCTTGGTTATTGACACTGTTAGTGACACATCAGTCCTCGTAAAGTACTTTCAGTTCACAAAGATCAGCAGAAAGAAATTTTGAAAAAGAAAAAAAAAAATCTTGACAAACTATTTTGTGATTTGAATGACAAGGTAAAGACATTTAAAGAGCTTGAGGAACTAGGAGGTTGGTTGCTCCTATAATGCCAACCCTTGAGGCTATGAAAAATCAGCCATTGGAGTATCAGATGGCTATTATGTCTTCTCACATCAAATGTCCCCCTGCCAACAGAATTTTTATACCGCAGAGAATGTTTTTTTCTACGAAAAATAAAGTTTTTAGAAAAAAGCAAACATTGATAAAGCCGTCATCCGAAGAATCATATATCATATGTCTTAGCGGTGCAAATGTTATACAGTGTGTACCCGGATCGACGGATGAATAGGTCAAAAACACACAAAAAATTGAATTGGAATTCATCTTCTCGGGTTTAGCCCTGCTTGGATAGAATCTAATTTTTGTCATAGTAGTTTTAGTTTCTAAAAATCAAGCATGTCATGGAAATTAACATAGAAACTATTTTTCTCACCAGTAAAGTGCTTCTTCCATAGTATATACGACAAAATGTTATTGAACAAAGTTGTTCAGAATAAAAAACTAAGTTAGAATGAAAATTTTAAAATCCCTCCACCTAGTTTGATTTTTTGGAGATATTAAAAAAATGTATCACAAAAAACCCTTTGAATGATGAATCACGCAATTTTGCAGATTAAAAACGAATTCTAAAATACGAAAAACAAAAACTTGAAATATCAAGATTAAATTTATTTCCATGCTATTTTGAAAACTTGGAATGAAAAAATTCAAATATCAAAGTAGGGGAAGGGTTTTGAAATTTTGCATTCTCATTCAGTTTTTCCTTCTAAACAACATTCTCCAAAAAAATTTTGTCGTATCTACTATAGAAGAAGCACTTCACAAGTGAGAAAAAAAGCTTCTAGGTTAATTTCCAAGACATACTTGATTTTTCGAAACTAAAACTATGACACAAATCAATTTCTATCCAAGCAGGGCTGAACCCCAGAAGATGAAATCTCAGTTCCAAATTTTTTTGTCTTTTTCACCTAATAATGCGTGGATCCGGGGACACACTGTATGGTTCAGAAATGTCAATTTCGAATTTTGAATAGTTTGGGAGATATTTGGAAAAGTCTAGTGTAATTTTAGAATCAAATTATATAGTCTTGGTTCATTTTGAAAATTCAATTTATTTTTGTTTGGTTAGAATGTCATTGTTGGCAGTTAATTCGCTCAGTGACCGATTCAATTCAATTAAATCTACTCACATCCAATCAAAACTATTAGGACCTACAGCTAAAAAGTAATTCCGAATTATTGATTTGTCCAGTTCGGAACCCTTTTGGTTTGACCGAATCGTCCGCGACACCAAAGGAATTAACCTATTCAGTCCAGCAACAGTTTAAGGATTCTTCGGTTCCAAGTTTTTTTCCTTCCCCTTCAAAAAAAAAACTCATTCGGGTCACATTCATCCAAAGGTTATTTTATTGGACCTACCTGTTGGCTATTTGCCGATTTTCCCCATAAAAACTGACAATTTTTTACCAAAAAGCTACAGTTCATGCAGCATCAATCAACGAAGTGCAAATTTCCTGGTCAAATTGTCCAGAATTTTCAACATCACGTTTTCACACCGAGTTTCAAGGCCCTATTCCATCAGTGATAAGAACAGTAGTCCCCTCTGTTTTTCTACAACCCTGTTGTCAACGTTATTTCCAGGCTTTTTTTATTCCTATTTTATTATTACTGGACCGTATAAGTGCCCTTCAATTGGCTCGTGAGATACGCAGCCTGACCATGGATGACCAACTTGAGAAAAGTGTATAAGTTGAAAAATGATATCAACCTGGAACTTACCCTTTGTCATCAACCACCGAGTGCCCTTTTTGATCCTTCGAAGCTGTTCCAGTTAATGTTATCGTATTTGGTTTGCGTCAGACTACTATTGGACCACCCTACAGTTGTGTGGTTGTAAACCCCTTTTTGGTGATCACTAAAATCGGCGTATCGTCTTATCGTATGTACATTTGATTTACATACACGAAGCATTATCAACAGCACTGATATCGTTGTGAATCCAACAGGTTTGTAAACACAAACCGTCATTTTACTTGGGTTTTGTGTTTTGTTTGATTTTAAATTCACATTGGTGTAGAGTGGACAAGTGAATTGACTAAAGGTACAGTAGTGCGGATGATACTATCCGTATCATCGTAGTAAGAAGCATTTTGTTGGCGTTTAGTGAGGAACTACGGTTATTTATCGCGATTATTCACCTTCAACTTCTGAATTTCCCGTTTTTCTGTTCAAAACCTTTTGGAGTTTGTGTTTTACACCGGGTATAATAACAAAACGGGTGGCGCTTATTTTTCTAGTCTACCTACGACCACAGTGACAATTGAGTTAGCAACCTCATCAATTCCTTGTTAAAGTTTTATTTGTACTTTTCAGGACTTCCACCCTCACTGTCGCCTACAACCTACATAAAAGTTGTCCGTTGTTTTTTTGCCGTGTCTGCATTTCAAATTTCAGCGGTTGAGCTGCAGTTTTTGTGGCACGATATAAACACCATGTTTTGTGGGTTGCATAACAATATCAATTCTGGCTCCCTCATAGTACGAATGCGCGAAGCCTTTGCATCGAAAAATTAGCGGGACTATCAGTAAAACCATCTATAAGAGATTACTGGGGTACAAAGATTATACAGTGCTTTTCTTTAATGTCCCCCCCTCCCTTTTATTTTTTGAACGACTTAACTTAGAGACTTCAAATTCTAGGTGCTGCAATACAAGCATGTTGACTATGTTTTGACATAAAATTGACATATGAAAAATTCAAGATGGCGGCTGGGCGCCTTCTTGGAATGTTTTTTTAAATAGGAATAGGAGTCATGTGACACCTCATTTTGAAGGTCCTGCTGAGTACTTTATAACCCTAGAATATTGAGTCGATATCTCTAAGAACTACAAAATGGCGGTACATTCAATTACTACATTGATACATACGCTTTGTAAAAAAATTCGTCAAATTCAATTCGAAAGATGCTTTTTTGACATTTTGGTCATCTATTTACAGACACTGTACACGCTACGTGATCACGACGCGGAAATTAACCATCAATTAATGTAACTTGTTTTGAATATATACCCCTTTATTTGCACTAATTTGAAAAACTGAGCCATTATGATCAATTTTTAGGAAAAAATCGCGTCTCTTGTTATCGTAACAATTCCAGTCATATTTGGCGGTAAATTAGACAGAACCTTGAAGTGTGAGGTTAAGTAAGTCAATATTGTCCAGGTATCGATACGGTATCGAAGGTGTAGGGGTCGATATCGATGAATGAATCGAACAGCGTATATTTTGTATATAGTTTATTCCATTGTAAGTTGTTAATAAATAGTGTATGTTCCTGGGTAATGCTGTTCTTTTGAGTACGTAGTACGTTTTCCGTTTTCGTCAGATTGATGAACTTGGGTGCTGAAAGCGGGTGGCGCAAGTTAAGAGTTAAACCATCTGTAATTGAGAATGATTTTACCCACGACCACTCTTCGTCTGGGACTAGCAAAGTTTACCAATCTCTACCATCTCCCTTATCGCACTCAAAAGGGTTGGAGAAACCCCCTATCTTTTCTTCTCTTTTATCTAGTCCCCCTTCGGTTTATTGTTACAAGCTTCATGTAAAAACTGTGTCATATTTGAACCCGGTGTCAACAGAGGTATTCAAGGAGCTTTTATAACAAAACCTTTGCAAAAATACAAAAACTTTCATGAAGATGCAAATGGACACCAACAGTCACGATGACACCGAGAAGCCACGGAAAAGGTATCAAATTTCTTGAGAATTATGACTAGAAAACAAAAGAGCAGTATAGAGCAAGCAAACAGTGGCGGTTCCTTCATAAGTGCACATGTGCACCCCAAATGTAATGCCTCATCTCGAAAAAAAAATAATAAAATTGTGTCCTGACATTGTCTTGATAATTATTCTTTTTTTGGTATAGCCTAAACCTATCGACTATTTCGTAAACAAAATTCCAAATCGCAAGTCGCTGATTATGCGTAACAAAAGATTAACGTGAATCCAGCCAATATCTTGAATCCACCCGTTCGCTTTGCGGGTCCATTTCGAAATCTCCTCGACCACCGCTCATCGGAATATTATATCTGATTGGTCAATCCCCTGCCGCCCGCTCCCTTGTTCATCGCGGCAGTTTAGAGCGACGTCCGACGTTTAAGCTGGCCCGCGAGCACATGAGATCAGTGCTCTTCATTATTTTATGTGAATAAAAGTGAGGGTATTCGCATAGAGCAATTTTGTTATGTGGATATTATTGATTTGACAATATTATTTTTGGAATGAGGATGGTTGAGTACACGTGAAGTAGTATAATAAAAGAAAATTTTGTATAACGTGTATGTCGTCGACATACACGTTATACAAAATTTTCTTTTATTATAATATTATTTTTGTTGTTGATTTACAAGTTTATGATATTATATTAGATTATTATCATCATTTAATTTGGAACCTATACAGAATTTAGATTATTCAATACTAATTATCATTATTATAACGCTGATAGTTACCTATAGTTTGATATCAACAGAAAATGAATTATGGAAAACAGGAAAATGAAACGCTTATTTTAAAACTAAAAAGTCGTCGGATTTAAGCGCAAAATGAAACGTAATAAATAAAAGCGTTCAGGGTAAGTTTTTAATTCATTTTTTTTTTGATAAGATCCTTTCATTTGCTAACCCAGATTGACGGTTTGATAGCGCAAAAGAATATTTTTGGGCGTGGTCGTGAGACACCGATTTTTTTTTCGTACTACGTTGTGCACCCCCAAAGTTTTGAACCACGCGCCGCCGCTGCAAGCAAATAGTGCATACCACGATTTGAATCAAACAGAATGAGACTCGTTCCCATAGTTTCGACAACTGTTTTTTGTGGAATGCAAGATTTGCCTTTGGGAGGTTCTCACTCATATACAGGTTTATTTGCTTTTGAACTATTTTTTTTGAGATGTCGTTATACATTTTTTTTTTCTAGTTCAGGAAATTTTCATGAGCTCTTACACTTCAGAGTTGACAGCGGCGAGACAATTTTCGTGAATCATCTGAAAACTGCTCCGAAAAACGCAAAGTATATATCTGTCCAGACGCAAAATAAAATCAATTGTTGTCGAGATGAAATAAAACAAATGATTTTGGGTGATGTGAAAAAAGCATCTTATTTTTCGGTTCTGGCAGATGAAACAGCCGATATATCAGCATCAGCCACTGAACAATTATCATCAGGATTAAGATTTTCACATGAGAACACTGAAAATAATACTTTTATTATTCGAGAGGAATTTCTTGGATTTTATACTCTTAGACAGTTGAATGCCAAATCAGTATCTGCTGTTATTCTTCAAGCATCTGGATCTAGACCTAGAAAAGCTTGTAGGACAGGGGTATGATATATGTTCAACCATGGCAGGCAATGAGGGTGGACTACAAGCCATCATCAAGGATTGTCCTTTGTACATTGCGCGTCCCATAAATTTAATCTAGTCTCAAACGATCTAAACATTCTTGTTGCGTATGTTGACTTAAGCACACGTATCGCGAACTTTTTCTTAACTCAACCCCCCAATTTAAAACAAACTTCAACTGAAGAGTATTTTCAAGATTAAAGAAAAATAAAATGCCCTTGAGTCTGAATCCTCACCAACCAAACGCGCTAATTGGCATGGCCGAGCGCGGCCGCGGAAGTCTGGAAGAACTCTTCCAAAGAACGAACGCATCCCTTCAGGATCCCGCGACGCGACTCTCCACCTGGCGACAGGGCCTGGGAGGAGAGGGTTAACACCGATTTACACGTAGAGCGTCCGAACCAAAAGGAATTACGCGACTCAAAAAAAGAAACGAGTGAGTACTTGAGCAATTTTCCCCCCAATACCCTACCCTCTTCCTCTAACAACCAATGTAGTATACCCCCCTATAAAAACCTGGGCAACATCTCCCCTGAATCTGGCTCGGATTTGAAAATGTCTGAAAATGAAAAATGTGCTCCAGTGACCACGCCTCAAAATTTTTTTTCCTCGAATAAAAAGTGTAAACAAACAAACAAGTTCGATGAGCCACTCGAACGCAGATGCGGAGCGTGACATTGAGGTGACGCTCGATAAATCCGAACAATCACGCAACACTGTGCGCGAAAATAGTGAACACTCTGATGAATCGGACAATTATCAAGACGTGAAAAATTCTGATAGTAAAAACAGTGTTGCCAGGTCTGGTGAAAATTCACCAGATCTGTGGTATTGGTATTGGTGTTGTTACGAGTGTTGTTATCAATTTCTCAATAATATAGAGGTCATATTATAGAGAGATTTCTGTTGTACTGGATCATCTAGAAGGTAGGTAGATATTTAAAATATATTTATATTGTTTTTATCAAGAAATCAAACTTACTTGCGTACCTATTCAAATAATTATAGATAATAGTTTACAAGCAAATGCCAAAAAACTTCAGTATGTATCTAATATTGGGTACACACACACATTTTGTTTAGCGTCAATTCATCACTTGATTGAAAATAGACCAATTAAATAGTAATACATAGTAATGTCCTAATATGATTATTACAGCCGAAATAATAATGAATGATTTATTTAAAAGTAAACATAGACATTAGACACTAGCTTATACAGGGAGTGTTTGAAAACAATACCAAACGAGTACTTTGGATTTCTTTTTGAATAGCCTTTCTCTAAGATAGATACGTAAAATATGATTAATAACATGCTGGTTAGAAAAATTGACTTTTTTCCAAATTTGACTAAGCTTTACGTTTTTAAATGTTTGCGTCTATCCATCAAGAAGTTAGAAATGCATGGAAATGACACGTCGATTTTTTTTATGATTAAAGAGCTTTTCGGGTGTTGAAATAATCTAAAAAAAATCAAATTGGTCTACTTTTAGTCAAATTGTCGCCAATCAAAGTGAGACACTCAGCAGGTATTGTTTTTTTCAGTTTACAATGTTAATTTCTGTTTTTATTTCATTCATTAATTTGTAATTTTTTCTTTCAGCATAGCGGCAAAATATGGACAAATTCGTCATCAGAAAAAAACAACAACCTCTTATTCGTCCACCTTCTCCACAGTCAAGTAGTACTAGTTCAACTTGTGCTAGTATTAGTACAAGCGACGTCGTTGAAGCAAATGAACCACCTACATTATCATCACCATCACAAGAATCTGACTTGAACTCAATTTCCATGGATGAAGGTGAGAATGCTGATAATCTTTCAACATCACAGAAAAAAAAACTTTATCAACACAAATATAAAACCGAGTGGGAAAAGCATGAACATTTTCGAAAATGGATAACGCCAAGCTCTCATGGTATTCATCATTTTAAATGCAAAATTTGCAATAAGGACTATATAGGGGGGGTAGCTGCTGTAAAGAAACACAATTTGTCCAAGAAACATATTGACAACATGAATACAATGCGTAGTCAATCAACTTTGTCAAAAAAAGTATTCACCCTGCCTTCGGATAAAATCATTAAACAAAATGAGATTAGAATTGCTTCATTTATTGCGGAGCATAATCTCCCAATTAACGTTTCTGATCATTTGACTGACCTTGTCAAATCTATTTGTTCATCTGGAATGGAGAAGAGCCAAGTTGAGAAAATGTCTTGTGACAGAACAAAATGCACCGCCATTATCAAAAATGTTATGGGGAAAACATCCTTTGATAACCTGGTCTCAGAGCTAAAATTGAAGAAATTTTCTTTGATGGTCGATGAATCGACAGATATTTCATCGGAAAAACATTTAGCCCTGGTAGTCCGCTATAATAAGAACTTCAAAATAAAAGATGAATTTCTTGGACTTATATCAGTTGAGACAGCCAGTGCCGAAAATCTCTACAACGTTATTGTAAATTTTTTCACGGAAAATGGAATTCCCTACAAGGAAAATTTAGTTGGATTTGCAGCCGATGGAGCAAATGCCATGATGGGGGCGCATAATTCGCTAAAAACTCTCTTAATTATTGACGTTCCTGATCTATATACCATGAAATGTATCTGCCATTCGTTAGCATTATGTGCCTCTTATGCATGTGAAAAGCTACCACATGATGCAGAGAAGCTAGTTAGAAGCATTTACTCATATATTCATCACAGTTGCAAGAGGCAATCAGAATTGAGAAAATTTCAATCATTTTTCAATATAAAACCCCATAAGCTCCTGCATGCTGCGCAGACTAGATGGCTGTCATTGATTTCTGCTGTTTCCAGAATCCTGGAACAATATGATGCTCTCCAGCATTATTTCAGGATTGAAGCGTTTGATCAAGCATCAGGAGCGGGTGATATCAATGATTTGTTGAACAATCCATTGAATAAAATTTACCTTCTCTTCCTTGAATACATATTATCAACTTTTACAAATCTGAATGTAGAATTTCAGTCTGAAAATCCAAAAATGTATAATCTTTACCCCCGAATGTTGAGTGCATGTAATTTTTTATTGAGTTGTTTCCTAAAACCAGACTACCTAAGAAATACAGAGTTACACAATATCCAGTACCGCAACCCTCAAAATTTCCTTCAAATTGATCACATTTATTCAGGTCCGAAAATGTCAACAGAATTGAATCGCTTAACAGAAACTGTAAGAAATAGCGTTCGAATCAAATGTCTGGACTTTTATATTGAGGCCATTAATCAAATACACAAACGGTTTCCTTTCAATTCACGTGAAGTGAAAATTCTCCAATTGTTAACTGTACTGAGCCCTCAAAATATCAAGAAGACTGAAAGTATCGGGCCTCTAGCCTCAATGTTTCCAAATCTGGTCACCGACATCAATTCCCTAGACCGAGAGTTTAGGGAATTGAAGTTTTCGAATCATGATTTCTCCTTAGATGAAGCAGAATTTTGGAGACAAGTTTGTAATGCCAAAAAAGGTGATGATAGTCTTGTGTTTCCAGAGCTATCAAATTTTGTCAATATTTTATTTACATTGCCGCACAGCAGTGCAAGCGTGGAGAGACTATTTTCAGAAATCAATTTGAACAAAACAAAATTGAGGAACAAGCTAGGCTGCAAAACCCTAAGTGGTATTTTGCACACAAAAAGATTAGTGGCCTGCTGTTATAATTTTTCTATAACCACGAATATTGTTAATAAACATAATAATAATATGTATACATAGATTTTAAGTGTTACATTTAGGTATTTTTCATTTTTATCAATACCAGAAGTTTATACTCGTTTTTTTTTCCATGTGAACACCTACCTTCAATTTATTTTAATAAAACTTGTTTAGAAAAGGAATACATATCTAGTTTTATCAATTTATTGTTTGTTTCTTTTGTAATTATGCGAAAAATTAAGATTTGGTGATTTTTTATAAAATCTGGCAACTTTTCAAGGAAGTATCTGGTGATTTTCAGTTTTTTGACCTGGCAACACTGAGTGAAAATCTGGGGAAACAAACTGGCCACCCACCGATGGAGGATTCTTCAGTATTCAGTATCACCCGATCCTACTGCAATCCTAGCTGATGAAGAAGCACAACTAAGGACAGATATGCTTTGTCCATAAAATGTATTTAAATTTTTCTGTGGCAATAAAGCATATTTGATTTGATTTGATTTGATTTGATTTGATTTGATTTGATTTGATATAGCAAATCAAACAATTTTGGATATGGGGAAAAGGATCGAAAGTGACAAACTTATCATCCAACGTCAATTGGACATGTTTGAAGAAATGGCCAATTTGTTAAATAATGAACGTTTGGACCATGCTAATCAAATCAGCGAATTGAAGAACGACATTTTGACCAAGGATGCCCAGCTGAACTGTTTGCGCCTGAAATTAAATGCTAAAAACGCTCCCACTCCACAAACAACTGATGCTATGGAAACTGAATCAACATCAACATTGAAAAGAACCCGAGACCAGGACAACACAACCGACGTTAGTTTTCGATTCTCAAAACCCAGATTGGACTTCCCTCCACTCAAAGAAAAAGACCCACCACCAACCAACGACATCTCCGCTCCGAACTTCAACTCAGATTATGAATCAGCTACCAAGAACCCTACTCCAGCAATAATATTTAACTCCAAACCACCACAACCATCATCTTCTGCTACCCAAGGGGAAATAAACAAAATCAAAATACCCCCCTGTCATTACTTCTGGACTTCGGGACTGGACAGCCCTATACAAAACATTTATCGAACTCGGCAACAACATTACACCTGCTGATGTTCGGAATTATAGACACGGTCCAGGCACAGCTTAAATAACAATCAGCTAGGAAACTCACCGGCGGCGCCTTTGTCCTATAGAAACGAGGTAAATAAGGATGGAAAAGCGGCTTCTCTCTTCAACTTGGGATACAAACCAGAGCAGGATTGAACATATTCATTGAATTGAGTTTAATGCACAACAGTAACGTATTATTTTAAGGGCCAATCTTTTCAGTTCCAATTAAAGTTTCAATAAGCTATCTTATACATAACTATATCCACCACTTTTAAGTGCCGGTTAGCGCGTATACGTCTTTTCACAGTAGAACATCTTTCCGTTAAGTTAGCAGCAGCAGACAAGGATGAACACAATACAATGACTTATGAAATAAAAAGAAATACCAAATATTTTCCCACATCTTATACTGGCAACGTCGCATTAAGGTGTGTCATCTGTGAAATTAAAACATAACCTTATTTCTACTCTGTGTCCTGTGTTTAGTTGTGCTTTTATATTTACCCTGCTTTTATCTGTGTTTAGTTAGTTGTTTCGTTACTGTTCTGGATTCTGGAGTTGAAAAATAAAATATTGGTAAAAAACATATCGTACTAGTGTTGTTGGTGAGGTGAGTGTATTTCTATAATGAGGTTGAATTGGTTAAATACAGGTACTGCTCTTTATAGATAATGGCTTCTCCACATAAAGAGACGCCCAAGAGGAAGCGAGCTCCAAATTTCACGAATAATGAGGTGGAAGTCTTAAGAAAATTAGTGTTGGCTAATGTGAACATATTCGAGAATAAAAAAACCGACTCCCAAACATGGAAGCTGAAAGGAGCTACATGGGAATCGATTGCATGAACATTCAATGCAACTACGGGTAAATTAAAATAGAAATCAAACTATTCATTATATTTCATCGGTTATTTCTAGGTAATAACAGAACTGTTGAAACTTTAAGAAATAAATATGACGCCCTTAAAAAAGACTTAAAGAAAAAAGTCACAAAAAACAAAGCAAAGACCTATAAGACTGGGTGCGGTGTACCAGATTACATTATAATTGATGGGCCTGAAAAGGAATTACTGCAGGTACTATCAATAAATGTTAGCGGCCTCATTAATGACTGTGACTCTGATTCTGTTAATAATAATAATAATCTTTATTTAGCATAAAGCTACAAAATTACACAAATCCTTAATAATATCTAAAACAAATCAGTTCCAATTAGTAAAAAATGAAAAATGTAAAATTAAAATCTTATAATATAACAATTAATGTAAACAGCAAATACAAACAACAACAACTCTAAGCTTGGTTTAAAACATGTTTCCTCAACAGACATTTAAACTGGTTCAAATTATCACAGTTCTTCAGGTAAGCGGATAGTTGATTGAATTCCTGAAGTCTCTTATGTAAAAGTGAGTTTAGCATCTGACTAGAATTGCATTTGTTAAACAATATAAAATCATTACGCTGTCTGGTTCCATAATCATGTACATCAATGAAATATTTAACTTTATCACAAATATAAAGTGGTAACATTTTCTTCCTAATTTTAAATATAAACACGTTTACATTATAAATAATTTTTTGCTTCACTGATAACATATTTAGCACATTCAACATACATTGTATAGGGGTATAACTATTACACTTTGAAATAACTCGCATGGCTCTGTTCTGGATTTTTTGTAACTGATCCAATTTATAGTTAGGCAAATTTTACAAGATTGTTGAGCAGAACTGGAGGTGCGGCGCAGCAATTGTGTTATATAATAACATTTTTGCATACATAGATAGACTCTTTCCTGCTCTAGCTATGAAACCAACTTTTTTCGAGAATTTTCGCGTAACATAGTCTGCATGGTTGCAAAAAGTCAAATGGGGATCGAATAAGACACCTAAGTATTTGATTTCATTATCATAGGTGAGTTTCTCAGAATTGATTACAATGTCTAAACTATTTATGTTTATTTGACTTAGTCTAGCTTTTTTGCCATATATACAAAATTTCGATTTGTTAGTGTTTAGACACAACTTATTACAGCACAGCCACCTAAAAAGTCTGTCCAATTCTACATTTATTATATCCTGCATTTCTTTGATATTTTTGCCTACTATGTACACCATTGTGTCATCAGCGAATAGTACGACTTTGCATTGTTGTACCACTTTTACCATATCATTAATGTACAATAGGAACAATAAAGGGCCCAACACAGTGCCTTGAGGTACACCAAACGGAACATACATAGGTTCAGACAAAGTGTTCTTAAATTTTACCCTTTGGACTCTGTTAGTAAGATAAGATCTAAACCAACTGATAACAGTACCCTTAATTCCCATTTGATCTAGCTTATACAACAAAATATCACGAGTGACAGTCTCAAATGCTCTCTTGAAATCAAGAAATACGGCAAAAACATAATTATCACAGTCAATGGCTTTGAGGAAATCATCACATATATTAACTATAACAGACTCACATGAATGACGCTCACGAAAACCGGATTGATTAGGAACTATTATGTCATTAATATCACAGTGAGTCATGAGTTGTTCCTTGACAGTCGGTTCAAGAATTTTCTCGTACAAAGGGACTGTATTTAGAGGCCGAAATTCACAATATTTATTGGTATTAGGAAGCTTCTGTACGGGGATCACAATGGAGGTCTTCTGCCAAAAACATTGTTAACGGGAGAAAAACAACTTATTTTTTTTTCATAAAATGTTTTTTTTTCATAAAAGCTTTTCCCAGTACAGTTATATTTCCCTTTTTATTTTTTGGAGAATTTTGAGAAAAAGATATCTCATCAAATTACTTATAAGTATATAAAAAAATATAAGTAGTTTTGCATGGCCTAAAATGCAACTATCAGACGTTTTTTCTTTTTGTCAGTTGTATATACGAATTTCTTAGAAAAAATGGGTTTGCATGAGGAGTGGATTACCTTTTTTAATAATATCGTAAATTGTTATAAAAATAAAGGAAAAACCACATTCAAATAGTACATCCATCTACCATGAATAATAATAGGATATTATTTTTTCAAAAATGATCTCTAAGTTTTCACATTTCTATCAGGAAAGTGAAAGCTTATCACGATTCTGAAGAACAAAAAATAAATGGAGGTTATTAATTAGCAAAATTGAAAATTATTCTAGAATGTAGAAATTAATTTTCACAAAAATAACAAATCCTGATTTATCATGGTAGGTAATTGCATTATGTAGTTTTCAGTTCTGATGATTCAAATTCATATATTTTTTGAAAAACCCTTTATACGACTGAAGAAAAAAACATGTGATGGTTGCATTTTAGGTTTTTGATCATGTAGAAGTTTTAATATTATTTTTTAAATCTTTTAAAATCTTTTTTACTTATAACAACTCAAATAAACATACAAATTTGATTAACTTGAGGATCACTATTTTAATTATGTTGTGAATTTTGAGTCTAATTTTCCTTTTCATAATCTTTAAAACCTCGTTTAAAACCATCGGAGTTGGAAAATTCCAATGCTTTTATCAAATAGCAAATATAATTTAATGAAATCTAGAAAAAAGTTTTATTCTTTAAATTCGACTACTACAGAGCAAATTTGTATCTGCTATTTTCTTCCAGATATTGACACATGATGATTAGCCAGAAACTGCAGAAGTATTATGGGATAGTTGGTCTCCAAATAATTTAAGACAGAAGAAAAATCCCAATCTTGTAGTACCGAAAAAGAAACCTTTGACAAAAAGGGAAATTTTGTTGTCAAAAATGGACAGCATTGTGGATGGAAAAAAGGAATTAATAAGTCTTCAAAAGTCATTCTTAGAAAGCGAAGAAAAACGGAAGATTGAGGAGCACGAAGCAAAAATGACCATGTACCGAAATGACGATATGAGAAAAGAAGCAGAACACAGGAGAAGAATGGATCCACTTGATTTACAAATAAAGCTGTGAGAAAATAAATAAGACAAAATCACACATTTTGTTTTTATTCCTTTATATTTATAATAAATTTCTATAATATCGTATCATATTCGTACGTGCGTTCTCGCCATCAAGATTATTAACACCAATATCATTAACAAAGAAAGCTTGTGGAACTTCGTCATCAACTCATCGTCAAATATAGCTTCATTTTGCAAGCAGGCAATATTGTGTAAAACTGCACATGCAACCACAATTTTTTGAGCTAGATCTATTTTCGTTCGAATTCCTAGATGTAGTACAGGGAAACGACGTTTCCATATACCAAAAGTTTTTTCTATAATATTTCTTGTCCTAATCTGAGCTTCATTGTACAAGTTTTTAGCCTCATTTTGTGGATTGTTCAATGGGGTCAACATATATCTACGTGAAGGGTATCCACTATCCCCAAGTAAAACGCCATTTCCCATTACTCCGGCCTCAAAATTTCTTTTCACCGCAGAATTTTCAAAAATGTAAGCATCGTGAGCTGAACCTGGCCAGCGTGTGACAATATCTCGTATCTTATTCTTCATATCGCATATGACCTGAACATTTGGGGAAAACCATCCTTTCCGGTTCCTAAATATTTCTCCGTTCTCCCTGTTAGGTGACTGTAGCTTTATATGGGTACAGTCGATGGCTCCAATGACTGGGAAAGCGAGCTACTTCGTAAAATTCAGTCATAACTGCTTGATTTTCAGCATAACCATTTGGTAAGGTTATATACCGGTTTCGTAATGAACATAGTGCTGTTATTACTCGAGAAATAAGCTTCCCTGCTGTAGATTTATGAATTCCTAGGAAATCTCCGATCGTAATGTAAAAGTTCCCCGTTGCCAAAAATCTCAAAGTTAGCAGCAATTGGTCCATTGGCTTAATAGCTCTGTTTTTATTCCTGTAATAGATATAAAAATGTTACAGATATAAAAATATATTTCACTTGATTTATGTTTCATTCTGCCCAAAACGAAAACTTGCACATTTAAAAAAAATACCTCCTTCAACCCATTATATTTATGACAAAAAATGTTTAATACTTATTAAATTATTTATTCAGAATGAAATTAAAAAGAAAAAATTAAAATAAAATTTTCACTTTGACACCCTGTATATCAACTTTTGAACAAAACTTAATTTGGGCAAATCTTGATATTTTTGCCCAAGAAGTATGCAGTCAATGTGAATCATTAATTATGGGACACCCTGTATGTATACTACCTATGTAGTTACATGTAACGTAACCCATGATTATTTTGTTAACATTCTTTAAAGATGAAATAAAGAAACAAAACGGTTAATCATATTTTTATCACTCACAAGAGATAAATATTCATTTATAATTTATAATGTGAAAAAAATTGAAAAAAATATCAGAAATGGGTGTATTTAAACGTGGTTTTTAGATCTGATCAACTTTTTTCAACAATTTTCGATACTGTCAAAAAGTAAGGTACTTAACTCTTCAGCAAAATTCATACACTTGCATTTTGTTCAATCTATAAAGTATAATATGTAGGTACTTACCAGTTTGTTGCATTCAACAATTGATCTTCAATTTCTTGTAGCAATAGTAAAACAGTTTCTTTTGTAAGCCGAAATCTATAGCGGAATTCCTCTTCATTCCAAAAATTGTAATGGTCCCTGCGAGGTCTTACATTATAGTCACGGTCTGGATCTATAACGTCGATAATTTCTAAATTATCATAATCATTAATTAGATCTAAAAATTCGAAATCATCCATTTCAGTATCACAACAAAAATATCAAATCTCTCAACACAATCACAGATTACAACAATTTCGAGGTTAGAAAACACTATTTATTTGGCAGATATTTTCTTAATTACAACTTTAACCTGTCGGTAACTTAACTCCCACGTAACATCGATTTAGCTGCCGGATAGGGCTAACGACCACTGAAGAGATCCTTATATTTCTTAACTGATAGATAAATATTAAGTGGAACTTTAATTGGAACTGAAAAGATTGGCCCTTAAAGTCTCTTCACAAATGTATTTGAGAATTATCAATCAAGAGTTTTTTTTTGTTTATTTCAATCACAGCATGGAGAAGCCAGATTTGAATAAGTAATTTATTGTTATTTTGACATTTATTCAAATGATCATGCATTATTTGCGGTTCGACTTGTATAAGAAATATAGGTAGAATTACATTGTGAAGGAGATGGGATGGTGTCATAAGATTTTTGAAATCTTATCGTATCTATGAACGTATATACAGGAAGGCGCAGAAAACTTCCCACCCAGGTTTTCTCAAGTGATAGTTGAATAATCAAAAATCGCTCGGACACGTCAATTTTGGTTTTTTGGAGGACACTTTTTTTCTGGTATTTTCAACCAAATGTCCCCACCCAACCCCTCAGAATTTCAAGCGGAAAAGGGGTTCGAGTGATACTTCATTATTTGACAGGTATTTATATCCCCGAAGTTTTAAGTTGCTACTATTAGTGTTCAAAAAATATTTTGTTTTTTTTAAATTTGTTAAATAGTCACATATTATACTTTGATACATTGAACGGAGATATTTATGAAATTCTCATTCTAAAATCCTTTATAAATTGATATCCATTGGTTATTTGGAAATTTGTAATAATAATGTTTTAATTCGTTGTTGAATGTATAGGACTTCAAAGGATTTCAAAACAAGGATTTAGTAAAATTACCTCAATAATTATAGTCGCTTACATATCAGATTCATCGGGAAATCTAAAGAATCTCTTCTTGCTGTTATATCTTGTATTCTTACAGAATCTTACGGCACAAACTTGTCCTCCTTTTCGATCACTACTCGGTTCACTCGTTATAAAAATGATATAACCCGTATAATCATTGAACACAATTTGCGAAAATTCACAAGTTCCAATTTCACAATGGCAATATGATGCGGAAAAGCACACAAACATCTGGTCACTATGATAGCTGAACAAAAATTGTCCGTATACCTCAAATATTTCCAAGATACTTTTTCCTCTTAAGAACATATTACCTGTGACATTACGCGGAACTTTTTACCTAAATAGCTGATAATTGAAGCTTCAAACCATAAACTCATGTTAAATATTTTACTGTTTATGGTATCCTGCTAATTCTTATACAATTGTAGCTCACAGGTGTTTTCTAGGACACAGCTTTTAAGCTGTGGTCTAGACTTGTAGACTAGATGGAGCTGTGCTGGATGTTCAACATTATTGCAATGCATAATAAATGAACCTAACAAGAATAGCCAGAAAACCTTCAAGTGTCTTTCTAGTATCTGAAGGGTAAAGCGTAAATATTTCATAATATTCCGTAAACCATCGATTCCACACAGCTTATTATAAGCTGCGTTTTATGAATAGGTATCAGAATATTTTCCATTCAAGTAACAAGAAACTATTTTCAATTTGGTTGCAAGTCCAGCTTTTGAAAGAAAAAGAGATTCTATTCTTCAAATTCGAAATTCAGAAACATTCCTCAGGTTACTTGATTTATTTTCAAAAAAAAAATAGTTTCCAGTTTTTATTCAAAATCCATGCATTCATGAGAATTCACATTATAGTTCTTACAGATAATAATATGGTAAGCATTTTTTCAAATTCTAGTAGACTCAAATAATTTTGAAAGTTTTTGTGATAGTCTTTAAATTTTCTGAAAAATATACATAACATCATTTCCGTACATCAATTCTTATTCCTGTTTTTTTTTTCAAAGAAATGTAATCTGTACTTTTTCCTCTTATTCTTTCTTGTCAAAAACAAAGGCAGCATAATTCAGTGCAGAATCAAATGAAAACAACCGAATTTCTAGTTCAAGCCAAGCGAAAGTAATTATAACGTACTCGATAATACATTTTTACTCGAGCGGGATGAGTATATCTAACGATATAAAGGCTTGATATCGGATTTATACAGTAAGGGTGATTCATACCAACAATATTTACAGAAATATTTTGACCTACGCCAATGGTATCTGTTGAGATAAATTATGGAAATAATGCTAACCCGGCGCCCATGAACGATCTATCCCAAAAGGCGGAGCTAAAGCGATTCGCGAAACGATCGGCGTTAACTCGTTCTCACCAAGAGAGTGTTTCAGCTGGTTGTTATTTAAGCTGTGGTCCAGGTGTTGAGGTGTCTCCAAAATCAGTTAAGGACCATAGAGCAATAACGAGCTTTTTGTACAAAAAGGGTCAGCAATACCATACTAGACTACTACCGGAAGAAAAGAAAATTAATATTGTTATCAAGGGCCTTGTGGACATAAATGGGGACGAACTAAAGTCAGAACTAGCAGAGTTGAACATCACGCCTTCACAGTTATCTTGGATTAAAAGTATTAAAACCGGCCCAGGTCGGGCAAGAAACACTGGTATTTTGAAATTTCTATTAGATAAACATCAGGCTGAACTTCTCATGGATATCAGAACCCTATGTTATATGCCCCTAAAATCCAAAAACATTTCATCAAAGATTTTTTGTGTAGTTTACTTTCATATAATAACAATATTTATTTAGCAATTTTAGCATTTAAACGGCTATACACAAAAAACAGATAAAAAGTAATTACATATATAGAATAACAATCAAAAATAAAGTGGTGATAAAATAGTGTAAACAATATTATAAAAGTATGTGTATAACAGATAGTGACGACAAACATAAAACATAATATAGATATGAATATTAGGACATCTTCAAAGGTATCCAGTACGTGAACACGAAGCAGTCTCTTGAACGTATGGAGACTCTCACAGTTTTTTATGTCGGAAGGCAAACGATTAAACTCGAACAGTCCTTGACACAAAACAGAATAATACAGAAGTTGACTAGATGTGGGTTTTGTTTTTAACATGAAATCAGTCTTACTTCTAGTATCATAGTTATGAACGTTTTCAAATGTATTGATCTTATCACAGATGTATGATGGTACTAAGCAATGTTTTATTTTGAACACTTGAATAAATACGTTAAATACAACTTTTTGCCTTATTTACAACATGCCAAGAATATTCAACATGGATTTTATTGGCGTGCACCTATTACATCCAATAATGGACAATTTGCATACATTTTCAAATGACTTGAAATTTTATATACATATTCTAGACATTATTTGAAAGTCACCAGCAAAAAATTTTTTCGATATACCCAAAAATATACTAAATAAATGAAAAAGAAGACGCGAATTTCTCTACATGATCGCAAAAGAGGTGGGGCCATATTACCCTCCCGAGAGAGAGAGAGTCATCTCAGTCAATACGTCAGACGGAGATAGATAGTGTATTCTGTGACGTATTGGATGTTGATTGGCGCTCTTTAATCGGTGATTACTACATTATTAGAAGTCGTAGGTTGATTTTTATACATCAATGGCATCAGTACTTACTAATCCTTATATTTTTCATATTTCCAAAAAATGTGCAAATTGTCCATTGTGCGCATAGCTCTATTTTATATAACCTGGAAATCATTCATCAAATACTGGGGCAAGTTATAGAATCATGTACTACAGATTTGTAAATGGGGAGCTGCGATACTATTATACTATAAAAGTTTTGTATACATTGCTAAACATTTTCCAACTCTCGAAATAAAACCGACATTCCGATTTTCCTATGATGTGATCCGCATGTGCTTCAAGATCTAAGTTGGCATCCAAAATAACACTAGGTATTTTATTTGCGTCACATGTTGCAATCTGACATTATTTTTATGCACATCAATATTATTGAAGTCAACATTTGACAGTCTTACTTTTTTACCGAAAAAACACATTACATTACTTTCGTCCTGTTAAAAAAATGTGGGACCCCAAAGGGAAGGCGCAGCCCCAAGCAACTTTGTTTTTTCAAATCAAAATACACCACTTGTGGAACCTCTTTCGAACACTCATTCTAAAAGGATTTCGTCTAAAATAATTTTTTGACATCTGTCAAACCGTGTGTCAGAAATGTAGTAAAAACTGATGATGAACTATTTAATGAACAATTGCATTAGCAATAACATTATTAGTTATTACTGTGATGTCACCTTTTTAGCGTATAACAGTTGTTGAAAATGTGCACCATTAACCCCACAAACCTAACCAATAGTCTTGTGACATCATTAAAATGCATACTATCGTACCTGGAAGGGACTCGTCAATTGCTGACACGATACAAAAGTGAGGCAAATTAGATTGATGAACAACAGCGCGGGTTGCATAACTAGGTGGGGTATTCCTTCATCTCGAATAAGCAATAACTGGTTGCATAAGTTTTCACAATAATTACTGTGATCATTTTGATTTATATTTAAGCATTGAAATACATACTAATGCATACTATGCATACTATCGTATCTGGAAGGGATTGCCAAATTACTGTATATTTGAGGCGAGTGCGACAGAAAAAGATCTCTGTTTTCTGTCTCATCTTCTGTCAAAGGTAGGGTTGCCAGATGGCCGGGAATGACCGGGATTTTCCCGGAATGCAAAAGTTTTCCCGGATCCCGGAATAATCTTTGTTAGTCCCGGAATCAGTTGGAAGTATACGTTTTCAAAATTTATAATTTATTTCGCTATAAATGAAATTGATTCTTAATCGTTTTGATCGTCCAAATACATTATCGACAAAAGTTATAAGTCGATATGGGTAGCTCCTCATTATCGAGCACGAGCGCGAAGCGCGAACGCGTATAAAACAATGCTATGATTCAACTAAGAGCTATACACCGACGATGTGTCGTCTCTCTCATACTGCCTGGGGGCTTCATATAGCCTGAGAGAGACGAACACATTGTCGGTGTATCATAGTTCGCAATTGAATCGTAGCCTGTCGATCGAAGTTAGTTTCAAAGTTTCAATTGACATCCGGACGTTGCAGATTCCGGTTCCTGCTTCAATTATTATTGACGACATTTTTACATAGGTAGGTAAGAAGGTAAGGCATTTCGTTATTTTTCACTAAATATATTGTATTAATTTTTGTAGTACCTAATTATCATGAGTTCAGAAACTGACGGTGGTCCGGGACCGTCAAAGAAAAAATATACTTGTTATTCTGAAAAGTGGGAGAAACTTCCAGAATTCTCCACATGGCTGCAGAAGAAGAATGACTTCATAGCGTATTGCAAAATTTGCCACATTGATATATGTGTAAAATATGAAGGTAGCAGGTCTTTAACCCAGATAAAGCCAAAGATAAAAATCTTCTGCTCTCCTATTCGGCCACTGTCCTTTATAACGCCACCATCAAAAGTCAAAAGAATATGCCTATTTCTTGTCAATAATGAAGGGAGGTCGGTGCATATTCTCAATCTATCTATTAATTGTCTACGCTCTGGTCATGAAGTGAGGTTATAATATATACTCTCATTTGAAAATCGTTAGAACAGCTTCTATGTTATTTGTTCTGCCTGAGGATGGATAATAAAAGGTAAGTTTTGACCCTAATTAAATCTTTTTGCTCGGATCTAAGTATTAAAATGCGAAGTAATAATGTGAATCTCTTCTAAAAAAGCCAATCATAAGAAATTTGTTATAACGTTTCTTATTTACATGATTTGGAATATGAGTGTCCTTTTAAAAGGACAATGGCTTTATGGTGGTGTTTTTCTGTTCCAGATATTGGAAGAAGCCGCTTACTCTTAATGAATTGTTGGATGAGGCTGAACGAATAGATAATGATGACATTGCCACTGAAAATATTTATATACTTCCTCCTGATAATGCAAATGCCGATATAACGGATGAAGACAGCGGTGATGAAGAAAACGTTGATATAAATAACTTGCCGGGTAGCCAGTTGATCACAGAGGCTGAAATACATATAACGGCCGAATCAGAGGTTGAAGAGGACTGGGAGAGTGAAGATGATTTGCCTCTTTCTACTTTTATACCCAAAAAACGCAGAAAGACTACCTTGCAATACTCAGAGTGGGTGAAGGAAGACTTAGTTCCAAATTTACCAGATTGGACAAGCGTTAGTGGACCAGTAAACCAAATGACGCCTGTCCAAACATTTTTTTTATTTTTTGATGACGACGTTATAACGATGCTAGTGGAGTACACAAATACGTATGCCAGAACTCATAACAAAGAAGGAGACGTTACTGAAGATGAGATGCGATGTTTCATAGGAATACTTCTTCTCAGCGGCTATGTTTGCCTGCCAAGAAGACATATGTATTGGGAAAACTCTACAGACTGTAAAAATTCTTTAGTATCTGATGCAATGTCAAGGAATCGATTTCGCTATATTATGCAAAACTTCCATTGCAACGATAATGCCAAGCTACTGCAAAACGACAGGTTTTCAAAGATGAGGCCATTGTTTGACATGCTGAACAAACGTTTTATAACCTTTGCCCCAGTTGAAGAACAACACAGCATCGATGAGTCTATGATTCCATATTATGGCAGGCATGGTGCGAAACAATTCATTCGAGGAAAGCCAATTAGATGGGGGTATAAGATGTGGTGTGCAACAACCCGCTGGGGATATATAGAATGGTTCGATCCGTATCAAGGATCATCCTCGACTCTTCCTGAGAAATACGCTCATCTTGGTTTGGGCCCAAGCGTTGTGCTGCAGTTTGTTAATGTTCTAGAAGAAGTTTTCCCAAACATGCCACATGATTTATACTTTGACAATTATTTCACAACATTACCTTTGCTCAAGACTTTAGAACAAAGAGGAATCAAAGGAACTGGCACTATAAGGGAAAACAGACTGGGAAAAGATTGTCCATTGCAGCCCTCTAGACAAATAAAAAGTATTGAGAGAGGATCATTTGAATATGCCTGCTGCGATAAGAAAATTGCGGTATGCAAGTGGCATGACAACAGTGTGGTTTGTGTTGCATCAAATCATAACCAAGTTTTTCCGACTCAAGCTGTTAAAAGATTTTCCCAAAAAGAGAAGAAAAGTATTCAAGTGTCACAGCCATTCATAATAAAAAGGTATAACGAGCATATGGGAGGTGTTGATCGCGCAGATCAGAATATGAGTCTGTATAGGGTATCAATAAGAGGAAAAAAATGGTATTTTCCTTTGATCTCACATTGCGTTGACATGGCGGAGCAGAATGCTTGGCTGATCCACCGGCACCAAGGAGGAAAACTTGATCATCTGGCGTTCAGAAGAAGTTTGGCGCAAGGAATACTGGAGACCTTCAGAAAAACTACAAAATCTGGGACTAGAACTTCTTCAAACCTTCATCTGCACTCTAGATACGATGGAAAGGATCACTTGATAATTTACCAAGAGAAGCAAACCCGTTGTGGAATGTGTCATAAAAAGTGCAATTTTCTATGCCAAAAGTGTAGGGTGACCCTTCACCCAAAAGATTGTTTTTTAGCTTATCATACATTATAATTCTTTGCCGTTTTCGTTTGTAAACACTTGTGAGATTTTATTTTTATTTTAAGAAATATTTGTTTTGTTAAACATAGTTTTATGGTTCTATTTTATAATACTTGCATTCAATAAAAATATTACAAACCAACATAGTTCAAAGAGCCATTGTCCTTTTTAAAGAACACCTGAGTTTGACGAAACCCATACATTGGCAAGATAAAAAAAAATACGAGGCGTCTTGTTACCTCTCAAATATTAGAAAAATATATATATTTCAATGAAAAACTGAAAAAAAAAAGGTCGGCCTTTTGTCTAAATGTCCTTTTAAAAGGACAGGGGCTTTATCTGGGTTTTAAGGGTGCACCAACAATCTGGGAAACATAAAAAAATGGAAATGGCCAAGAAGATATCAGGTACTGTGCAACATTTTTTCATTAAGAAGACATCGAATGAGGAAAGTCTGATTACAAAAGCAGAAATAGTAGAGGTGTTTCACAATGTCACTCATGGATTAAGCTATAATAGTTTTGATTGTCATACAAAAGTTGTGTCAAAAATATTTGTAGATAGTAAGATTGCTTCAAAAATATCGTGTGGGCGGACTAAGGCAGCCGCAATCGCACGAAATGTTTTGGGTCCATTTTCACAAGATCTTGTACTTCAGGACCTAAAAGATGTTGGTTATTTTTCAGTTAGTTCGGATGCGTCAAATATTGGAAACATTAAAACTTATCCATTTGCAATTCAATATTTTCATCCTCGTTCTGGAATATGTCGGAAATTGCTTGATTTCTATGAGGATTCAAAAGAAAAATCAATAGACATTTTTCATTGTATCAAGAATATCACGGAATCAAATGTCTTACAAATATCACAAATATCTGCATATAGTGCGGATAATGCGTCCGTTAATTATGGAAAACACAACTCTGTTTTCCAAAAAATTCAGGATTTAAATAAACATATTGTAAAGGCAAACTGTAATTGTCATGTCATCAACAACTGCGTGAAAGACGCAGTTAAAGCTTTTCATTTTGATATTGAATGTATTGTTATAAAAATATACAACGAGTTTAGTTCATCGGCTAGCAGAACTGACAGTTTAAAAGAGTGTTTTGAGCTCACCGAAATCGAATACAAAGATTTACTTCGCCACGTGCCCACTAGATGGCTGTCACTGTTACCGGCAATAGATAGATTAGTCTACACATGGCCGGCTGTTAAAAGAAATTTTTTTTTAAAGGGATCCAATAATTGCCAAAAGATCATTTGGGATTTCCTTTCTTGTGGCAAAAATGATAGTGACATTAACTATGATCTTGAATCTGAATGCAAAGCTGAGAGTTTTCCGGAATGTTTTGTGTATTTTATACATAATGTGATGCACGAATTTCAGACAGCAATTCTTGAGCTGGAAAGTAACTCTTGTTCGATCCTAAATATTGACAAAGTGATGAAGAGACTAATGACTGCGTTGAAAAACCGAGCGAATGATGGATTTTATGGAAGCAAGGTTCGTACCATTGCAAAAAGGTTAAATTAAACTGAGCGGTCTTTATTTACTTCACAAGCTAATTTATTTCTTGAACGAGCTATCAAATATTTATCTGATCGTTATGATTTCACCGATTATTCGTTGTACTCGAAACTCTCCAAGTTAAGCCTTAAATCAGAAACGTTTGAATTATCATGGGATGATGTTTCTGATTTACCAACGCTTTTAAATATTTCAGATGAAATAGATGACGATAAGTTATACTCGGATTATGCTTGTCTCAGAGAAATGTTTTCAACTTTACCAAAAAATATTCCGGACGATCAGATATGGGCTTCCGTTTTCAAACATGACAAAGAAAATGATTTGGTAAATTTGAAAAAATGCATTGCATTTGTTTTGTCAATACCGGTAAGCAATGCTTATTGTGAGAGGGTATTTAGTTTGTTATTCCACTTACTTAGTAAAGAGAGAAATAAAATGTCCATGGATCTTATCAAAGCAGAATTGCAAATTCGTCTCAATTTTGATTTGAGCTGTAGCGAATTTGCTACATATCTAGATGAGAATGAAGCATCGAAATTGCTTTCTGCTGCAAAATCCAATGCCAAGTATAATTGGCAATAATCCGGGTTAATAATTGTGAACGCACCCCTGATCCGAAATCCCCTAACATCAGTTGTCATCTTTTGTTTCTTTTTATTAACGTATAGTCTGTTCATGGCTTTCCTGCGGTTACAGTTCATTTTTTATTCAAAGTTACAGTGACAGATCAAAATTGGAGGTTGAAGGTTTGCAAAAAAAAAATAAATAGACGAGTGTGAGTGATTTGTTGGGTTTGAGGATCTTTCACTCACACTCGTCTACAAAATTGCTGGATCCTTAAATAAACAAAAGTTGAATAATTAAATGTCATAAAGTACTCGCTAATTGAAACGATATGATAAAATATTTGATAATGTATGGACTTCATTTTCTCGATTAAAGAAGGGTTTTGATCATCAATTTCAAAAATATCATCACTGTCTATGCTCGAACGTTTTTTTCTATCAAATCAAATAATATTCAAATCCAAATAAAAAAAAATCAAATTTGAACATAGCAAAATAAAGCGAATCACAGTTCCTTTATGAGTGAGCTTTCCAAAGAATTTCCATAAGTGGGGTCTTTTGATTTGAAAAAACCAAGTTGCTTGGGGCTGCTCCTCTCCTTTGGGACCCCACATTTTTTTTTACATGACGAAAGCGAGCTACATGAAAAATCTTTGATGACATGTTTTTGGATTTTAGAAAAATCTTGATCCCTGGGCCGCTTTAAGCAGCGTTCCATTTAATGGTCCCCCATCAAAAAAAACAAATTGGAAATATAATATCTTGACTTCCACGTAGCATTTCGCTAAAAAAACTGGCAACTGTGGCAACCCAATAAAGATGTCACAGCCAACTGAGAAATTCCTGGGAAATTTGAAGAGTAATTTGAATATACAACGTGGGAAATTTGGGAATTTTTATTCATCGGAGTAAGAAATTTCCGTCTAAAGTGTTGCCAACACTTATCAAAATCGGCCTCCTTGCGATGTGAGAGTGTTTCTCCGATAATTGGCGAGCTTACGAGCCAATCATTGTTTCCGGCCTACGTTTAAACGGCAAAAAATTGGAAGAACTCGAAAAAATGTTAACCACGTACTGAGGTATATTGAAGGAAATCCTCATGTTAGCACAAGAGCATTATCTCTTGAGTTGGGCATATCACGAACAACAGTTCGAAATATTTTGAAGGGCCATAGGTAAGTTCCAGTGGCCATCAAATTGATTCGTTAGAACTTTTTTCCAATTACTTTTAGATTTACATGTCGTTTTGAATCAGGCCTTGACAGAGGAAGATTTTATTCGTAGGTTGGCTTTTAGTCCCCAGTACAACGTGTTATTTTTGAAGTGATACATACAGTGAGAATCTTAGCTCTTGTTGCATGGAAAAAATATGTAATGAAAAATATTGCGTCATTCAGAATGTTCCATACGTAAAAAACATTCATTGTGTTGCTATGTATTTTTCATGAAAATGTCAGTCAACGCAGAATGTTTGAGGTTGAAATGTATTCCAAAGAAGAAAAAATTCAAATTTACAGATGGTATTGCAGTAGTGGTGCCTCCTTGCGAGAAGTTTTGGCATTTTTTAGTGTGGAGTACCCAAATAGACCAATACCTTCACATACGACAATCAGAAAAATTATTGAAAAATTTAACACATCTGGCTGTATTGATCCAACTCATGGAAATCACCGTGATCGACAGCCCCGTGTGAACACAGAAGACATGGAAATAGGTGTTCTTGCTGCTGGTCACCCCCAAAGTTACTATTTTCAGGGGTTAGTACACTTGTAAGCAGTCGCGGCTCGTGACCTGAAATCTTGGTGGGTCAAAATTAGGGTTGCCACCTATTCAATAGCTCAGAAAAGGACATAATGAAAAAGGCGCAGATGGCGCCGCAGGCGAAAAATGTTGTGGTTGTATTTCCCCTCCTTTATAATTAATCTTCCCTCATTTCTGGTAGGGGAAGTTCCGTTCCATAGTATCCACCAGCGACTTCTCGGATACCGGACATTCACATCCGTCTAGCTCCGAAATAAAATCTATCAATCCGCGAAAAATTCCCTGATTTTCCGATAATTCCGATTCATCATGACCGCGTAGAGCCAGTTCAAATGATCCACAAAACTTGATACAATCAATAATTTTACTTAAAATGTACCTATTTTGCGTGACTTTGTCATTATAATGTTGTACGGATTGGCGATATGCACTACTTAATTGAGTTCTTATATCAACGCGTCCCAGGCTACCAAAATTCATAGCATTTTACTATTTATTATTAGTAAACTTTGGCATTGTTCATATGAATGGTCGAAGAAGCATGTTTCTTCACATTTTCTTTCAAATGTTTGATATCAGTAACGCCCGTTTAGTCCATAACGAATCATCGGTACAAAATAAGATGCATGGGAAACAAAAAAAAGCGTTTTTCAAGTTGCATCCACAAATCCAATCCGAAATATCATACATATTTGGTTTAAAATACCTGTTGATTTCTTTCCCTCTGTCTTTTGTCGTTTGTTTTAGGTCCAAAGGAGGTTTGGGGCGACCTTTTTCTTTTATTTCTAGACGTTTCTCGAATGTTAATGCACCATTTATTTTACATTGCAGTATTTCTTGCACACTAGCCATTGTTCATTCACACTTCAAATCACAACAAAGTCAACACGGAACTCCGAAAAAACGATAATGTATCAATTCAATTCAACCTGACAGAGAAACCCGTAGATTCAATCAAATTCGTGAAGAATACCTACTGAAAAAACACGTTCGACTGTGACACCGACTAGTTAAATACGAGTCATTGCAATGAAACATAAACAATAATAAACATGAGTTTATGAAAATGCAATGCGAATCTTTAGGGATAACGTTGTCTCCCTTAAGCTTAAAGAAAACCCCATTTGCAATGTCACCGAGCTGCATGAATGTATTTTCATAATCAGCGCGGGTGATGTCCAGACAGCGCGAAAACGCTGGGCCGTCGACAAATTTGTGATTTATTCTTCTCTTTTTAACTTGCCGTATCCGCGTATTTCTATCCCTGTTCCCTTTATCGATCAGTGAGTTCAGTCTTCATTCATATGAATCGTATTGGCATGAGCTCTACGCACATGGGACAATTTGAAATACGGCGGATTGGACCATGCTTTATGGATTAGACGGAGATTCAAGAATTCGTGTGGCTGAAATGACTCGGTTTTTTATTGAAGAGTATTCGTAGTTACCTTTTTGTAAAATGTTAATATGAATGAAAAAAGTGGGTGGGTCATTGACCGATTGACCTTATGGACGAGCCGCGCCTGCTTGTAAGGAAGCAAATCACAAAGATTTACGAATATCTATCACTTCGAAAACACCACGCTGTACTGGGGACTATTACTGCCATTGGATCTTAAGTATGATTTCCCGAAATAGAGAATTTCAAATTTTTTGGACCAATGAAGCCACCTTCAAAAGTGTGAGAGTCAATCCACAAAGGGTGGTGCGGCATACTGGAAGGCCAAATCATTGGGCCATATTTGTTTGAGCAATCCCTCAATGTCTTCCTTGACTTTTTGGCCACTCAATTACCGTTGGCGTTGGAAGGAAGATGTGCCTCTAGAATCAAGCATGGGCAAAGTAAGGGGAGGGGCTTGGGGGGGCTAAGCCCACGCCAATTCCTGAATTAGCCTCTCCAGACCGAACTAGCCCCCACAACAAATAATTGAACATTATTGGTGTGAATGGGTTAATGTTGGATAGCGCAAGCTAGACTTTGCCGTTTAATAATGATTGTACGGTTATTATTTTTAATAAAGCCTACTATTTTCTGATTTGATCTGTAAAAATTGTATGTTTTAGTTTCGACTCAGTAGCGAATGCGAAAATGAAGCGAAATTGGCAACAAGGCGTAACGGGAATAGACCGCGGAAGTGTGACGTCACTGACAGCTATTTTGGGTAAAAACAAACTTTGGTTTATCGTGATTCACTAGCTTATTCTATCTGAAATAATTTTCTGAGCCTCAATAAGCATTTTTAAGCTCAAGTTGAAAAGTATAGAAGTATATTGTGCGATAGTTCATATTTTCGAATGTTGGTTACCGTCCGATTAAGTGATATTTTTGAAAAATTCAAAGACGAATTATCTGTCTTCCAAGAAAGGTAAGAAAAGTTTTGAAAGTGGCTTTTTGATAGCTTAAAAGCACGTTTTCACTTCGTAAAAGCAATTTGAATTGAAGAGTCTCTTTTCAAATGGGAAAATCAATACAGATTGAATCAGCTGATGTTTGTTTTTACCCAAATTCGAAATGTCATGTGTCAGTGACATCAACACTTCCGCGGTCTATAGGACTTGTGCATGTAGACGGCGCCGGTTTACTCTGTTGCAGTGTTGCCACAGTCAGTACATATGTACTTTTTCAGTACTTTTTAGCCTCCAATAAAGGTTTAGTGCTACCATGAAAAATTCAGTACTTTTTTACCATTTTGATGCTTTTTAGTACATTACCAGTCCCTTACCTTTTTGGATAACAAAATAAACAAATAAATAAATAGCATCAATGTATATCAGCGTTTCCTGATATGTCAAATATCGATACTTTTCTATCGCCACCAAACCCAACCCTTTATGCCTGGGTTACATTGAATTTCATCTCGAAGTGAAACTGTCAAATTTCCGCTTGCCAAATGGGAATCATATGGTACCATCTATATTGAATTTGGAGTAAGCGTGACTTTGAACACAAATTCAATGAAGATGTAAGCATATAATTCCCGTTTGCCAAGCGGAAATTTGACAGTTCCACTCCGAAATGAAATTGAATGTAAACCTTGTGTTATGTTTAACGTCAAATGTCAATTATCACAATCAGTCAATCACATGTGTGTGCATTATTAAATATATGGTGTTTACTGTTTACTGTTTAGTGAGTGTTACTCAAGTAGCTCAGTACTCACTACTGAACTCACAAACAGCCACAGCCTCAGAGAAGAGGCGAGTGGGAGTTTCTCTGGATTTTTCGTTTTCCGTGCTAGTGATTGAATGAGATATTTGAGAAAAAATGGATAGGTAAGCAATGTAATTTTAGAACGTACAATAGTGGTTCGTTTTTTAGACTATGGGTTTACGTTGCTTGCTATTTTAACAGCTGTTATGATTACCTTGCCCTCTCTTACCTTATCCTTGAATTTAACCTCCTCCTAACCTAACATTGATAATTATGGGTAGTTTGATGGTTTTGTGATTAGGTTTATATTTATTATAGATTCGTTATAAGAATGAAACCAAAAGAGGTGGTGGAGTCTTCAAAGGCTAATAGTGGTGATAGAGCTACAGATACAGGCGCAGGAAGTGGTAGTATTGTTATGGAGGGTGGTGGTTTAGGCTCCTCGTCGATAGACACTACTATTCAAAATCAGGTTTCGGAGAAACCTGTAAGTACCCACCCATTCATAAAGTTGCTTTTGCTTTTATAACAAGATGTTTTTGAAACAGAATAATAAACTCTTTTTTTACACGCAGACAAGAATAAGCAACACAAGTGCACTTACTGCTCCGATAGTCTCCAGCGAGAGCGACAGTGAAAGTCAGTTATCATCAGGCGATGAAGGACCGTCAGTAGCAGTAAGTGAACTGGAAAATTTGTTTTAAGTATGTGTATTCTATAGGTTGTAAATTTTAGAAAAGAAAACGAAAGAAATATACTCAGCATTTCAAAAATGAATGGCTTCAAGAGTTTCTTTGGCTGACTTGCAAAGACAACACTTCTTTTTGTAAGATTTGTAATAAATCCATTCAGGGCAGCTACACCCATCTTTCAAGACATGAAAGTAGGAGTGTACACAAAAGAAAGTTGGAAATGAGAAAGGGTATGGCCAACTTGAACGATATTTATGAAAACACCAATCAAGCTGGTGTAGTAAGGCAAACTAAAGAAGCAGAATTTAAGCTCTGCATGTTTGTTGTTGAGCACAATATGCCATTCTTGATTATGGAACATCTGCCAGATTTGCTTAAATCAGCTTTGCCGGATTCTAAAATAGCAAAAAACATCAAGTGTTCAAGAACCAAAGCTACAGCAACGGTCAAATCAGTGGGGAAGGAATATCACAAACAAATTTCTGCAATTTTGAATGCAGTAAAATTTTCTATCATTGTAGATGAATTTTTATTGATGCAGTTCAAGCATTTAGTTGAGGGTGACTTAGAAACAGTTTCTACAGAATATCGACAAATTGGGAATTTAAATTCCAGTACAAAAGAAAAACTTCTAAAACTAGATTTCCAATCATTTTGGTTTGAAATTTATTCCATAAAAAATGTTGATAATCAGTCTATGTTTCATAATATTTGTAATTTTATCTTCAACATAATTAGCTTAACTCACAGTAGCGCTGTGGCTGAGAGAATTTTTAGCAGAGTTAATCTTATCAAAACTAAATCTAGAAATAGGTTGTTGCCAGAAACTTGTAATGACTTATTAATGTCTTACGAATTGTTACGGGAAAATAACAATACTTGTTTTGATTGGGCCCCGAACAAAACACTATGTAATGAAACTGTAGAGTACCAACGAAAATAAATAATTTAATAAAAATATCTTTTATTTATGTATTTTACACCATAAGCAGATTTTTTCCAGCGGTTTGATGTCAAATCATTATACAATAAATACAAGATATGATATTCAGACACGAAGACGTAATGTGGAGAGTAAAATTTTAACTTCTAACAATGACGTTAACATAGAAATGGCATCGTTTCTATAGAAATATACTCTACACGTGACGTCGTTGCTTCTACACTGTGGGCCGAAATAAAGGAGTACATTTTTTAATTGAAAATATATTTTTTGTTTTTTGGACGATTTAATTTCTTTTTGCAGGACTAATAACCTAACATGTCCTCAACATGACTGTAAATTAGAAAGCAAAAATAATGCACAGGGTCGGACTTATAAAAAAAATTATATAACAGTGAATTTGAAGTCGTTGCAAATGAAAACTGTCTTAGCTAAAATTGTACTAATATTCTTTTTCGGTAGATAAACTATCCAGAACACTTCAGTAAAAAGAAAATTTTCCAAAATTACCGGATTCGCGAAATACCATTTTTTTATTAAATCACTTTTTAACAAATAACACATTTATGAAAACAGTTTAGTAATTTTGAAACTTGGAGTAAAATATTATGGATGTGGCCACCATTATTGTTTACCACTTCTTGAAGTCGTCTGCGCCATAAATTGATAGCCCCATTTATTGCACCCTGTTCAAAATTGTTCCAAACAAACTGCATTTTTTGTTTGAGCTGCTGGATTGTTTCAAATTGTTGTCCGTCATACAAATTTTGTTCGAAAATTCCCCAAATTGAATAATCAACTGTATTTAATTCTGGGCTGTTAGGTGGTCACGTTTCTGGCTCAATATAATCCGGGCAATTTTCACTCAAGAACATCCTTGTACTGTGGGAAGTGTGCGAGAAACCACCATCCTGTTGGAAAGTGTAATCGTAACAAACATCTTCAATTTCTGGTAATTTGGCAAGATTTGTTCTTGATACGTTTCTGAATTGAGTTTTACCCCAGCATCAACAAAAATTAGAGATTTTCCCAACATGGATACTGCAACAGAGACCATTACACCTTTTGAGAAATGACTTCTTTCAATCAAAAGATGCTCTAAATTTTTCTCTAAGTATTTTTCTCTTAAATTGTACGTCAGAATATACCCTATTATTCTGGGTATTTTTAGGTGGCCGTGAATAAAACATTTTTTCATTTGAAAACCATATTTTTCTAATGTCTTCGCGGGAGCGGAATCTTCCTAATAGCAAATTACATCTTTCCAATCGTTTTTCTCTTACATTGGCCGTAAGTCTTTGACAGTAGACTTTTTTAAATATTTTAAGATGGCAGTCTTCTTTAATGATTCTTCGAACTGTCGTACGGGAAATCCTAGTTAATTTTGCGATTTTCCTTGTTCCAACAATTTGGCCAGGTTGCAAATTTCCTAAAACAACCCTTACTTTACCAATATTTTGTTCAGTTCTCGAGCTTCGCTTCCTTCCTCTTCCACGTTTATTTTCAATAGACCCATCGTTTTCCCTCAGATGTCTTAAGAACTTTCCTATCGTTCCAATATGCCAATTTTTCACGGAAATATTTGATTAATAATCTGTCCTCTTTGCTCAAAAGTGGCATTATCAACTGACTAATTTACTTATTTAACTGTAAATGTCAAACAAATTCCATGGCAACCTGAGCAGTATGGCCTACTAAGTAAAATTGACATAAAAGAAGTGGTAAACAATAATGGTGGCCACATTCATAATATTTTACTCCAAGTTTTAAAATCACTAAACTGTTTTCATAAATGTGTTATTGGTTAAAATGTTATTCAATAAAAAAATGGTATTTCGCGAATCCGATAATTTCGGAAAATTTCCTTTTTACTGAAGTGTTCCGGATAGTTTATCTACCGAAAAAGCATATTAGTACAATTTTAGCTAAGACAGTTTTCATTTGCAACGAGCTCAAATGCACTGTTATATATATTTTTTTATAAGTTCCACCCTGTACATTATTTTTGCTTTCAAATTTACAGTCATGTTGAGGACATGTTAGGTTATTAGCCCTGCAAAAAGAAATCAAATCACCCAAAAAATAAAAAATATATTTTCAATTAAAAAATGTACTCCTTTATTCGGCCCACAGTGTATGTCAAATGAAGGCCTGCTGGCCTACGCCAATCATTGAAATGCATACTATCGTACCTGGAAGGGTCAATTGCCAAATTACTGTAAATTTGAGGCAAGATGCAAGTGCAACCAAAAGAGATGAAGCTTAGTATGAGGAGTTCTTTTCTCTGTTCTCTGTCTCATCTTCTGTCAAAGGGCACTTTCGGAAACACTGATCCGAATTCCCCTATCATCAGTTGTCATCTTTTGTTTCATTTTATTAGATAGATAGATAGATAGATAGAAACGTCTTTTTATTAAACTCGGCAAAGGGCAGCAATGCTGTTAACTTAACCGAGTATACATACTAAACAAGAATATAACAATAATAATAATGATCAAGTATAATATGTATAGAAAGCCAAATGAATGATGAGAATACTTAAATATAATACATCTAATATCTAGCCAGCAAAAAATCCCTAACCTTTGACCTAAAGGATGCTAAACTGAGATTATCAAATTTTTTATTAATAAATTCATTGTATACCTTGGGTGCACCATATGAGAAACTACGTTGAAACAAAGCAGTCCTGTGTTTCGGTAGATTTAAACAGTTATTGTGGCGTGTAGGCAGATTATGTGTCGAAAATCTAAAACTGAGCTTCTCACGCAGATAAGGAGGAATACCATCAGCTAGCAGACGATGAAGAAAACATGCAAAATGCAACTTCTCCCTGTCTTGAATATTGAGCCATTTAAGCTCAGGCAGTTTATAACTGACATGATCTCTTGCTCTCAGTCCATAAATAAGTCTTATACACGAGTTTTGGATCCGCTGCAGTCTCTTTCTTGATTGCTGATCAAGACAGGGTCCGTAAACAAAATTGCAGTAGTTTGTATGGGAAAGAACAAGGGTGTCGCACAAAACCTTTTTTAATTGGGGACTCAATATATGTCTGCTTTTGTAAAGATTTCGAAGGGAATAATATGACCTCTGGACTATTTTAGCAACCTGACCCCTGAACCTAAGTTTATTGTCAAATATGACACCAAGATTCTTATAATCTTTAACAACAGGTATAACAGACTCGCCCATCACCACTCTCACATTCTCCATCGCCCACCGACTATCAGGTCCAAAGAAGAGGATTGCTGACTTGTTAGAATTAAGCTTTAAACCATTTCTATAAGAATAATTGTACAGTGATTCCAAGCATTGGGTAAGTTTAGCGGAAGCCTCAATGGAATCAGATTTGGTAAAACTGATGCGAAGTTGCGTGTCATCGGCATATCTTTGCATTTCACAAAACTTGACGTGATAATCCATGTCAATGGTGTAAATGATGAACAGCAGGGGCCCAATTAACGTGAAACGGAAAGAAAAACACGTCAGCTGATGACCCGGTTAATTGGATCACTATTTCCTTGTGTCAAATGAATATTTTTCAATGACGCATTCTGTGAACATATATTCTGAATGTTTTGTTTGTGAATTTTTTGACTGGCAGTTTATTTGGTCAAAAAAACATAGGAAAAAATCCACTCAATTCAACTCAATATAAATATAAATCAAATGATCACACAATATAAGGAAGGTAACTCTAACTTTAAATAATAGGAGGATATGATTTTACTATTTTTAAGTGAATGAAACAATTCGAACTCAAAATTAACCACAACTTTGCGTTACTTCGTCAAAAAAACGCAGTATGAATCACAAAAATCCACCTAACTCAACTCAACTATAGACGAAAAAACCCAACTTAAATATAAATCAAAATGATCAGACCAATTGTGAAAACTTATGCAACCACTTATACTTATTGCTTAGAGAGGAAGGAATACCGCCTTAGTTATGCAACCCGCGTTGTAGTATCGATTATCGATCCATTGGCGTAACTAGGGGGGGGGGCAAGGCAGGCCAGGCCCCCCCCAGGAAACGCTTGGCCCCCTCCAGAGCAAACGTCAAAAATGTATTGAGTGAAACTAATTGTTTTTTTTTCTTGTTACTTTACAGCAAACAATAAGATAATGATTAAGGTAATTTTTAAAAATTTTCCGAACACTCCAAAACACAAGTTTTATCTCGAATAACGAGTAATCTCAGTTTCCCAATACAGCTTGCACATTCGCGCACACGAAGTCAGATTGTCAGAAACCGACCTTGGAATTGTGCTTCCATCAGTAGTTTCTATCTCTGTTCAAAGCTGGGGCAATAAAAACATACGCAGTATGCACTCTCGCACTAACATAACATTAGTGACTACTGACTAATGACAATTCCGATTTTCCGATATTTCGAACGTCTCAGCCAGCACGTATGGGTGTGCAAATACCTATTCAAATGCGAAAGTTTCAAATTAGAATTTTTGTTTTCAACTTACAAATTCATGATTTGTTTAGTGCCCGTACGTAATTAGTCTTAAGGTGTAAAGTAAAATTGAAGTTAGTTGAGGTAAGTGATTTTCCTTTTTGCCTATTTCGCAATTTCGCTTTGTTTTGTTTAATTACAATTATTACATTCACAAATACTTCAACAGTGTATACATAGGTAAGTAAGTATGCATTATGATGTATGTAAACCATTAATCAAATTTGTGATCACATGTGCCGCGGAATTTTATTCGGCCCAACAGGAAATCGCGAAAAAATTCTGTATACTGTCTTCGATTGACTGACAGTAAAATAGTGCGATAACTACATCGAGAAATAAGAATTCAAATCTTGAATAAATTCAACATTTTTATGATGTGTTCATAGTATAAAGGGTGTCAATCTAAAAACCCATATATCTGCGTAAACAAATATGTTTATTTTTAGTGTTGCACCAATATTCGGCAACTATTCGGTATTTGGCATACTTTATAGGACAAAATAAAATAATCCGTTCGAATTAAATCGCCTGTATTATTGAAAAATAACTGACAAATCGCTAATAAACGAAAAACTAAGTAATAATACCTTCCCTTCCTCCTCTTGAAATCTTCGTATCCCATAATTTACTTTGAACATTGAACTAGTTTTGCACTGTATGGGCGGGGACATACTTCGATAGCTGTTGTAAAATTTCCGCAAAATACACATTTAATTTTTTGTCACTATTCGGTTCGGCCGAATATTTGGTATTCGTCAGGTTGGATGCACCAAATATTCGGCTATTCGGCAAAATCAATATTCGGTGCAACACTATTTATTTTACAAAATTTGACGCAATATATCACCAAATTAAATATAATCGAGAGGAAACGTTTTTCTTGAAAAATTTAATATCGGATCTTTAACCCTCCAAGCTCCAGAGCCAAACCTCAAAATTTTCAAAAGGGACGGGGGTCGAGTCGTGTGATGCCTCATATTTCGACAAATTTTACAAATATCTCTGGGTGTTGTAAAGAAAAACATGAAAAGAATTGTTACATTTTCCAAAGCAAAACGTGCATAATTCGATTTTTTAGTGCTTCTGCATCAAAAAAATTTGAATGAAAAACTTTTTTAGTAATATTTTAAATAAAATATTTTATTTAATAATGTGAATATTTTCCATTAGGTAACTATTTTATTGAAGTGTGTTAGATTGGGTTAGTTTGGGTTAGTCTACGATTAGCAAAAATGTGATGTCGCCTTAACGACATTTGCTTATACATTTTGATAGACTTGTAATCATTATCGCCCGGGCGTGCATACTGCACACTCGAACCGTACGATAAAGCACCCCTTTTCTCTCTACATCCCGAAAGATTCTCTTTTAACCTGATTTTTTCTGTCCATTTTTTTTGCTGAAAAATGTAATAACACGCATTATTTTTTACGTTACAGTTGAGAAAATATCAAAAATCGCGTCATGTTTTTCTTTACAAAAACCAATATCTCTTTTTTCTTAGATATTATGGGTGGGAGCTTTTGAAATTGACATGCACCCTAAATATGTAATTATCTAATTCAGGTAAATGAAATAACTATAATTATTATTGTTTTCTACGTCAGAATGATTTAGAAAGGTTCACTCGGTATTTCGTTATTTGCAGATTCAACAAATATGAAAAAATACCAAGACATCAGATCGTTCTTCACGAGAATAAAGAAGTCGGCCCCGATCAACGACAGCACTCAGAGTCCATCTACGTCGATAACAGATGCGCCGCAACAACCGCAAATTCCTGAGGATTTTCGGGAGCATCAATCCGCTTTGAAAGTAGCTGATGGTGACCCCAATGATTCACCTAAAGCAGAAAAGGTAGTTGTAGGTTCAGCCCTTTCCAGTTCCTCGACAGCACCCGTGCAATCATCTTCGAAGATAATCGAGGATTTAGGTACACTTGACACAGGTCCAGGACAGCCGCACATTGATTTTCCAAAAACCGAGTTTGGAAATAGATTATGATCATTTTCCTCAAGGTTCTATGGGGACTATAATTGGCTAGAATTGAAAGAAGACAAAACATTCTGTTTTGTCTGCAGACAGTTTCTAACTGGAATCGTTCGGCAGCAGAATGAGAAGTTTGTATCCAGTGAATTTTCAAAATGGAAAAAATTAGGTGAATATCTGAAGAACACGAGGAATCCACTCTACATATTCAATGTACAGAAAAGTATTATTCATATAAAAGATCTATACATTCTGGAAATGTAGTTGAGAAAGTTTTGTTTCAACATGACAATGAGATAGTGCAAAATAGAGAATACCTCAAAAAAGTTATTGATATCATATTATATCTCGTCCGCCAAGGCATACCTCTAAGAGGTCATCGCGAGAATCCAGATTCTGTGAACAGGGGAAATTTTTTGGAGTTATGTGACCTGTTTTCTCATCACGATAAAACATTTTCACGGAATTTGAAGAAAAATTTAAGTTACTGCAGCCCAAAAATTCAAAATGAGATAATCGATATCACTGCACAACTTTCTTTGCAAGAAATAGTCAAAGAAGTTCGTGAATGTAACTTTTTTTCGATCATGGTAGACGAAGCTAGGTGCTACAAACAAGAACAACTTACTATCAATATAAGGTATGTTAAAGGTTTGGAAGTTGAAGAAAGATATCTTTGCTTCATTGACTGTTCTACTTCCCGAGATGCTCAAGGTCTGGTGGACATTATTTTCGAATTTCTAAGGAACTGCAATCTGTCTGACATCCCCTTAATTGCGCAATCGTACGATGGAGCTAGTGTTATGTCTGGAAGACACCAAGGAGTACAAGCAAAAGTTAAGGAAGTTCACCCTCAAGCCATATATATTCACTGCCTGGCCCACAAAATGAACCTAGTAGTGATTGATTCGTGTGCAAACGTATCCTCTTCTCCTGCATTTTTTAATTCACTAGAAGCATTATATGTACATTTTTCACAGCCTGGAAATCATGCTCGTCTTGTAAAAGTTCGAGATTCTTTAAATATTACTTCTAGTAGTTCCAGTTCTAAATTTGAAATCAAAAGCTTAAGTACCACAAGGTGGAACTGTCGTTATGATAATTGTAATGCTGTGTTAAAAAATTACCATTTAATAATTCAAGTTCTCGAAGAAGAAGTTGCGGAAACGAGAAATAAAAATTACGTGGAAGCTTTAGGTTTATTAGCTAGTGTGAAAAAACCTGAATTCATCGTAAACTTGTTTGTATTTGATAATGTGCTATCTATAACAAATATTTTAAGTAAGTACTTTCAAAACAGGAATGCCACATTAGGTCAAGCCAGTAGTTTAATTACGGGAACTATTACAAGTCTAGAAGAAAAACGAAATCTCTTCATGATCTGTGGAAAGAAATAGAAACGTTTTCGAAAGAAAATGAAGTCTCTCTGGAACCAGTTAGGGCTTCGAAAAAAAGAAAACAGCCAGCAAAATTGAAAGATTTTGTTATAGAAACAACTCTGGGTCAAGGTTTGGATGATTTGCCGTCCATCAGTTCCACTGAAGAATACTGGAGAGTAACTATTTACAATCAAGTTATGGATAATATTATTTCTAATTTTAAACGACGATTTGATAATTTAACTTGGCAGAATCTGTTGATGCTTTTCTAAAATTAGATATGGAAGGGGCTTTTGCTTTCATCGAAAATTACAAAAGTGTCTTCAATATAGATGAACCGGCACTTGAAGCCGAAGCCCTTATTGCAAAAAATTATATCACAAACAAAAATATGGAAATAAATTTAGGGAATTTGAAGAGTGAAGTTGAGCAGGATTTTACACCTAATTTATTTAAACTATTGCAAGTAGCTATCGGCTTGCCTGTCAGTTCGGCGGGTTGTGAGAGAAGCTTTTCAGCCATGAGACGTGTGAAGACATGGCTAACCCAGCTAACAATTTCTTGTTCTATAAATGTCGTGAGAACGTTTTTAGAACTAATTTTTATAAAGCAATATTTTTCTAAGAACATTTTTAAAACGTTCTTACAACTCTTAAACAATCAAAATGGGCAACATACTATACAGCTTTTTACTTCTATAAAATGTTGTGTAAAGCCTCCGCAAAACAATTATAGAATTGTTGCATAAACGTTCTTAGAGCTTTTAAAGAACATTTTGTATTACCGTAACAGAGCAAAAGCTCTTGTAGAATACAACTACTAAAGAACTCTAATATAGATAGATCGCAAAATGTCTCATTATGCAACAATTTTAATGCATTGTGTGATATTTAAAAAACTTTTAAACTGTTTAGTGTTGTATTTTAGAAGCAAATTGATTCTGTAACAAAACATGACGATGAAAGATGCTGACTTCATGATAATTAACCTACTCTGTAGAAATAGGAATATGGGTATATACTTAATAATTTACTGAGTTGGTTATTTGCAGTCACTTAAGCCGTAAATTAACTTGCGGAAGAAGATTTATTGTGAAACATATATTACATTATGGGAATTTTTTGATGCTCCCTCCGTTTGGCCTAAATTTCCACTATGACTAAAAGTTTATGAAAAAAATGTTTTCCAAAAATTCGTGAATTTACCCCTGAATTTTATATGAAATAATCAGACACACTATCGTGGTCGATATTATTCAGATTATTTCATTTGGTATTATTGCTTATGCTTTCAAATTTGTTTTATTTTATTTCTAGACAATATGGCCGCAGAAAAGAATGGAATCTTTGTATTATTAATACTATCCAATATGGATTCCAACTAATACGACATGTTTGTGTCTTTTGCAATGATTATAGAGCAATGCCATTTCATTCAGTGTTGTCATATCTTAAAATATTTCATGAACAATGAGACTGGCTTATTTAGAATCTTTAATCAATTTTACGAAAAAAAAAATATTTAAACTAAAAGACGTCTCTGTTACGAGCCACAAAAGATGTTTTGACTTAAAATGTATGGAAAATACTAGAGTTTTGGGAACTATGTATTAGTGCCCCCGTTTATTGTGTGTATTATGTTTATTTTTTTTTAGTTAACAAGGATCTATCAAATTATTTTTTACTTTTCCGCATTATCCTGGTGACTCTAATGAAATCATTTCAAAAACCATTTGTCAGAGGGGTTCTTTTATCTAATAAAATGCTAAAGGTTTTCGTAAATGTTGTTACTTTTCGAAAACGCTCCACTTTTTCACCTTTCTCCATTAAAATAAAAATGAATAAGACATTTTAAAGCAAGATAAAGTCACAAACTCCATAAAAGTTTAATAATCTAAAACATATGGCATGGCGTCGTTGTTATAGTAGTTCTATAGTGGTTTTCATAGAACAAAATATTTGTATTTATGCCTATTTATTCTATAAAGGTTTCATAACACCTGAATTGGAATAGTTTGTGACTGCGTTAAAGAAGCGCCAGTTTACCTTATTCAATGTCAGTTATTTGCTCTCCGCAGCAGAATTGTATCAGTAGGAACCCTTTGTACAATAATTCTATAAGAAAACTACATGAGACATTACAGAACAGTTGTATAAGAGTTTCACTTGACATAATATAGTTCCAATAAGATATTATTGTGCATCGCTTTTAGAGCAATTTGATTGTGTAAGCACAGTGGTTGCAAAAAAGTGTTATCATGCAGCACTTATAGAACTATATTGGAACATATTCTGTAACTGCTTCATAATTATGCTGCAAAAACGTTCTTACGATAGGTTAAAACAACAAATTAGTTGCTGAGAGCAAAATAGTGTCATATTCGTCCACTATACAACAATTTACTGTACTATACGCAACTATAGAACATTAACAGAACATAAATATCCTATAACTCCAAATCTATAGGACTATTTTGCTAGCTGGGAAGGGCTACAATGATGCAAGAGCGTTTCTCTAACCTGGCTCTGTTGCACATTGAGTCTCAGATAATCAAGGACAAAATCACTGCTGAAAAGGTTTTGGATGCTTTTACAAAAAAAAATCGTAGAATGAAATTGGTTCATTAGCCGCACCTTCACCTTACTTCTCGCTGTTTTAGTTTTTAGCGCTTTTGTTACTCACCCTGTACCCTGTATAAGTATTAGTCTATATTTGTGTACTCCATATTTTTGTCGATATTTTTAGTTAGAATTATAGAAAACTTTTGATTGGTGGTTATATTTGTAATGCTTTTCGTTTTAATAAATAAGTTTCTGTTGTTTATTTCTCTGTGACAGTCCTTGACTCGTAAATTTTGTATTTCTATAATAATGAGGCCGATAAAAATGTGTACATTTAATTGGGAATAATATGGCCCCATCTGGCCCCCCCTAGAGAAAAGTCCTAGTTACGCCAATGTATCGATCTCAATTTTCTTTACTTTTGTATCGTGTCAGGGCCATTCCAAGTCGTATTCACTTCAATGACGTCCATAGTCAATTTTCCCTACACCGAAATAACAAACACACCTTTTTAGAGCTCAGTACATTTTTCCTGTAATTTAGTACCTTTTTGTGCTCCAAAAAGTAACTAGAATCTATTGGGCAAATGCTGAAATGTCCTTTTTCCTTCCGCCTTACCGGACGCATGCGCATTGAGAATAATTATGATCAACAGTTTTTGGCCTGTTGAACCAATGTTGCCAATAGAAACACCTATTTGCATGACTGAAATGCAGTAGGTTGGTAACACGTTGCTTGAAACCTTAACCTCACATTTCAAATGCAAGTGCATAGGCAAGTGTTTACTGTTTTATTGTGGTCTAAACTAAAAGTTTCAACCTCGGTCATCGTTTTAAACATGTCGCAACAAAATTTGCATTGCCCGTTGTGCACGACCAAGAGTTTTAAAAGTTACGCTAATCTAAGGGCCCATGCAAGAAGGATTCATTCAGGTAGGTTTTTTTGTAGTTGTGTGGTCAATCTAGCTCGAGGGGGAAACCGCAGAGAATATTTGTACACCAGATTTCACAAACCACATGATTTCACAGATTTCACAAGATTTCACAAGATTTCACAAGATTTCACAAGGTTTCACAGATTTCACAGATTTCATAAGATTTCACAGATTTCATAAGATTTCACAGATTTCACATTGATTTCAATTTTATACAATTTCATTGTTCCTGCCTAAAAATTATATTGTTTTTCACAACGTGTTAATGAATACGTGGTACATATTATGTACAGTTGTTTATGACGTGTATAAGTATTTTCAAGAAAAAAGCTTGCTTCTTCTGTATTCATACAATAATTTACACAATTATTATTTTTGATGTCTATTCTTATACATCTGATTTGATTCTCTGTGTGGTGATTTTTGCTTGTATTATCATGTTGCAAGTATTATTGTATCAGGAATAAAATTACCCAATTTATTAACATAAAGTTTATTCTACAAAAATTTAAAAAAAAGGATAATTCTCAGGATAATCTCTAATCTCTAGTTTAACTATTTACAAAGTATGTATGTGTAATTCTTAATAATTACAATGATTAATCATAATCATTTCATCTGGAGAATGCTTTTCAAGAGTTTATATTTTTTTGGGATATTGATCTGGTCCGTTCTTTTTATTTCAAACGGTCCATTTTTTAACAATTGAATCGGTCCATAAAAAATAAAGTCTTTTTCAACCTCCGAAATATCATCATGCTTCGGCCAGATATATTTTCCCAGTTCTTCTTTTAAATATTTAAATGTAAATTTATTATCATTGACCTGAATTACCCTTCCTATGTACCAATTCTGTTCAAAAGCGACAGCATAGTAATTTTCTAATTCGGGCTTCACCTCGATTTCCGTATTGCCGAGCGTATTGCAGTCCAATTTGTCGTCTTCGAAACATTCATCGGCATCCAAAGAGTCGTCGTCCAAAATGATTTCATCCTCTTCAGATGTTGAGGAAAGGTCGATAGAATTATTTCGCCTGCACGTCCTTTTTTTCTTCATTGGTGGGGAAAGATCTTCATGCTCGTCTTCATCTAAAACAAAATACTTTTTAGTATTTTCCTTTGAGGTATAACTCAAAAATCTGCGTAGCCTATCATTACTGATTTTGGCCGAAGGATTATCTAGCAGCCAACAGAAGGAGGATTTTTTCACAATCATATCCTTGTCATCTATTTTGAGCACTAGGAATTTTGACGAGAGAGAAACTTCATCTACATCTATATCTTTCGAGTAGTCTCGAAGGTTTAGTGATTTAAGTTTCAGTTTTTCGGTAGGTATCTCGGTGGGAATGCTCTCGTAAGTTTCTTCAATATCTGCCTGATTACTGTCATTTTGTAAATCTTCAGAGTCTTCTTCCGTGTCTTCTTTTGGGTAGTCTTCTGCTTTGGTGGATTTCGAGGTGTATTTCATATTTAAATCAATGCCAAGACAATCTGAAATAGTTGCATCCAGTCCTAATTTGCGCGCTTCTAATATTGCATCTTCCATCGCTTTGTCAATACACATATTTATATCTAACATGTCTATTTCTTCTGATGTTTAGTTTGCATCTTCCTTTTTTTTTAATTGTCTTGGAAACATAAACTGGTGTTTGACTTCTTCAACGACATTATTGACAAACCGCATTCTTTCCAGTTTATTTAGAAAATCTTTGATTGAGAAGTTAATAACTGTGGAAAACGTTGACGTCATAGATCTTGCAGCTCTAAATTGTTTTTCACAACTTTGACTGGAAAAATTATCCAGGTTAATGTGTTCTGGTTTCAAATGAGCTATTTGTTGGTGCTTCAACATATGAATCAATTTAACCAACATATGTGAGTTCAGCTCTACACAAGTGTAACAATTCAAAGAAATGAAGTTGTTCTTGAATGTTTGATGTTTACTTTTTCTGATATGAGCTCGCCAAATTCTCAATAGAAACGTAACAAACCAACTTTTGTATAATTTGTCAGCTAATGAAGTCTTCCTTAAAAATGCTTCGATGAGTAAATTCATTATGTTTAAATACAGGGAAGTGCCCTCACTATTGGGTATCGATTTCAATAGGTCTCTCACTACTGGTGCGCACATTTTTTCGGCTGATCGATAATTCATTTTATCTTCGGCTTTAAGGTCCGATGCCGTCAATAGATGTTTATCCTTTCCATACTTCCCAATGAGCTCATGGAGGTGATCGACCGTTATGGATTTTGTTCCTATTTCCAAATCAATATTTTGTTTCAGCAATCTTGTTCTCAATTTTGTGAGAATATGAACAAAGTCTTGAAAACAAAGAAAATTATTTACATCTATGTTCAAATGAAACCAACTCCAATTTCCATTGTTTTTTTGATGATCAGATGGAAATGAAGATTCTATTTGCATCGCTTTGAGTAATCTAGTGTCTCCGTCTGATGCGTGCCCGAGTATTGTGATGCCAAACTTAGCTGCCCTTAACCTCATCTGTCTCCATCTTTCAACAACATCTATATGACTATATTTGTTGTCTGTACCAAATACACTTAGGCAGAAAGCAGGAGAACCTGAGCTAACTGGTTGTGCCATTATGATGTGTGCATAGTTTGATTTGGAACATGTTTCAAAATAAGATTTTATTTGTTTCGCTGTAGATGCAATAAAGGCGTCACATAGTGGAAGTCCATTTTTTAGAGGCAAAACAAACCCCAGAACCCTATTTGATTGAGAATCATATTCTATTCTGCCAGTTATCCTAGTCGCGTCTTCCGAGAGCCATACTATTTTTGGTGAATTTCGCTCTTCAAGATGTCGAGAGAGTCCTGCAAAATCAAGATCACCTTCCTGTATATTCGAGACATTCTTGAGCAAGTATCTATTCAAAGTAGTGATTGAGGGGATGCTCGGTTGAAGATTTGCCTGTAATGTTTCATAGGTAAGTCTACCACCTATGTAATACAAGTAAATGGAAATCTTTTTTATAACTTCATTATATTGGTAATGATTTTTGACTGTAGAAGCATTTTTCGACGCATTCTTTAGTAATATGGACAAAAAACTAGATGCTATTTTTTTCTTTTCTTCCGTTGTTTTGGGTACATCCGAGGGTACATCAATCAACCTATGATTGGATAGTATATTTTCGACAACTTCTGGGGTATTATCTAGAATTTCAACGATTTTTGAACTTCTTTCGAAAAAGTCAGTTATTGTTGTCTGATTCTCAATACTTTTCTCTCTTTTTCGTCGTGTTCTTTCGGCTCTAGAATATTTTAAAGAGTTCCATTTTGAAGTATGATTGATCTTGGTTGACTGCTGAATACTGTGCACACATAATGTTCCCTTCAATTCAGTCTTACCCTCGCACTTACCTTCATTTTGTCGGGACTCCAACAACAAATTTGCAACTGGAAGTGGTTCGGGAAGTTCCAAGGGAAGTTCACTATTTGAAGGTGAAGTCGTGACATCATTCGAATCGAGTAAAATGGCATCATCATTTTCTGCATGGGAAGTAGCAGCTGAAGTTGACGCAGCTGACGATGATGCTCCAGTATTAGCTGTTGTGAATTTATCCGTACATGAAGAGGAACACATTTCAGGAAATCTTGTCACTTCCGAGGTTACTTCCAAGTTGTTTTTTTTAATTTTACACCCAGCCGAGGTTTCTGATGTTATCTTTAGAAATGCGTTCAAAGTATTTGCTGTTCGTTTTTTATCTTTACTGGAGTCGAAATGCACAGTCAAAAGATGTCTGTGAATATTAGATAGTACCCATCTTCTATTTTCGTTTGCTCTTTGTTTGTTTCCAACTTTATAACATTTCAGGGAAGTTCCACAAAAGCAAACAATCGTACAATACTCTTCTGTATCTGTTGAAGTGCATCTGACAGTAATATTCTCCATTTTTGTACCAAAATAATCTTCCCATCGTGTTTTATCAACTTTCTCTTTGGCCCATTTTTTGAGTTGTTTGGCTATTGTCGAGCTTTCTTCTGTTAAATTTGTTGTTTTTTCAATCGGCTGAGGACCTGGTTTAGTTGTCGAGATCTGATATTTTTTCTGAGAATCTGGAATTTTCTGGGTAATGTCCTTTTTGTTGTTCTTCTCTTTACAGTATTCGACTAAAAGTTGTATTGATGTGATATGACCGGCAAAAAATTTGAAATTTTCGGGACTTTTGTAGAAGTGCGGACCCAAATACTTTTGAAGATCACTTTGAGTAACAATTTTTGATATATCTTGCTGGGCAAATCGCTCAATTTCTTTCATTTGATTCTCGCCTATTTTTGCAATCACCCCCGGTGAGTCGTAGCCATTGATTTCCAACAAATTTTTTATGAAATATGGTAATTTGAATCCCTTATTTTCTTCAGCATCGCCAAAAAGATTTGTTAGCTCGGAGGCTGCGTCTTCTGTGCCAAACATCTGAAAATTTATGCAAGATGAAAACGATTCATGAGAAGATTTTTCTATTCTAGCAATAGTTATTGTAGTCCAGGAGGCAGTGAATTTCTGAATAAGAGTTTAAAAGACAATCTGGATTATGTAAAACACCCCAAAGCCTTCAATTGCCCGACACTTCTGCGCCCAAAATCCGGCACCGAATCTCGCACATTCGATAATACAGGTGATTGGTATACAGTCTTTTTGTCATGAGAACATTAAACAATTAAATGCAAAACAGCAAATCAAAGAGTACAGAATAATGATGATTATGATTGAACAGGTTGAAAAATATCCAATTTTGAAGATGTCGCAAGACTCATTTTCCAATTTGTAAATCAGCCGGACTTATTTTCAGTTACAGTTTATGACAGCATCTCGGACAGCATCAATCGAGGTATCAATTTATACGTTAAATTTCAAGCTTGTAAAAATAAGGGTAACAGCTTGGGTGACAGATACAAAAAGTTGATACATTTTTTGAATCAACAAATTTTTAGCCAGACTTATTTTTTCTCACATTTCAGATAGGCCAGACCTCGGGCCAGACTCTCGGCCAGACTGCTATTTTCATAATAGACCGCCAGATAACGACATATTATTTTGCTGACTTATTTTCTCGTCGCTGGGATTTTAACCACTGTAAATAATATCATTGTTGAGCTCAAAAAATGAAAATTTAGCGACCGCAAGTGTGCTAGGCATATGAAAAAATTGGTATTTCCTTCTGCAGAAAAAGTTATTATTTTTTTTAATCTCTCGTGTATGGCATTTCGACACATTAAAATAATATAACTATCTAAGAGTAAAAAAAAGTGCCATAAGGTTTACACGAAATTATATTGTTGAAATAAAGGCGCCATCTTGTAAAAGAATACTCGGTTGCTGATGCATTTTTTCGCTGATGGCTATCAACAAAATGAATTATGATATCACCTCGGATATCACTAAGAACCTGGCAAAAATTTCCCATAAGCAGGTCAGCCGTTGAGAAAAATATACCAGTCGGACAATATTCCGAAGAGATTTTTGGTATGTCTAGCACAGTTGCGGTCGCTAAATTGTCATTTTTTGTAGTCAACACTGACATAATGATAAGTAGTTAAAATCCCTAAAACGAGAAAATCAGTCAGCAAAATATGTCGTTATCTGACGGTCTATAAACTTCAAACTTCATGTTCTACTTTAGTGAATCTTATATATAAATGTGAAAGTCTGTATGTTTCTAACGCTAAGGCTTTTGAACCTGAGCACAGAATTATCTGAAAATTTGCACAGTTATTAGCCTCTACCCAAAGATGGTTTGGGGAAAAAAAATAAAAAAATAAAAAAACTCGTAAAAAAATAAATAAAAAAGTCTATGTTGGTAATATGTAGGTTCTATGGGGATCAGCGGGAGAAAAAAAAAAAAAAAAAAAATACATAAATTGAAAAAAAATAAAAAAATGTGTTGTTATTATTATGTAGATTCCATGGGGTATACGGCCAGCAAGAGCAAAAAAAAATTAAAACATAAAAAAATGAATAAAAAAAAAATCAGTGTTATTATTATCTTATTTATAAACTAGCCTAAACCCTCGCCTAAACCCGACGCGGGCGGGTTTAGGCTATAGAATATTTATGACTGGGAAAATAAGTGAACTTGAATAGTTTTTTGATCTTCAATTTTCAAATAAATTTCCACATATTATTATGTACCTTCAAACTCGCCTTCAAACGTTCTAGTAAGTTTTGATGTCCAATCCAACAATCTCAAGCGAGATTACAAGTTCCAGTTGAGGCAGAGGCAGAGATACAAGGGAATCCTCGAGAGAATCTAATAGAAATATACAAACATTAATCCGAGCATTAATCAATCAATTTATATTATTACTAGGGTTAACGATGAATAGCTGACTTATCAGCTAAACTTCGACAATTAAGAATGGTTGATGTCAATAATTATTATTGCAATGTACAGGGTTATCTATTATATTTTGACCCCAACCTACAGCTCTTATTATGAGGGATAGAAAAAAAACTTTAAATACAAATATTTAGGGTGTTCCTCGGGGTGTTCCATTTTAAAAAATATAACTTCATCAATTTTTTTCAATGTTGTAAAGTCGATTTTTTTTTTCCGCTATCACCAAAAGATACTACGTGAAAAAACCTAAAACTTTTGTATTCACAGTTTTTTTCTTCCACTCATAATAAGAGCTGTAGGTGGGGGTCAAAATATAATAGATAAACCTGTACTTCATTTATTTATTTTTTCTTCAATTCTTAATAAAGACGATTTATTATTATTATTAATATTATTATTGTCAGAACATTTTAGTTGGTTTAGTTTTATTCTATGATATAATTTGATTTAATTGCATTTTTGATTAATGCAAGATGTTTTAGAACTAGTATTTTTTTTTCAAATTAATATTCTCACACTTGTACGCACAAAACCACTTTAGGGTCTATTACTTAATTATTTTTACTGTTCTTTCCCCTAAAATTGAAAAATCCTCTTTTCTCTATTTGAAAAGTATTTTTGGATTTGTTTTGAATACACTTTCAAAATAAATACAAGACCGCCTTTTGGAAAGATTTTAAAATACTAAAAAAAAAAGTGTTTCATCGTGTGATTTTTTTACTCTGCTTCTGCTAATAATGATAAGCCGATAAGGAAATTATATCGGTATCGACACTCCATTGTAAGAATAATTACTAATTTGTGGGTTATATTCGTTAAAATTGTCAATAGTGGCAACGCCGTACAGCACGCAAACGTGACGTTTGGTAATTCCCCGCCGCCTGTTTTTTTATAAACAATGTTGTCAAAACATAACAGGCCTCTTTTAATTTTGCCATAAAATATCTAAATACTCATGTTTATAACATACATTTCTACAATTTTCTTTTATAATTCTACATCATTTTTGTTTTCAGGTTAGGCTCGAGGTTAGGTTATTTTTCTTTATTCGTTAAAAGATCTAGCAGCTTTTTATATTAGAAAAAAGAAACTTACCTGATGAATGTTAGCAGATTCCGAAAGGCTCCAATTCCTCAATGATGTTTTCAATATATTCACAGAACTAAAGCGCACTTTTCGTTGAAAGGGAGCCTCGAACGAAGCGAATTAAATAACTTGATCTTGCGCAATGAAACCGGAAACGATACTTTCAGACATGCGCTTTGACCGAAGCCTAGACACATTCTTGGCGGTTATTATTGGCGGGAATTGTTATTGCTGTGTTTCTCGTTTGACTTTTTCGCGGCATATTTGAATAATTCGTGAATAATCTGTTGGGTGAATAATCATGTGAGCATTCCAGGAAAGAAACTCCCCTCGTGGGTAGTGATAAGACTTTGAGAGTGGGACTTGTGTTTATAGTGCCGAAAAGTGCGTTATTCAACATCGAAACTTTCGCGCCCTCTTGAGCTAACCTCAAAGCCCACGCTACTTGTTGCCTTTGCCTATTCCCACAAGTTATTGCACCGTATTTCAACAAGGGAACTGAATATTCACACCCGAAGATAACATTCCCTAACGCATATATCATGAACCGTGAGTAAAATATCTTTTTGAAGTGCGGGAAACTACGTCTTTCTCAAATCTTTCACCATCAAAACAAACAAAACAGACCAACATAACCTCATTCGCTGCGCTCCATTCTGCCGTTAACTAGAAACTAGAACCGATGCAAGTTAATTAACTTAATCATCGTAGAAGTGGGTTCCTTTGGACACCTGTGTGCGGCAGTGTTGCCAAGAGTTACGACAACTCTTAGTGGACTTGGACAGTAATCCGGGTTGACTTTTTCCGCTTTTTTCCTTTACGAAGTGCGAGAACCAGAATAAGAAATGACAGACTTGGGAGAAATAAAGGAAATGTTTGCATTTCTTAAGGATAAAGTAACATCAATCGAAAACAAGATTGATAACAGTACAGTGGAAATGCAGACATTAAGAAATGAGAACAGGGATCTGCGAGAACAATTAAGTGAGCAAGAGAAGAGGATGGAAATGATGGAGCGAGAAATGAAAAGAAACAATATAATAATACAGGGAATTGAGGACAGCGAGGAAGTAAACTCGGACCACTTGAAAGCCAAAGTAGAAGAATTACTGAAGAAAATAGGAGTCAACATAAAACTGGATACAGCAGCTAGTGAAATCAAAAAGATAGGAACATATCAACCAAACAAAAGGAGACCAATACTAATTAAATTTATACAGTGGGACAAAAAGATGGACATAATAAAAGCTGCAAGACGACTAAAAGGAACTAATATATGGATAAGTGATGACTTCACGAAAAAGGCTCAACGAGACAGAAACACTCTGATACCACACCTCAAAAAGGCAAGAGCAGAGGGGAAAAAAGCTGTTCTGAAGTACGACAAACTTATAGTCGATGGGATGGTGTATGATGGATATAGCTTGCAGGAAAGGGAGGAGAACGACATTGAGATTGAAAACACATACAAACGAACAATGGCTGATAGGTCACCGGAGACAAATAGTGACTTGGAACAATTAAGGAAAATAACTAGAACAAGCAGTAAAAAAAACTATTAGCAGAAGAAAAAACTGGACTGGAAAAACGGAACGATAATGGCAGCGAAGTGGACTTGAATATTGATTACAAGGAACAAAGAGACGACGAAGATTGGAAAAACAAAGAAAATTTGAAAGACAAAAAAGTTATTGAAACGTTCAATGCAAACAAAAGGCGAAAACAGCAAGAAATCAAGATAGGGACATGGAATGTGAGAACGATGCTGGAACCAGGGAAAGTGCAGGAAGTAGCGCTAGAACTGGAAAAATATAGAATTGAAGTGGCGTCAATCCAGGAGATTCGATGGAAGGGGCATGGGGTAATAAGTGAAGCAAACTTTGATGTATACTACTCGGGAAATGAAAAACAAGGCCAGTATGGGGTAGCCTTCATTGTAATGAAGAAACTAAAAGACAAGATAGTGGATTTCAAACCAATAAGTGAAAGAATAGCCTATTTGAGAATAGAAATGAAACCATTTAACCTGTCATTGCTGAACATATATGCTCCTACGGAAAACGCCGAAGACGAAGTGAAAGACAAGTTCTACGAAAGACTTGAAGCAGAATACGAAAAGATACCAAAAGAAGATACAATCATTATATTAGGAGACTGTAATGCCCAAATAGGAAAAGAAGATTACCTAAGACAAACAGCGGGTACACACACAATTCACGAAAAAACTAATAACAACGGCGAAAGACTATGGAACATGGCGATTAGAATGAACTTAATTATTGGCAGCACGATTTTCAAGCACCCGGCACGACATAAAGTTACCTGGACAGCACCAGATCAAAAAACCTACACCCAAATAGACCATGTGCTCATATCGAGAAGGAAAAGATCAGACTTGAAGGACGTGAGAACATACAGAGGTGCATGCGCGGATAGCGATCATTTTCTAGTGGTGGCAACGATCACACAAAAAGTAAAAAGGAGGATAATGGGAACAACCACTAAGTGGGACTTGAGAAAATTTGAAAGTGGCACAATAAAAACGAAATATGCAGCACGCATGAATGAAATTCTAGAACACCAAAGCGAAATGGAGAAGAATATACAGGAAGAATGGCAACAAATCGAAAAATGCATAAATATGGTGGCAGGTGAAATTATAGGAGCAAGGAGAAAGGCTGACAAACAATGGTTCAATGAAGACTGCCGAGAAAGCATAACAAAGAAAGCAGAAGCTAGGTTGAAATGGTTAAATGGTAAAAGAGAGCAAGACAAACAAAGATATGACAAGCTTAGGAAGGAGTCAAAAAAAGTAATAAGAGAAGCCAAGAGAACATGGATACAAAACGAAATACATAAAATAGAAAGAGAAAGTCGCAACTCAAATACAAAACGATTCTATAAAAGGATCAGTGAACAAAACAAAAACTATAAAGGAAAATCAATAGGCATAAAAAACAAGCACGGAAAAGTAGCCGAAAGCGAAGAGGAGTATAAAGAAGTGTGGAAACAATACTTTACAGAATTACTTTACGAAACCCCCCCAAACCACATAGAGACGCTATCTGAAAATGAAGAAAATTACGTAGCAAACACAAACGACTCAGATGACATCCCAAGTAGAGAAGAAATAGAGAACGTTATCAACAAAATTAAAAACGGCAAAGCGCCAGGTAGAGACGGAATCAACATAGAACTTATAAAGTATAGTGGTGAATCTTTACAAAAGAAGATATTCCAACTTATAAAGAGGGTTTGGACAGAAGAGACAATGCCAAGCGAGTGGGAGATGGGACAAGTCGTAACTATACATAAGAAAGGCGACCAGCAGATATGCAGTAACTATAGAGGATTGACCTTGCTAAACACGGCATACAAAGTACTGTCAACAATAATTCAAAACAGACTGGTGGACAAAACAAGGCTCTTAATTGGACAGTATCAATGTGGATTCATGAAGGGCAGATCAACGACTGACGCAATACACACCCTCAAACAAATAATAGAAAAGGCTCATGATTATAAATTATATACTGAGCTAATTTTCGTAGATTTTAAACAAGCTTTTGATTCGCTGAACAGAGACAAGGTACTGGAAGTCTTGGAGAAAATGGGAGTACAAGGAAAACTGAAAAGATTAATACAGATGACAATGACCAATACAAGAATTAGCATAAGAACACAAAAAGGAAACACAGAGGACTTCGAAATTAATAAGGGAGTGAAGCAGGGAGACACACTATCGACCACACTGTTTAATATAGCTCTGGAGTATGTGGTCAGAAAAATAAACAAAGGAACGTTGAGAACAAGAGAAGGACAAATAATAGCGTATGCCGATGACATAGTCATCATTTCAAAGAACCGTAAAACATCAGAGAACCTGTTAGAAGAAATTGTGAGGCAAGGAGAAAAGATGGGACTGAAGATAAACACAGAAAAAACAAAAATGATGATAATGGATAAAGCAGTAGGAAGTAAAAATGATAAAATCAAAATAGGCAACCTCAAACTAGAAGAAGTGGATAGATTCAAATATTTGGGGGTGACTATCACCAATAATGGAGATAAAGGAGCAGAGATAAAGGAGAGAATAAGGAACACAAACAGGGTATATCAAGCAAACAAGAAGTTATTAACAAATAAAACACTGGGCAAGAAAACGAAAATGAGGATATACAGGACGATAATACTACCTACAATGATGTACGCTGCGGAGACGATAACAATGACTAAGAAACAGGAAGAAGAGCTAAGAGTACAAGAGAGAAAGATAATGAGAGCAATACTAGGACCTGTTAGGACGGAAAATGGTGAGTTCAAAATAAGGACGAACAGAGAAATATTGGAGGAACTAGAAGGGGAAGACGTGATAAAGAGGATTAAAAGACAAAGAATTAGATGGCTGGGACATGTGTGGAGAGCTGGAAGCAGATCTACAATATATAGCATGGTGGAATGGCAACCTAGTGCAAGAAGAAGGAGGGGAAGACCAAGATCAAGCTGGATGAGAGAGGTACAAGCTGACCTAAGCAGGGCCGGAGTACGTAACTGGCAGAAGAAGACAGGGGACAGAGATATATGGAGACAGATATGTGAAAGTGTTTGAATTAGAGACTGGGGACTGATCTACCCCTATTTAAATAGATCTAGAAAGCTTTTTGCGGCGATACCCCGCCTGGGGTTTTTAAGCCATTATATATATATATATATTCCAGGAATATCAGTGAATGCAGTTTTTTGCATATTTGATGAAGTTTTTCATTTATGGGTGTTATATGTGTAAGTGTTATTTGGAGTACAGGGTGCCCCATAAGTCATGATGAGATGTTTTCTGATCAATATGTATTTCTAAAGCGGACGTCGAAGTGGGGAGTGGGGTGGATAGTAGGTAATATACTTTTAAATATAATATAATTCTATATACTATAATAAAATGCTTACTACTGAGTATATTTTTATCAGGGCTCATATCGTATCGGCTGTTTAAAAATCCCGATAACCGTTATGTATCGACAAAAGCTATGTCAAATGAGTTTTATTGAATTAGTTCAATACTTACTTCGTTTTTTTTTGGTCAGTCTCTTTTTATCTTTCGTTTTTGTCTCCGTTTTTGTTTTTGAAAACTTCACGAGACATTTTATAATTTTTTCATTTTGATAGCTACTTCGACAGTCTCAGTTTTCAACAATAATCATAATTCGTTTTGTTAGAATTTATTTTTTAATGTTATATTTTGTTTTTCCCCCCTTTCATATTTACAAAATTTTCTGGTCTTTATAGATAACGCCGCTAGCATATGGGTCAATACCTATAAACGGAATGACACTGTTCATACACTATCGCTCATATACAGGGTGCCACAGATTCGAGTGCAAGCATGGGTATCTCAGTTATTATAAGAGATACAGGGTCTTGAAAGGTTGGTTGAATGGTTGCAAAGTTGCGCATTTGTATGCTCAAGAAAATACCTTTTTGAAATTTGAAAAATCCCGACTACTTCCGAAGGTTTTCGCAAAAACGTTTTTATTATTTCCTGCGTTTGTTTGAAAAGACATTTTAAAATAAATCACACTTTGTCATTGCCACTTTTTCTCCTCTAGAAGATGGTGGCATCAAATTGAAAATCTGACGTTTCGTCGTCGAGCTGCCATCATCAACTTTATTTTTTCAAATACGGACCTGGATTTTTTATTTTACTTTTAGGTATCTTTTGACGTAAACTGACAAAAATATAGATTGAAGTTGCTCTGCATAATATTATGAGCGATAGTGTATACAGGATGATTCATTTGAATTTTTTTTAATGGGAAAGTACCTACCACCTACGAACTTTTAAAATTTCATTGCCTACCTATCGTTTTCAAGTTATTCATTTTTTGTTTTAAAAAATTCAGATTATTCAAAACTTCTATTGAATTAGGTATGTTGGGAACCAAGATTGCAAAGATTTCACAAAGATTTCACAGATTTCACAAAGATTTTACAGATTTTACAAAGATTTCACAGATTTCACAAAGATTTCACAGATTTCACAAATTTCACAAAGATTTCACAGATTTCACAGATTTCACAACGAGTGTACACCAGATTTCACTTGCGTTTTCCCCCTCGATCTAGCTTGTACGCATCTTAAACGTGTGTAGTTCGTTGTTTTTATCTTATATCAGCGAACCAAACAATCTGTTGTAGGCCTACCTTCCAAATTTTTATTGTCATACAAGGTGGACACCGAGGTGGACACGAAAAACTTTCCACCCAGGTTTTTTCTTAGATAAAAATCCCTCGAACACTTCAGTTTTAGTTTTTTTGCGGACACATTTTGTCGTTTTTTCACCCCCTATCTGTTAACCGAATTCTGTATGAAATTCTGAAAAACATTTATAAAACATGTGTTATGTCTTATGATAATAGTTTCTTGATTATTTGCCAATTTATTTCAAAAATGACAAATCAATATCATCGATTATTTTGCATAAGATTTCTCAGGAACTGAGACGTAAAAATTTGACAGTAGTCCCCTCAAATACTCAAATTTTAAAGTACACATAGACATTTCAAAATATTTGAAGAATCTAACAGGGTATGCAGAAAAAAAAAGTTCATATTTTCGCCCTGTATTTCATGTCTGTAATGTAGTAATGTAAAGAGGGGAACGTTCACTTCGTGCATTGGCGAATATTCGCGAACGTTCGCGCACGTTAAATCGTTCGTGCGCGAGCATGATAGATCGTTTTCTATAATAAAGTAACCTTTGAATACTAGATCTTCATCATATACCCCAAACATAAATTCCTTTTTTTTCCGTTTATGCTCGTTTATTCTCGTTCATTCTCGTGCTCGAGAATTTTACAACACTACCTATACCTATCTTCGGCCGTTTTTTAAATATTGCGAATCTCGTATCAGACGCGCATTAATCTTACTATAAAAAAAAAACAGTAAATATTTTAATTAAATGCGAATATTGGATAACATGTTTTAAAGATTGCTTAATCGTTTTCCAACGCACTTTGTAGTAGTAGTTTGAAGTCGAGTTTGTAGTTTTAAAAATGTTTGGAAAAGAGTGCGTACCTACTTTGATATTTGAAGTTTCATTTGAAGGGACTTCTATCAAATTTTTAAATCTCAGTTTCTTACTGTTGGTGAGAAATCTTATGCAAAATAATCGATGATAAGTATTTATCATTTTTGAAATAAAATGTCAAGTACGGTATCCAAGAAAAAATCGAGGTTTTTCATAAACATCTGTGTATTATTTAGATTTTTGAAAAGAACCAAACAAATCGATATCAGCTACTCCGAACAGTCCTTGATCCTTTGCAATAATTAGTTCGGATTATCGAGGTTGTAATGTATTCAAGAAACTGTTGATTCAAATCATAAGACATATACAAGGACATATTATGTATACTGAACATGATATTTAAAAGACTTCTGAATTTCATACAGAATTCAATATTCAATAATTAAATAACATACAGAATTTCGTTTGATCGTTTGACCATTTGAAAAAAAAATAATGAGGTCAATAACTTTCTTGAACCCCGTATACCATATTTTGATATATGAAAATACAAATTTGGCAGGTAGCCCTACAACATATTGGTTGGTTCACTTCGATGGGATGAAGAATAACGAATTTACATGGGTTTAGAATGTGGACTAGCAGATTGACCACACTGTACATTTCTGTCTCAAATGGACCTTTTCATATTTTCACCATACTTACCTATTGTCTTAGATAAGGCAGCTGAAATTGCACCTACAAAAAAAATTGTGGGCATTGTATCTTGCACCGAATGTTCAAAATCATTTTCTAGAACTGACAATTACAAGACGCACGTCAATAAGTTTCATAAGGGTAAATATAATAATTTCGATAATAATCGACTTGAAGAAATATTTTCTGGTTTTTTAACCTTTTAAGGGTTTAAAATTTGTACAAGTCAGATTGACCACACTGTGTATTTCTGTGTCAAATGGTTATTTCATGTTTCACCATATTGTTGTAGATAAGGCAGCGGAAATTGTGCCGAAAAAAGATATTTCAAGCATTGTGTCTTGCAAGCAATGTTCAAAATCATTTTCTAGGACTGAGCGCACGTCAATAAGTTTCATAAGGGTAATTATAATAATTTCGATAATAATCAACGTAAAGAAATATTATCTTCATATTTTTTTCTAGAAAATAAGGTCATTTCTACTCGAAAGCAGTCTTACTTTGAATGTGCTGTATGTAAAAAAAAATATTTTACAATCACGTTATAACTTCACATGAAAAAGCATCAATCGTCTAGTGTCCGTCAAAGGTCATTAAAAAAGTGCCCACTGTGTTCACACGCAAAATTTTCGAGCCAACATTTTCTGCATCATTTCCGATCAGTTCATGACATAGTCATTCAATCAGAGGTCTTAGAATTTCTTAGTTTAAAGGAGTTTGAACAATGGAAAACAGAAATAGAAAAGAAAGACCGTGTTGCGTTTATAAATAAGGTTGGAATTCGTCGTAACTTGAATTCAAGTCAGAGAAAATACTACATATGTCATCGATCTGGTACTTTATAATCAAGAGGACAAAACATTCGCCATCTGAAGATCCAAGGTTCGAGAAAAATTAATGGATATTGTCCTTCAGAGATGAAATTATTCATATCCATCGATGGGACCTGCAAGGTAACATGGACCAAAACACATGTGGGACATGATTCTATTTTAGGACATTTAAATTTGACATCAACTGAAAGAAATCAATTAGCGTGTAAGATTGCATCTTCTAGAAGTACCATTCGAGGCCATCTTGGATGATATTAGAGATTCAGTTTCTAACTGTGAACTAGAAAGTCTGCATTTATTATTAAGAAAGGATTTACACAACATTGAACAGTGCTTTAATTTGAATAAGAGTGCAGTAAGACATACAAATGATGCGATAAGCGTAGAGTCGTGGATAAATGACAGTGGAAAAGACAGTGGATGTGTTTTATTTTACAAGGCGCAAAACTCCATTTGTGAAAAATATCCATTTCTTCAAAAGCAAGATTTTCTACTTATAATAATGACTGATGGACAATCAGAAATGTTAGGGAAATATGGTGATGACTGCATTTGCGTGGATAGTACACATGGTGTTAACGAGTATGAATTTGAATTGTCAACTATCCTGGTATTAGATGATATACGAGAAGGATTTCCCTGTACGTTTCTAATATCAAATCGTACGGACGAAGGAGTAATGTCGGTATTATTTTTCGAAGTCAAAGAGAAATTGGGCAGGGTATTATCGAAGGTAATACCACGAGTGCTTAAAATTTACCGATAAATCTAGTAATTTCACTCGACCTTCGGTCTCGTGAAATTTCGAGAAAACACGCATGAGCGAAAATTTATCCGGTTAATTTTAAAGCACGAATGGTATTTAGAAGAATATTTCACGAATTCTAGAATATAACTTCACTAAATTTGCGTTGCCATGGCGATTGCCCTGACAACGTGGTTATATGTGTCGAAAAATTGTCGTTGCCATATCGATTGCTCTGACAACGTGTTTATTTGTGTTGCCATGACAGAGTGGTATTTTCGATTTGGTGTTATCGCTGTAAGCCTCCGCTCTTATGGGATTTTTTGTACATGAGTGGAATATTCGCCCAAAGTTTTTATGTCTGACATGGCGCCTTCATTCTATAACGCCTGGGTGAAAATCATAAAGCCTGCCACATTCAGGTACTTATAAGAAGAATATATTTTTTTTAACATTTTTAAATCACTATGTTGCATTGCATTTTCAGATTATATTGTACATGGCACGTTGATCGGGCGTGGAGGAATAATCTTGATAAAATTGGCTCTAAGGAAGAAAGGGTATCTTTTGAAAGTAATAAATTTTAGTTTTCTCATTCATTAGATTCATTTTGTAGATGCTTGTATATAAACAATTACGCACTATATTGCAAAAAAGAGATCAGAATGCCTTCCCTAGCATGATACAACATTTTCTTTTGTCGTTACTATCAAAAAACGAAACTGTGAAATTTGGAAAATATTTTCAATCTATCTATTTAAATAATGTTGAATCCTGGGTCTATTGTTTTCGAGTAAATGCAGGTCTCAACACCAACATGCATATAGAACGGATGCACCGGACACTTGAATATATTTATCTTAACGGCAAGAAAGTAAAGTGCCTTGACAAATCTATAAATGCCTTGATGAAGTTTACAAGAGATAAATTTTTTGGAAGGTTAATTGTTTTAAATAAAGGAAAAGTATCTTCAAAGATTCAAAACATTCGATCTCGACATAAAACTAGCGAAACATTGGAACTATCCAGCATTGTACCAGCAGAAAATGGATGGGAAGTTCCATCTTCGTCTTCTTCCGAAAACTACTTCGTTGAACAGAAGAACTTGAGTTGTTCCGGTAGATTGAGATGTTCAGAATGTGGGTTTTAAATAAAGGAAAAGTATCTTCAAAGATTCAAAACATTCGATCTCGACATAAAACTAGCGAAACATTGGAACTATCCAGCATTGTACCAGCAGAAAATGGATGGGAAGTTCCATCTTCGTCTTCTTCCGAAAACTACTTCGTTGAACAGAAGAACTTGAGTTGTTCCTGTAGATTGAGATGTTCAGAATGTGGAGTTTGCTTGCATCAATATTCATGTACCTGTATGGATGCAAGTATTCGATGGAATATTTGTAAACACATCCATCTTGTTTGCAAATACATAAATGAAGCTAGAGTCTATGATGATACCAACTCAATTCCAACAGGTGAGTGATTATATTTAAATATTCAACAGAATACCTACTTGACAAAGATATATTATGTTTTTCAATTAGCAGCAATAATTTATTTATCTAGATTACTTATCTAGATCTTCATTATTTACTAATATTTTTAAAACTTATTTAGGCCGAGTTACAATGGATATACTTTCTCTTGCATATAAGAGCAATACAATCAAAAGGTACATGTACAACAATAATATCTTGTGGTATTAAAAATGGTGTGGGAAGTATGTAAAGCTGAGATGTCACCAATTATTTCTAATACATAATATACAGGGTACCTATGCCATTTTATGCCAAGGTAAGTGACCCATCAGAATATCTCGGGAAATAAGGGGGGGTATCGCTTGTTTTGAGTAGAACACCCTCTACAGGGTGTTTATTAATTGAATGCCGATACTTAAGGGTGATAATCCTTGGATGATTTTAAGACAAAAAGTTCATATGGACATGGGTCCGCAAGAGCCTAGAAAAAAAAAATTATTACTTTGATACTATTCCAGATATATTTTTGAAATTTGGTACACGTCTTCTATGCATCAATATGCATGGGAATGTTAGAGAGGGCGCCACTGATTTAAAAATATTGGAAGACACAGCAGGGTGTCAATGCCTCGGTCAATGCAATTAAGTTGATTTTATTTTTTTAAACGAAAACCATGCGCCGGACGAAAAAAAACCAAGAGAACATCGGCTAAAAAATAAATAGAGATTTCAAAAATAATTTTTATTTTGAAAGGAAGCAGTGCCGTACAAGTTTTTTCTCCAAAAATATTGAGTGCAAAACCCGTACGGACACGCCACTGGTAAAAATAATAAAATTGTTTGTACATTGATGCATATTGATGCATATTGATGATGCATATTGATGCATAGAAGACGTGTACCTAATTTCATAAAGATATCTGGAATAGTCTCAAAGTAATTATAAAAAAATCATTTATTTTTTTAAATTTCAACACCCTGTATCTTGAAAATTAGGCTCTTGCGGACCTATGTCCATATGAACTTTTTGGCTTAAAATCATTCAAGGATTATCACCCTTAAGTATCGGCATTCAATTAATAAACACCCTGTATAACTTTCTGGATTCTACGTAGATTTCTAGGTAGATATGATGTTCTATTCAAAACAAGCGACACCATGTATTGTGATCTAGTAATGGTATAACCGGAAATCACACAACATCGGTACTATTTTATTTGAAGAAAGCATCTTTGAATATCTCAACCATGAAAATTTTCAAAATCATAGTCGCTTAATTTCTCGAGATACTCTAATAGACCACTTACCTTGGTACCCTGTATACATTATAATATTATACAAATAAGGTGTACGCCTGAAATGGTATGATAAAAATTGTGTAGTGATAGTACGTCTTCGTAAAACTGGTAACAGAATGTTCTCATAAGTTTGACTCGGAAAACAAATACATATTGAGAGCGCTCCCAAAATTTAATTTTCGCATTTGATGATTTCCAATTATCAATGGACCCGTTTCACTTTAAATCGAAACTAGAACATATTTTGTGGTACATACTTACATTTTTTTTTCAAACGTTCAAGCCCACAAGTAAGTAAATTAAAGAAATTGGGCCGAGAAAAAAACGAGACATGGCCAATGCGAGAATGACGTCACTAACCCGTCGATTCGTTGATAAAATAACCATTTAGTTTATTACGCAAAAGCTACATTTTCTAATTTGATGCATTTTCGATCAATACGTATGGGAACTTTCTATCAGTTTCAGGATTTATACCTCTCGAATTTCATAGTTTGGATTTCAATATCTAGCTAGATAGGTTTTGGGTTATCTGTTTGGGCTACATCTACTTATACAGGGGTATCTCAAAACTCATTCCCTAACCTGAAAGAAGTGATAGGGAAGGTAATTTCTGATCAGAAATGGTTTATATTGTCAAGGATGGAATTTTCCGAAAAAATTATTCGCAAGAATAATATAAAAGTCGAATTCTTAATCAATATTGTCAAGTCAGCAATACCGGAATTGCAGTAATGTTTTACATTTCGCAATTCGAACACAGAATGTTGAATATTTCACAACAAAAGTAAAACAAATTAATGGTTGTGAAATTATGGATTTCCGTGATGAACTCAATTATTGATTTGTGCAAACTTGACAAGATTGAAGGGAACCAACCTCGAACAGAAATTGTTTCGAGGGAGGCAGTCGATCGTGGGTCATTAAAGAAATTAGTCGCGTCGAGAATTCGGGATCCTTGGTCCTTCCCCGGCTGGTGTTTGTGTGACATGATGTTTATTCTAATGTTGTTCATATCGCTAAATAGCATTAAGTGCTATGAGGAGGACATCAACGTTGAAGTGAGCGCAGGAGCTTACTGGAAACCGTTACCACAAACCGTGGTCTATGAGGCCACGATTCCATTAAACTATAAAACAATGTGGACAGAAGACAGGGTACATGAAACGGAGGAAATTCAGCAGAAATGCGATAACATGAGCAGTGAGGAGTGTATACGAATTGGTCACATGAATGAATTGTCTAAAGCATTCTCGAAGGAATTCCAAATACTTAGTGACGGTTGGAGTACATCATCAATGAGAATAGGCAAAAGTCAACCATTAAGGCATAAAAGGGCCCTGGACTTCATAGGGTCTGGATTAACTTGGTGTTGTGGAGTGGCTACGATGGAAAAACTTAAATTAGTAGATGATAATGAGAAATATGTAGAACAAAGGCTGGATAAGATAACAGAGGGATTGTCAATGGATTTGAAACAGGTGACCGAAAATTCAGAGCATTTCAAGGAATACGAACATTCGGTGAAAATAGCATTTAAAGAAACGGAGGAAAAAATCAAATACATGGAAAGGTACACGATGGAGATGCAGAGCAGAATATCGAAGTCCACAGACGAACAGGAACGAGCCATCTTGAACTTATTCAATGTTGGATATTCTAATTTGAAGAGGTCTATAATGTTGACAAGAGCTTTGAAAAGACAGACAATAGTGAATTCATGTAAACATCACAAAGTTCCATCTGAAATAATAAATCCGCGTATTCTAACAAAGGACTTGGAGGAACTTCAACAACGGATACAAGTTTCGGGCAAAGGACTGGCCATCCCAACGTCTGAAATTTCCAAGTACTTTGAACTTCCAATATGTGATTGTTCGTTCACGGAGACAACAATGTTTGTACAGATTAAAATTCCAGTCATAAGGGAAAATGAAAGTTGGCAGCTATTCGAATTAATTACCACCCCGTTTGCTTGGTTCAACCAGACGTGTTCAATACCACACCAACCCCTGTATATGGCAGTTTCTTCCTCCAACAACAAAGAAGATCGCAGCAGGCAGATTTCTGGAACAGGTTTACATCTCTGCAAACCATATCATGACAAGCTATGCTTTGTGCCTAGATTCTCTGGAGATAATATCCAGGGGCCAGAATGTGCGAAGAAACTCTATGAAGGCACAACCGTTCAGAAGCTAAGTGAATACTGCCCAATGACTTGTCACTCTGCAACATCAATGATAATATCTGAGATATATGAAGAGACTTACGTCATCACTCACCCAGAAAAGAATCTGAAGATAACATGCCAGAAGAACTCGACGACGGACGTAACATCCATTCATTCGAGACAGGGTGCCATCAAAATAAAACTTCCATGCAGCTGCTACTTACATACCAAAGAGGACACTTTGATTCCAAAAAGATTTCCATGTTCAGACCAATTGGGCCCACAGGACACAGTTCTAGTCCATACAATCCCAGCAATCTGGTCAAACTTGAAATCTTTTGTTCTTAATCCAGAGGGGAAGCACGCACTACCCATGTACAAAAACATGTCGGAGTGCCTGAACAGCAATTGGACGCTCCAAATTCCTCATTTAAATTTAACGTCTAGCAGCAGCATGGTTCAGAACATCTTGGATTCTATGGAAGAAGCACAATCAGTGTACCATATAAGATCGTATAGCGACACTTACGGACTTCACACTGACTCACTGTTTTTGATTTGGAACATTACTTTGTCTATTCTAGTGGCATATCTTATATTCAGTCACAATAGAATGGTCATGGCAGCTACAATTATTCCATCCGCTCGGTGTCACACGTCACCGCCGTCAAGCACCACTCATGACCTGATATTCAGCTTGGTGTGCATAACCTTTGGAATTTTCATGCTTTACTCCATTCTCCATTTCATTTCTCGGTACTTTTGTAAACCTAAAAATATCAGAGAAAAAAATGAGCAGCTTGACCTAGATAATCTACATAGAAGCAAAGAAGAGAAAAGTGAAATATTTGAAGCTAAATTTGAAAGTGATGAAGGGTCACACAATTTTGGAAAAAGGAATAATTCTAGGTTCAAGATAGAATTACCAGGCAAACAGGACCTCCTATCACTATCCCCTGGTGAAAAATTAAGTGCAAGCGTAGAATGTATTGAAATTCTTACGTGATGCACTTACTACGAGTAAACTACTAATGTATGCCCTAGTTACTCATTTATAGTAGACAGAAACTTAAGAAAGCAAGTAGTAATACCCCTTGGAGCTCCTCTAGTGTGCTTTTTGCCTTGTTATTTAAGCCTAAATTGTGTAGCTACTAAAAACAATTTTAGGATAAATATCATCGTAAATTGGTTACACTCTAGATTCCTTATTGACATATTTTAAATAAAGAGTAAAGATGCAGGGGTCATCTCAAGAAAGTGAATTGTTGTAGAAAGCGAACAATGAGTAAAATAAATGTCGAATTTTGAAGAAATTGCTATATCGATGAGATTAAAATGTTATGATAAAGTTGGGAAATTAAATTCACCTGGAGGTAGGGGGTAGAGGGCATACACTTTTGATAGGGGAGTCGACAAATCCTACATTGATAATAACAAGGACAAAATATTTTTTTTTTTCTCTCTAATTATTTATTTTTTTTTTTTTTTTTTTTTTTTTTGTCCTAACCTTGTTTTAATATACACCTACTCTAGGAATGCATGCTGCTGATTGTGCAGATCATGGATAGCATTCCTAATTTCATTTAATTAAGATATTGGGCATTATAGGAGCATATACTTACCCTTTGTATCTTTTGTTTCATGTAAAACCTGCCATCGCAACATCGCCCAAAAGATGCCATCATCCAATGCACACATTCCCCATGGAAGAAGAACTCCAACAAAATCATGTTATGTTATGGTTAGTCAACAATCAGTCAGCGCCAACAATTTTTGGCCACGCCACGGGGAGCCCAGTCATTGATAAGTCCTAGCCAGTCTAATTGGACAACAAGATTGCCGAGGGATCCCGCCTATGAATAGCAAGCAAGACGTTCCTACAAGGTGGTTAAGAATCCTAAGTACCTACTCAATATATGAAGGGAAAAGGGTCGTGTCGAGCATGAGTCAGCCCGAATTAACACCTGGCTAATAAAAACAACTCGACACCAAAAAACCTCAACCTGCAATTGAGGAGGGCTTGCTGCAGCGATAGTTATCTTAAAATCCTGCAACCCGAAGTCGATTTAGGCACTAAATCAGACAGAAGGATGAAACAGAAAATTGAAGAAGTAACCCCATTGTTTCATCATTATGGCATCAACACACTACATGCCATAAGTCACAAACAGCTGAAAGGACATTTACGCTGAAAGTGCGCTTTCCGAACACAAGCTCCAATTAAATGGCAGATGTGGTTCCTGCAGTGGCTCCTGCGACGCGCGACAGCCTTTAGCGACGATGACCATTCCATTCTATTCAGCGAGTTCACAAACACAGCTCGCTTCGACGAAGAAGACCCATGGCGCCAGCGGTAGCAGTACCACTTGGTTCATGTGCATTACGGACGATATTACAAACTATGATGGATATTCAGTGTAAAGTGCGTTCTCAAGTGTTGCGTTTACGGTGGCAAGGTTATATATTTTGTAATTTATATTGTATAAATATATTTATATATTTTTCTTTTATATGGGTAAATGGACATTGTATTTTGATATTGTACACGTTTTTAGTTAGTTAGAGCTTTAAAGCTGGGGTCCAGCTTTCCCAGGCCCGGGGGATATGTCAAGGATGGAATTTTCCGAAAAAATTATTCGCAAGAATAATATAAAAGTCGAATTCTTAATCAATATTGTCAAGTCAGCAATACCGGAATTGCAGTAATGTTTTACATTTCGCAATTCGAACACAGAATGTTGAATATTTCACAACAAAAGTAAAACAAATTAATGGTTGTGAAATTATGGATTTCCGTGATGAACTCAATTATTGATTTGTGCAAACTTGACAAGATTGAAGGGAACCAACCTCGAACAGAAATTGTTTCGAGGGAGGCAGTCGATCGTGGGTCATTAAAGAAATTAGTCGCGTCGAGAATTCGGGATCCTTGGTCCTTCCCCGGCTGGTGTTTGTGTGACATGATGTTTATTCTAATGTAAGTACATTTTGATTACATTGAAATAAAACTGTAATGAACGGCTAACTATATTTTATTTATAAACTTTTCTTCGTTAATAAATAAGTTCTTTGTGTTGTTAACAATGAGTTTATTTCCCAGTAACCTCTACGTCCCTAGTCGCACCCTTAATAAGTAGGGTCGTGACAATATTCTTTCTGCTGAGGAAATTAGTAACAAAATATACAGCGTGTCCCGGAACAACGTCAAGAAACTTAGAAGGGTGATGGTATGTGATAAAATAATGGTGGTAAGTCTCATAACAAACATTCGATCTTAATATTTTTCGAATTACCGGCACTCAAAGATCATTTTTTTATTCTAGTTATAAAATAAATATAATATATTTATAAATATTATAATGTATATAAAAATATTTTGAATAAAAAATAAACATGTTTTCCCAAAAGGTGGTAGGAGTGCATTCAAATGTTCAAGAATTTACAGTCAAAGTCTAGATGTTTACTAAAGATTAGAAAAACTAACAAGATTCAAGATTCATTTCAAATTTCGGATTTCACTAACGCGTTACTAACTTTTGTAAATGAAATTTTGCTCAATAATGAAAAATAAAGGTACCTAGTTTACTCATGGACACAAAACTCAGGATTTTGAAATTTTTGTGAACCCTGTATAAAAAATTAAAATTTTCTTTTCGTAAATCGTATTTTTTTTACAAGCAATTTTTTATATCAAGAATGAGTTTTTGATATGTAATAATTGTATACATTTAATTTTATAAAGACAATTTTTGAAAAAAAAATAAGAAAAATTAAAATCACTTCGAAATTGCACGGAACCGGAATGTCTCAGGGACATTCTGATCAGAACTGACCTACTCTATCACCACTTCGAGATTGGATCATGTCTGATGAGACACCGTGTATACATATTAGCTGTGTTTGTTATGCTCCACTAGTGCACACTTTTTTACACTGCAACACTCAGTGTGGCTTTGTTTGTGAAATATTTGTCTGTTTTTTTGGATAGAATATCTTTACTTAACATACTAAGATATTCTATCCTAAAAAACAGACAAATATTCCATAAACAAAGCCACACTGAGTGTTGCAGTGTAAAAAAGTGTGCACTAGTGGAGCATAACAAAAACAGCTATTATAATGATTATTTCTAGTTACGTTTTGAATTTATCTTTTCATACAAAGATGTAGAAGAACATAATGCCCTGCAAATCGATGAGTCGAAGGAACCGCAGAAACAGGAGGAGCAGGAATTGATCAAAGCGGTCAGTAAACACGTTCAGGATCAAAAGGGACAAATTCCAAGCATACATGTATCAAATATGTGGTGGCGTCAAATCGATTGAGGAGCTTGAAGCTCTACAGAAACTGGCGGCGCCATTTGAGCCAACTCTAGAGGCCATCTGAAATCAACCTTATCAACGTGTCTTCGAATCAAAATCAAATCAATCAGGAGTCAAAAAAATCACACCGCAAAGACGCTTGTTCAAAACTAAAAAAAATAAAAAAAAAAAAATCTAAAAAAAATCTTGTCACGCCAAATGATGACGAAATGGTCAAGTTAGGAATAGGTTTATTGAATAGTATTCGAGCGTCTGAAGTCTCTGATACAGAATCAGGGACTTCAGGCGCTCTAATACTATAGAGTGGCGCAAAAAGTCATTTATGTTTTCATTTTTTTCTTAAATTGAATTTTGTATAGGTACAGTGTAATTCTTAAAACATCGCCCCCTTGTATATTTTGAACCGTTTGACATTACAACAAAATTTTGAAGAACTTTTCATCATTATTACACTCTGAAAGCTTGAAGTCGCTGTCACGTACTGATTTTTTAATTTAAGCCAGATTTTTTGTTCAAAATAGCGCCCAATAGCCGTTTTAACATTTTCAGCGGTCTCTACTGGACAGGAAGGATATTTAATAATTACACTGTATCATGCGTTCTTTTTCAATTAATTATATTATTATATCTCTTAGTTTATTATAAAATGTTAATTTTTGATTTGTTGATTTCGAGGTTGATTTATTTCACGTTTATGTTTTTATGAAAATAAACGGTGTTGCAATGAATGGTTTTAATTATTATACCACTCACCTAATCACCCTGTAAAATATCCCAAAATTTAGATATCGGGATAGATTTTCTCAAGGTTTTTTTGCAATAACCAAAACTTTTTACAAGGAAATTTTAAGTGATCTCATTGATAATATAATTATTGCAAAATAAGAAACTTGACTAGCATTTATATAGGTACCTCCATCCACTATATTTTTAATTTTATTTTCTAAATCAATTTCAATCAATTGACCAAATCCACTGATACTTAGTATCCATTAAAATTTGAAAACAATCCAAGTGAAGCTTTTTTATCTGCAGTATACAGGATGTTACAAATTAGATGGGATAGCATTGTTTTCTTGATAACTTAAAACGTGTGTGATCGTAAAATTAGTAGGTAGTGTAATTTTGTAGAGGGAAAAAAGTAGCTATGAGGATGTGACATCCATTTTAACAAATTCAAGAAAAAAATAAGAACTATTTTACAAAATTTCGATTTTTTCGGTTATTTCTGGAATGGTTATTCAAAACGGAATATTGATGAGCATAAAAATGCGCAGCTTTGCCTTAATTCAAACAACTCTCCCTACCGAACATATTCAGTTATATTTGTTTGTTTTGTAATGAAGTAGGAGAGCGAATAGTATAGGTACTAGTTCAGTTAGGTAGGTCCCACTTCTTAAACGTGGAAAATTCATTACTTAAAGAAAAAGCAATATAAGAGCAGCAACATGCCAGTCAACAAAACAATACCTGAGGTCTCAATACATCTGTTCTTAGCGTATTAGTAATTATTTTCTAGATTTCTGAAAACGATGGGTTTTAAAATTGCAACTTATTGAAACATAAATAACCTACCCCACAAATTCCCATATAAAACTTGATTACATACTCCAAATTACAAACAAGAAATGTAATCTATGATTTATACCTAAATAGGTAAGATATTGACAGAAACATATTATTTTTCAAGATAAAATATGACTTAACAAGTTAACAACTTGGTGTTTCACTGAATATTGCTTCTATTCTATCTCCCCCTCTCTTTATTGTATTGAAGCAAACATCTGACAGTGAAATGTAAAATTTACTTTTCCAGTAGGAATCATAAATGATATTTTTGTTGTTAATTATTTTAGCGCTTAAACCACGGTTTATATTCGATTTCTATACTATGGGATCAAATAAGTTGTATCGTCATAGTATATAGACAAAATTGACATTGACACTACAGAAAGACAGCCGTTGAAAGCTTTTGACTTGCGGTAACGCGGAAGGAAAAAGGACATTTCAGCATTTGCCCCCTAGATTCTAGTCAAAAAGTACCTTTCATTTTTAAGTTGTGGCAACACTGCTCTGTTGTTATTTTGCTCTCGCTGTTGAAGATGAATGCTTGTTGTTTATAGCCAGCCATCGATTATATTCAAAAACGAGGGTGCTCAAAGACTTGGCTCATACCAGGTTCTACAGGGTTTTTCACGTTATTCGACACGAAACATTATGGCCGAAGTATATGATTTTGAAAAAGTTTTTTTTTCTGGATGGATAGGGACCCTTTAAGGCTACATTTTAAAAATATTTTCACGTTATACAGGGTGTTCCCAAAACACGGAACGCATCAAAGTTGTATTTTTTTAAATGGAACCCCCTGTATATCAATTGATATTCCAATTCTTCTGCAATTTTGAACAAAAATTGTGATACAACTAATGGTCCTAAATTCAACCGTAGTGCAGGTTTAAGCATAGTAGGTTCATTGTAGATAAAGGATTTATTTTCAAGAAAACTTTTGTGTTAAGTGTAATAATTTGTTATATTAACGTGTGCCTAATTGTTCATATTTATTTTTGTGTTACTAGCTTGTATATTGTTAATTATAGTTTTGGTAGTCATATTTCTTGTTTAGTATAACGTTCTACAAAATTATATAAAGGAAGGGATGTAGTATATAGCGCAAATATCGTTATTATTTAGTGGCGTTTCATAAATAAGGATGTGTGCCTGACTGATGTTGTACGGCGTAGAGGTTAAGGAACAAATTGTAACGATCATTCTGTTATTGTCAATCTGAAGAAGAATAGAGAAATTCGAGGTGATATTGCTGTTTTATAAATGCTGTAAGCAATACAGTACAATGCCATTAATGCATTGGGAAACTCCGTAACACCATTTATGATATTTCCATTTGTAAAGTTCAAACAGCATATTATGATCAAAGGGGCACCATGTGGAACTGACGGATTGCTAATCAATCATCATCAATCAGGGTTAATAAATACAGAATCATTCATAAAGTGGTTGAAACACTTCACTACTTTTTCGAAGGCTTCAAAGACGTATCCAGTATTGCTAATCATGGACAACCATAAAGCTCATATTAGCATCCAGGTAGTAAACCTGGCTGAAGATATCGTCGTTTTGTTGTTGACACTGCCACCACATACAAGCCACCGCTTACAATCGCTGGATAAGGCTGTTCATGGACCTTTAAAACATTATTATAACGATGCTTGCAGGAAGTTACAGACAAACATATTTCCATCAATTCGAAGAAGTTTTATTTGTTTTAGATCGTGGTTGATGGTAAATCCAGGGAAAAGGATCACGCCATATGACAGCTGAAATCTTAGAAAAAGCATATCCTCTTGCATTTAATATGAAAAATCATTACCATGCTTTGATTAAAAAGGGTAGGGCTCGAGTTGAACAGATTGTTGAATTTAAAAATCTCAAAAATAAGGTTAAATTACAAACTAAATTTGAATATAAACAATATAAAGAGGGTATAGAACGTAACATAAATGTTGATCCTAATAGTTTCTGGACTTTTTTTAAGACCAAGACTGTGTCTGGTATTCCAAAAGTTATGTGCTTCAATGGTAAGGAATGCAGTGAGGAAAATATGATAGCAAATGAATTCGCCACTTTTTTTCATTCAGTTTTTGGTCCTTCTACACTAAAGAGCAAAAATTATCACAATTTCAGCTTTGGAAATATTAACTTGACTTCAATTAGTGAGGACATGGTCAAAAAGGGTATCAAGAGTCTAAAACCGAAGAGGTCTACGGGTATTGACAACATTCCCTCTTATATATACAAAGGGTGCATGGATTTTTTAGCAAAGCCTCTTGCACACATCTTTAATTTAGCAATCCAGCATTCGACCTTTCCAGAAAAACTTAAAATGGCAGTTATTGTCCCTGTTTATAAGGGCGGCTCTCAAAAGGAAATTGAGAACCATAGACCAATAAGCATACTTAATTCTCTTGCAAAAATATTCGAAAGTATTATTTATGAAGATCTTTTAAAGAATATTAGTGACAAAATTACAGATGAGCAACATGGTTTTCTAGCTGGCAAGTCTACAGTTTCTAACTTATGCAAATTTACCACTCAAGCTTTTGATGCAGTAGATAATCAAACACAACTTGACACAATATATACTGACTGTGCCAAAGCCTTTGACCTTGTTGACCATGAAATCCTAATTCGGCGTCTTGCAGAGATGGGTTTCTCCAGAGAGACATGTATGTTTTTTATCTCATACCTTTCAGATCGTACACAACAAGTTAAAATTGGTAAATCATTATCTAAACCATACATTGCAACCTCTGGGGTGCCACAAGGAAGTAATGTTGGTCCTTTACTTTTCATTATCTTCATTAATACAATAGTGAGTGTCATAAAACATTCTTCTTGTCTGGTTTTTGCCGATGATTTTAAACTCTTCAAGGAAATTATCACTCTATCAGATTGTATTTTACTGCAAGAGGACCTGGATTCTGTTGCCAGTTGGCTCTTGCGAAGCAAAATGCGCCTTAACACTGATAAATGTGTCACGGTAACTTACACTAGAAAGCTCAATCCTATATGCTTTAACTACTCAATTGACACCTCAGTCTTACAGAAAAAACATGAAGTAAAAGATCTAGGTGTATACATGAAAAGTAATCTAAAATTTACCACCCATTATGAGTTTATTGTCAATAAGGCATACAAAAAATTGGGTTTTATTATCCGTAATTCAAAAAATTTTCAAAATCTAAGCACTCTTGTACAACTTTATAATGCCATTGTAAGGCCTCACCTAGAATATGCAGCAATAATATGGTCACCTAAAACCCATTGTCATTCAGATTATATTGAACGTGTACAGAAAAAGTTTCTAAGATTTTTATACCTAAGAGATAATAATGAATATCCTTATCTTGTTTCTTACCAAAGCATGTTAAATACTTATAATTTTAAAAAACTCTGTGATAGAAGAAAACAACACTCTGTGTTATTTATCTATTATATATTAAACAACATTAAATACCAGGGATGCACTCTTATTAACTCAATATATTTTCATGTTCCTAAAGTCAATCTTAGATGTAGGCAGGACAGGTTGTTTAGTGTTAGGACCTCTTTGGACAGCCCCTTAAATCAAATGTTAGAACATTGTAATAGTCTGTGTAAGTGTACTGATATTGATTTTTTTAATATTCCTGTGGGTAAACTTAAAAAGTCAAGCTCAATGTAGTACCTACTATTATACGCCATATCTGTTTGTTTGTTTTCATTCTTTATGTTTGTTTCTTTTATTTCTTGTAGTACTTAGTGTAGTCTTATATTGTAATTACCATTGTATTGGTGTTTTGTAAGACTTTAATTCAATAAATAAATAAATAAATAAATAAAAATATAACGGCAGGATTTCGCTAGACAGGAGTAGTCCCATTTGACAAAAATATATTTCAAGACTCTGACTTTTCCTCAGCCGAAGTAACCGATGTTTCAATCAATCACCACGTACCAAGACACGATTGTCTACCATTGCCATCAACTTCGAAGGCAGTATTGGCAGTCAAATGATCGTTTCAAATACCGATGCCACTCTTGTCCCAAACTCCTCAATCCAGATTTCAAAACTTTGTGAACATTCTACTGCCGAAAAACATACGATATTTCCGGAAATGATGTTACCATACTTGAAAGCGACTATTGAACCCTCGAGTTCGCTAATATACGTAAGCGAAAGTCAACAACAATCTTGACAGATACACCAGAAATAAACAGAATGGAAGAAGAGGAAAAGTTCAAAAAGATCAAACTTAAACCACAGGTAAAGGCGGTCAAAAAAGACATTTCTAAAGAATTGGCTGGAGGATATAAGAAAAAAAAGGGATTTTGGAACGATTCATTGATTTAAGACATTGCAAATGTTGTATAAAACAGTTTTGTAATGGTTAAATTCGCCACAATAAAATCTTCAAAATATTATATTGGTCAAGTCGTGAAGGTTGTTGCTGGCCATTCGGAGGTTACTGTTGATTTCTTACGAAAACAGAACAGAAGTTTTTCCCACTTTGAAAGATGAATTCACTGTAGAATTCGATAACATTGTATTGCACCTTCCTTCACCAGTTCAGGCAGGTGGAACTGCTAGGGCCAATAGTTTGTATCTCTTCAATATCAATTTGCAGTCTTATAATAATCACATGTCCACCGAGCCCCTTTAAGTGTGTTATTTTTTCGGTAGATGGATGTCTTATTTTATCATTAGGTAGATCTTGGAAGATGATTTTTTTTGAGCAAATGACTCACTTTCATATTTCAAAAAACTTACAAAACGGTCGAAAAGACCCTACTATAAAAGTAATCGAATATCAAACGTTTTTGTTCTGATGTATTTTATTTCATAAATATGTAGATTTTGACCATTTTCGGCATTTAGACTCTTTTAGAAATTTATGTTTCATCCAAACCGGGGTTGATTACCCGATCTAGACTAGACACAACAATCAAAAAAGAGTCAAACAAAATGACTGTAAACTCTCTTTAATAACCAATTTTTGCGATTCTCGATAGTCAGCGTAAGACTCGAGTAAACAATATATAGTGAGGGTGGAAAAATCTGTGAAATCAAAATAAAACAACAAGTTTCCTCAAGTTTTATTAAACAATCATCTACAGGACATTCCAAAATACGCAATCTTTCACAACAATTATTATAACATGGAAAATTTCATAACATCAATTCAGGTTCAGTACAATTGAGTTACTGCCCCGATAATTTATTGAGAGTTTGCACTCACTATATTTTGTAGTAACAATGCATGTAAAAGGAGCAAATTTATAACAGTTAGTTTAGTTTATCTGGAAAGTTTTTCAGTAAAATTAGGTTCAGGGGATTGGAAGTTGATTCTGGTGTGTTGATGCTCAATTCAGCCTGCACCTATTACTTCTCAAAAAATTAGGATAAGGAAACCAATTAGAGTAATATGGTTCCCTTCGCAGCGGTAGCACAGCAAGGCGAGTCTCTTCACTTATTACACAATAAGGAATGCAAAGGTGTGCTAAGGTATTACTCGCGACTGCGACTACTCAGTTCGCAATAGACAGCCACAGTCATGGCGTCACAAAAGTAGAAGGTAGTAGGTCTATTGAATCTTTTGGGTTTGGCTTATTTGTAGACTCGTTGGCTTCTGAAATAAAAAAGGTTTTTATGAATAAATTACACGACAGGTTTCGGAAGGTATACACTGTGGGCCAAATTTAGTTAAGAACATAAATCCTCAATAACTTTTTTGTTTGTCTATGGATTTTGATGATTTTTGGATATGATACTGGTCAATAAGTTTTGGATGTTCCTCCAAAACTGAGTTTTCGAATTTTGGCCAGTGCCAGACTTATGACGTTTCAAAGAAATTGGTGCATTTATGCTGGTTGCAAAAAGGAACCAACTGAATTTTTTGAGAAGGGCATTAGTGAGAAAAAGTATCCTGAAAATATCAATATTTTAGAACCATAACCTAAGAAACGATGTTTTTTTTTCTGTATGATGGTGCTTGTCGGCATAAAATCTATTTCACTTCATTTTGATCAAGTCTTCTTGTTTAAGTATTTATTTTGATCTTGATGACTATGTTCAAAGTCCTTACTGGGTTCTTCTTTGTTACCTTGTAAGTTATAAACATTGGAACGAATGAAGGATTATCTATCTATCAGTCTATCTACCTTGAAATTCCATAGCAACGTGGAAGATGAAATCTCGTTTAATTGTATAATGGGAAAGAATATGAGTGCACGAAAATGTCGCGCCCCTTCAACTTTTCGTGTAAAATCTAATCAAGCTTATTCAATGAAAAAAAAAATAGTGGTTTTTCCAATTTTATTCCAAAATGTAAAAAATCGACACATCTTCAACAAACAAATGACGTTGCCGATGTCGACAAGCACCATCATAGAAAAAAAAACAATCGTTTTTTAAGGTATGGTTGAAAAATATTCATATTTTCAGGACAACTTTTCCCACAAATGCCCTTCTTAAAAAAATATATTAGCTGGTCTGTAAGTAGCTCAGTTCGTTTTTGCAACGAGCTAAATGCACCAATTTCATAAAAACGTCGCAAGTCCGACCTTGGCTAAAATTCGAAAGCTTAATTTTGAGGTAGCATACCGAACACATCGACCAACATCATATACAAAAAACGTCAAGTCTGCAGCATGTAATTATTTTTGATTTAAATATCAAACCAGGAACTTGGGGTGTTTACATTATTGCAACCAAAACGTGTTAATATCCATGTTCTATTCAGGATATAAACAACAGTCGAGGTGCGCGACATCAGTGCAATTTGAATTTGACCCTACTGTGTTGTATGAATTACCAAACTAGGCGATTGTTGACCCCTAAAAAATATGAATACTCCAATGTTCACTTAATGCCCTAGAACAACTTCCACTTCACCAATAATGAGTTATTGTGAAACTGCCGCTTATGGTGCCCAAACAGAGATATGGAACTATTCCGTGAAAAACTCATTTATAGAATAAAAAGGTCTTTTCAGGAGGAAGGTTTTCGTTTTTTTACGGAAGCTAGTAAATGTGGGAATAGATTTGAGGTGTAGCGGGAGATTATATAGCTTCTTGGCGTTGTAAATGATAGAATTTTTTGTTGCACCAAATTATTATTTATTATCAATTTTACGGAAAAAAAAATCTTTATACGAGGTTTCTCAGGAAACATGATTCCCGCTCAAGATTGAAGTACCTTTATTTGTAACAAAATCAAAAAAGTCAGGAGAAAAGAAATAATATTTTTAATTATAAAATATTTGTGTTCAAGTAACTTTGAAAAGGAAGCTTAAAATCTTACGAGTTGATTTCAACTTTTTGTTTTATTTTTTCAAGTTCTATCGTATTGAGTTTCCACTATCAAAATCTGCGACACTGTATAATACAGTTAACTTTGTCGGTCTGATAGGGGATGCAAGAAAAAAATGCTGATATGCATTTGACCGGACTTTTGCAGGTTTGTTCGAAAACTGTACGCTGAATTTCCAGACGGAAAATAACACTCCTCACACTTGTGGCAACAAGGGCGGTTTTTTGTTTATTCATAATTTTTCAAATTTTCTGACTGTTGTAGAGATTATGAGTTGCCTCTTGAGGTTGTTAAGCTGATTGGTTCCAATCAAGCTTATCTTCTGAACTGAGAGGGATTTGAATTTCATGATCTAATGCGTCCTCCGATTTTTGAGATGTGATATTTAAATATTGTTCAAATATTTATTGTTGTTTTGAATTGCAATGCTTTTTAATGTGCAACATTATTTGATATTGTTCTACTACTTATAGAATGTTTTTTTGTGATAGGCAAATAGTTTTTTAGTTATAATTCTTTTATAATATTCATTTATATTATTATACAGTGTGACGTATTTAGGATGAAGACAAACCCATATCTCGCTATTATTCGAAGCAACTTTGTTTTTTCGATATCTCTAGCTAAAATATCGGGAATTGGACCTATTTGTAATATGCTAGTAGGCTGAGTTTGAAGACTCATCAACCTGTATGACTGCACAATTTCAAATCTGTTTTTCTTCAATCAACGAAGATATGGAGGTATCTTCGTTGATTAAATACTGTATACTCTCATATGTAGATGAGTATTTGGAAATCGTCAACAATATTCAATTTAGTACCAAACTTGATATTATTTTTAAGAAATAAACCAAAGATTTACCAAGTATCATTATAAGGGAATTTTCATTTTTATTTTTTTCCTGTAAAAGAAGTTGTTATTTTTTTAGTAAGTTGTTAATAAAGGTTTTAAAAATATTTCTCGATCTGTTTTATTATCTGCATGTATATCAAATTAAAACAAAATTTCAAGAACAGTGTTGTTCCGTATATTTAGACAGCATGTAGCTCGCTTATGAAGCAAGATAGAGAGGATCTGTAAATACAGGGTAGAATCGCTGGAAAATAAAACTTTTGTATATGCAGGGTGTACGCAAAAAATGTGGCAGACACAACTTGTATTTTTTTAAATGGAACACCCGGTAAAATATTAGCTTAAATGAACATTTTTTTTCTTTTTCTTCCACCCGTTTTTGAAATACTTGCTTTTAAAAAGCGAAAATATCAAATATGCAAAAACAAATCAAAATCAAATCAAATCACAAAATCTTTATTTAAAAAATTCAAAGATACCACATATTATCTCTTTTACACATATACACAATTTTTTTTAGTATAAATATGAAAATTCGAGTGTAGAATGAGAATGTGACCACCGTAATTTTCAGCACATTTTCTGTAGTTTCTATCTATTTATTTAAAGAACTGACAATATACTCAGGATGTCCATTAACTGAATCGATAGCACCTTCGAATATCTCTCCCTTAAATCTTGTATCATCCAAATTTGGAATTCTTTTTTTATAGACCTGATCCTTTAAATAGCCGAATAATAATATAATGACTATTAATAACGTCTAGACAATTATTGTAGTGATGGCAACGGCTATTTCGTAAAACAATAAAATCGCTTCTCAAACGCAAATAGTCCAATGCGGGCGAAAGAAGTGTTAACATGTTATATATTTTTGGAATCAGGAAAAAGCGAGGGAAAAATAGATCTTTCATTTCAGCTGACAAAATACCCGGTGTTTGTAACGGTTTGATTTTGCGCAAGTTAAATAAATAAATCAGTGATAATTAATCTCAAAAAAAGTACACTCTTTTGTCGTCATTTTCACGTCTTCGAACTATTTAGTTAGGATAATTTAACGGTTTTTAAAAAAAAGGTCGTCCAAGCAGTTTGATATATTTAGATCTGCTGCCCATATCCGTCGTGGTTCGTCGCTTCTCACCCATAACCCTACCATTTAAAATAGATCTGTAGCTAGTTTCAGTGATCGATTGGGTACGCACTCCCAGTGTAATACACACCTTTTTCATTCGCGTTTACGTTGCAACTAGCCCAAAGTGCAGTTTTGGTTCCTGGAGGAATCGGCCCTGTATTGTGAAAGGGATTTTTGCCTTTGTGGTGGATTAAATTATGCCTGTTGCTTTGTTGTGAGCAACCCATTGCCAATATCGGCATTTGTGCCGGATTATAAATTACAAATCGACGACTGGTGTCCGCCATTGTTGCTAACTGCATTCCTGTCTGTTCAAAGTGCCACTCAAGTTCGAAAAGTGTAAGTTTCCTTTTTTTTTCATCATATCTATTTCAATCCAGTGCTTGTATTTCCTGCCTTATTATTCGATTTGTCCATACTTCTGGTGACAACTCGTAATCCTCAATTTCTATGTACTATGGGGTGGAAAAAAAAGGGGCTCAGGCGTATTGGTATTTGTAGGGCAGAACTTTCCTGGCCGGAAGTACTGGCCGATGCTGTCTAGTAGCCGTTTCATCAACCCTTTCTCTCCACCAACCCTTATTTGAAGTTGCGGTGGTGTGAGTTGTGGTCGGATGTTCTGACATTTGAAGCCCAAACAAGTAGGCCTAGATAATAGTATTTTCCGGAATTTTCCTTGACCTTTATCATATTATTATTTCCTTTGACAGCAGAGAACGTATTTTCAAATCAAATTGCGTGATTTTCAACAATAATTAAATATATATACATCATTTTTTCTATCCTCATTTTTAAAATACATACCAGATTATCAGTTGGATAAATTTAATTTCTTTCTTTTAAATTGAAAAGAACAATGTAATGAAATAAAGATTATTACTGTTTAACTTCACAATTTATAATATGAACCTATGAGTTTTCTTGGGTAAACAATTGGGTATAACATACATTTCTCAGGTATTGTGAGATTGTTGATAGTTCGGAACGCCTGGATGTGGCATTTTGTTTATTTTTGCGTATTTGTTAGCTTGACGTGATCACGACAGATATTGCGCAATTCTACCGTTTACAAATTCCCAGTAAAATAATAATATCTTTTACCAACTTACGTAACGTATAAATAATTTCTTTCTATTTTCAACCCTCGAATAAAACAGCCGTATAATTATTGGTATTACATAGTTTCATTTCTTCATTATTGGCACTATCAGGGTAAGTTTGAAGCCATTGTGTAACCGAGTGTTTATTTTTGTGGAACCTGGCATTTATGTGAAGGTTACTGGCGCTCTTGCATCCAGCTTGTTTTAAAGAAGAGTAAGTTCTAAAATTATTCATAAATAGAGACCTAACCCCCGACTACTCCCAAATGGAGCTAGCCAAGGTATCCCAACCCTACCACCCTTACCCGGTATGTAGCATGTTTCATTTCAAAAAATACAAGTTGTGTCTGCCACATCTTTTGCGTGTGTATAAAAGCTATAATATTATTATGTTCTTTCTATCTTGCTTCATAAGGGAGCTACATGCTGTCTAAATATACGGAGCAACCCGGTACTTACTGCCATGGCCTTCTGCTTTTCTTGAATGTAATTTTGTTTAGGGCACGGCCGATAGAGTTTTTTTTTTGCCGATACCGATATATATCGTATCGGCCGATTGAAAATGCCGATAACCGATATATATCGGCAAAATTTGAAAGGTATCTGTCAAATGTGTTTTATTGAATAACTTTAACCCATATCCACGGATCCTGAACGGTGAGAGCAGTGGATTGTTTTTCTCTGTCGGGAGTGTTGCTATTACAAAAGTCTGTGTCGATACATCACTTGGAACATTTCCACCATTTAGTAGGTATTTACGCGCGTACCTATTTCGGATGTGGAATCCAAAATAAAGAATTACGAAGTCAGTTACTGGAAACGTGAGCGATTCAATAAATTACCGCAACAATCCGCTATCTATTTCAAATTGATGTAGTCTAGTGAAAAAAACAAAATCAATGGATTTTTGTCAGCGGCATCTGCCAGTGAGCAGGAATTCTGCCAGCCTAACAGGAACTGCCTTGCAGCCCAGAAAGTCTAGTCTTTCTTCATCATAATTTAAAAAAACAAAATTTTCATTATTAACATATCGTATTTTTCGGTCAGCCCCTTTTGGTTTTTGTGTCTGTTTTAGGTTTAATTTTTTGTGAATTAGTTGGTTGTTCTTTTTTGTTATTTTTTTTTATTGTTCGAGAGTTTCTATCTCAATTTATCATTTGTGACAAATGTTACATTGATGTATTCTTATTTTTTCTACTGCTGTGTTTAAGTTAGATTTTCTTCGAAAATAAAAAGCGGCGTTTTATTTTATATCGGCATTTTTGGCCGATCTGATATATCGGCATCCCTGCCGATAATGCCGATATCCCGATATGCGATATGTTGCGATATAATTGGAATATAAAATTAGTCATACCATGGAAAGTTGGAGAAAAGTTTGTATTCGCGATAGCCCACCAACAAGATCTGCAGCTGCAACAACTATCGCGTTTATCTTACAAAATCAATACCTGAAAACCAAATACAAGCTCTTAAGAGTATGTTAAATTGGATGCCTGAAGTTGACCAAGCATATTAAAGGGAAATATTGCCAAGTTTTTTTTTTCTTCATTATTCGGTATATTGTATCACTAGGAATTGTATTTTCGTTTCTGTGTTGTTCAAATGAAGGTTGACTTCACATGTTTTAGCTCTTAGGGAAATGCAAGGAAAAATGTATAAAGTTGTATGTTTCGACGATAATTCTTTTTGTGATAAGATAGTATGTATGTATTCAAAAACAAAATCTTAGCTCAAATACATTTTTTTTTATGTTTTGAGTATGAAGCTTATTACTTTTTGTTGAAATCCACTTATCCTATCTGTTCTGAAGATGTGTCGTTGGGTCAGCCGGATTTACAAAAACCGAAATGACCTAGGTATGTTAAAAAAAAACGAGCATTCAATTTGAATTAAAAACATATAAAAATCGATGATCCCATCATTTCAGCCATATTTCAATGTACTTAACATATTCAAATCCATGATTGATTTATTCGAGACGTATTTCCATGTATGTATGCCAACAGTAAGTTCAATTTGACAGTTCTGAGTTCGTTGGATTTACGCGTTATCAGATGTATCGCCGATTGCACCTAGAGAAATGGAAGGTGAGAGAGAAGAACTCGTTTGACAGATGCGCGGACGGTGAGATTGAGGAGCCCATCATTTTGAAGTATAGCTGTCAAAATCATGGCCGCATTCAGGGACCGAGCGGAACACAAGTGTTGATTTGCGTGTTAGTTTGCAGTGTTGATACCGTCAGGGTATAAATAATGTTAGGTGTATGGTTACTTGGATAATAGAATTCAAAGAAATAACTTACGGTGATGAAATTCAGTATATTTGACAAAAATCAATTAAACTCTTGTTAAATTTATATCACAGAATGCATCCATCAACAAGAACAAAACTCGATATATTATGATAAATGACATGACAACAACAATCATGGGTCAAGAAATCAAAGCTTTGATCCTCGACAATCGACATTAATGACGTAGAATAGACACTCTTGACAGATATACTTACAAGATGTCTGCGCCCTTGCCGTTCCACAAAAATTGGATGCGCAGTGGTCGAAAAGCGTTCTACTCCCCTCCCATTTCTCTACTTGCGTCTACGGACAGCGCGGAAACTAATAAGCACGACCAATAGCGATAATTCAGACAGTTCTCTCTCTTCACAGTGATTCAAATTTTCGCGCCAGACTTATACATAAAGAGTAATACATTACTTTATCTTTGCAAAAAGTGATGCTATTGTCTATTTCTACTATAATATACTTTTATAATGATTATTTTCTTGAATTTATATTATTATGATAATGTATTCTATTCCTGGCAGTTGTTGAAGGTGATGCCAAAGTATGATATGCGTTGCGAACTGGTTCCGGTTTTAGTTTTCTTGTGGATTATTTTCATAAGGGTGTCAATTATTTAATTCATTTACATGTAGGATGTGGGTATTTAACAAAAATACCTATCTGCCTACTTTATAAAACGCAATAATTATGACTTGGACTTGATATTTATGTTTTTGGATTAGTTTGGGTATTGGCGTTGGTCGTAAATACAGTGACTATATGCATAATTATAGGACACAAATACAATATATTATTATTGACAATACATAATTTCCAATTTATTTAAAAAATGACAAATGTCATTGATTTTCTTAAACAAGATGTCAAGATTTCTCAATAACAAAACAATAATAAGGAACTGAGGAGTGAAAAATTGACAGCATTCACTTTCAATATCAAAGTACACAGAGCCTCTTCCAAATATATTTCAAAAATATTGTTTGATACACAATCTGGGATGTGCATCAGAGTTTTTCTTGTAAGTAAAGTTTTATCCACATTCACATTTGGAATCATACGATTTCACTGATCATTTCAATGGGGCTAGTTGCTCAAGTGCATTGCTCTGATATCTATTAGGCCCGAATTCTCCGTTCATACTTAAACTCGTTCAAGGTTTGACGGCGTTAAAATACCAGATTTTGCATACGAAATATTGTATTTAAACACCGTCAAATCTTGAACGCGTTCAATACGGGTTTTAATGTGTCTTCTAAGATCACTATATCATCTCACATACTGTTTTTGCAGTCACCGCACTCCATTGCACACGAGATTTCACAGAATAACACAGCGTAATTTTTTGATTTGACTTGAAAACTTGCAGTTTTCCACGTTCTAAATCTACATTTTTGAATTTGAACAATTACAAATCACACCATCAAAACGTCAAACGGAGAAAACCCAGCCCCAAATTTGCTGCTTCGCATTGATTGGTTCGGCTCATTAGTTTCTGTGCTATCCGTAGACACAAGTCATTTCTCTGATTGCACAAACCAATTTTGTGGATTGTGGATACTTACATAACCAGTCACACATGTCATGTCATGTTGTCATTCCTGTGTATTTTGATGTTGGATTTCATGACAAGTTTTGATCGAGGTTTTGATATTCAGTGTGGAACAGCCAAATAAAATGAATTCGATAATAATTAATGAATGAGGACGATTCCATAAAAACGCTAGAACTCCTGAACACTTCGATTGATATTTAAGCAAAAACTTTATAAACAGGGTGTGTCGTGTAGCAGTGGCTGATATCAACTTTATCCGTATATTATTCAATTCTTGGATTCTTTAGAAAATTATAGATATATTTCATGTACAGGGTCATTCCGTATATATTGACCCATATGTTAGCGGCGTTATCAATGAAGATAGGTATGAAAATTTTGTAAATATGAAAGTTTTAGATATTCATCTGAACTTTTCAAAAATCCTATCAAAAAAAAACAAAAGACTATCGGAATGTCAATATTTTTCCAAAAGTAGCATGTTTTTCAATGGAACTCCCTGTATATTATCATATATTATGAAAGAGCTTATTTTCCTGATTTCAAAAATATATAGTTTGATACCAAGTCGTTCAGTAGATATTTAAATTTAAATATGTGTAAAAATTAGTATTTAAATCCCGGTTGTCATGAGTGAAGTTGCACAAATTTATTAACTCGTGAATATTTGGAGTAATATCTAGAAAATAAAGTTATTTGACCTCCATTTCTATTGATTCAATCTATATATTCACGATTCTATAATTTTTTTCATAGCAACAGGCATGTGAATTTCATTTTTTAAACATATTTAAACGAATATCTCCTGAACGACTCATCAGAAAAGTATCCAACTATAAATTTATGAAATCAGGAAAATAAGCTCTTTCATAATATATGATAATAATATACAGGGGGTTCCATTGAAAAAAATGCTACTTGTGGAAAAATATTGACATTCCGATAGTCTTTTGTTTTTTTTTTATAAGAATTTTGAAAATTTCAGATGAATATCTAGAACTTTCATATTTCCAAATTTTAATATCTCCATATGGGTCAATATAGACGTAATGACACTGTACAATTTTTTTTTTTTTAATTTTGTTAACGGCATCTTTAGTTTCACGAAAAAGTAGCAAACTGTCGCGAAAACCGCAACTTTCTATCTACACTCTGGGCCAAATTAAGTTAGAGCATAGTTTGATCCTTGATAACTTTTTTGTTTGTTTATGGATTTTGATGAATTTTGGATATGATATTGGCCAATAAGTTCTGGATGTTGCTCCAAAAATGAGTTTTCGAGTTTTGGACAGGACCGGACTTACGACGTTTTTATGAAATTGTTGCATCTAAGCTCGTTGCAAAAACGAGCTGCGCCACTAACAGACCAACTGATATATTTTTTAAAAAGGACTTTAGTGGGAAAAGGTTTCCTGATAATATCAATATTTTAAAACCATAACCTATGAAATGATGTTTTTTTCTGTATGATGGTGCTTGTTGGTATGAAGACTATTTCACTTCATTTTGATCAAAGTTTCTTGAAATTCCATAGCGACGTGGATTGTTTGTTGAAGATTTTTAACATTTTTGAGATTCTAGAGTTTGCCTGTTTGATTTTAAATAAGTAGACATGGTTCTATCTTTAAAAGATAAAATCTCGATTGAACGATTAATGGAAAAGAATATGGATGCACGGAAATGTCGCGACTCCCTTCAAATTATCGAGTAAAATTGAACAGTTTATTCAACGAAAAAAAATAATTATTTAAAATTTATTTTTTTTCCAAATTAAAAATTCTAAAATGTGAAAAAATCGACAAAGCTCTAACAAACAATCCACGTTGCTATGAAATTTCAAGAAACTTTGATCAAAATGAGGTGTAATAATTTTTATGCCGACAAGTACCATCATACAAAAAAAAACATCGTTTCTTAGGTTATGGTTCTAGAATATTGATATTTTCAGGATACCTTTTTCCAATAATGCCCTATATATCAATTGTTCTGTGAGTAGCGCAGTTTGTTCTTGCAACGAGCTTAAATGCACCAATTTCTTGAAAACGCTCTAAGTCCGGTTTTGGTTAAAATTCGGAAGCTCAATTTCAGGGTAATAGTCAGAACATATTGACTAATATCATATCCAAAAATCATCAAAATCCATGAACAAACAAAAAAGTTATCAAGCATCAAATTATGTTCTAACTTAATTTGGCACACAGTGTAAAAGAATAACGGAGATACCCCGCAAAAGTACTCAAAATGGGACACCCTGTACTTCGTTTTTGAGAAACAGGCTGTATGTTATGTGACGCTCTTCCATGTTTAATGTTTTTTAGTAGGGATGGAACGCAGTCACATTAGGTCGGAATACCGGATACCGAACGTCCGGCCAATCGGCCGGACCGGATACCGGACGTCCAACGGCGATGAATTCTATAATTTTTTTAAAATTGATTGGACTTTCGTGGCGACTTCAAAAAACTGTTAACTGGTACAGTGAAACTTCTCTAACACGATGTGTTCTCCAAATCGAACATTCTTTACAAATATATTATACAGTGTGTCCAAGATAAGGAAGTCTATCATGGGGATCTTGCAAACCGTAAGAGATACGAAGATGGTTAGATCAGAGAAAAGTTGCGCATTTTCAAGCCTAACAATATGCCGTTAAGAGAATTTTAAAATTCCGAGTAGTTTCGGAGATATGCCTAAAAAAAACGAAATGTGCCGATTTCGTTTTTATTTTTTTCTGACGTAATTTACAGATATGGAAAAAAAAACACTTTCTCATGGCCACTTTTCAAGCTCTACAAAACAGCGTTGAGAGATTTTACGTACGACGTTTCGTTTTGGAGAAACCATCATCAACTTTGTTTTTTTTAAATTCGATCCTGGATTTTTTATGACGGATTTTAAGAGCCTCTCATGTTCCTAAACCAACAATGTATCGCATTTATTCAAAAAAATGATATTGATGGATTTTTCCATTAGAACTCATGTTTTAGAGAGAGACAAAAAATACATTTTCAATAGAATCAAAGACAAACACCTCTTTTTCAATAAGTGCGATACATCGTTGGTTTGAGAACATAAGAGGCTTTTTAAAAAAACAAAGTTGATGATGGCTGCTCATGGACGAAACGTCGGTTCTTCAATTTAATAACGCTATCTTGTGAATGGCAAAAAGTGGCCATGTAGAATATCCATTCATTTTAACATATCTATTCAAATGTGGTCAGAAAAAAATGAAAACAATTTTGAAAAATTTCGGTTTTTTTCGGAAAATTTCGGACGTAGTCGGAATTTCTTGGCTTTTAAAATAGCATTTTGTTAAGCATCAAAATACGCAACTTTGCCTTCATTCAACCGAACTAGTATCTCTTACGGTTTCCAAGATCCCCATGATAGACATCCTTATCTTGGACACACTGTTTATTATATTACCACCTCAGCATGTTATTTTTTCTCCATAAGTCGAATTTGAATAACATATACAGTGCGGCTCTAAAAGGTCCCTTTTTTTTTTAATGTGTGCACCAAAAATTTTGAAACTTGGCATACTTTAATTGCTGTCGAAATACTACTTTTTGATGTTACTGACTTACTTCTAGTATTCAAGATGGCGGCTGGGCGCCATTTTGAAACATTTTTTTAAGATCCTGATGAGTACTTTTTAATCCTAGAATATTGAGTCGAAATCTTCAAGTACTACAAAATGGCGGTACATTCAATCACTACATTGATACATACACTTTTTGAAAAAAAATCGTCAAGTTCAATTCAAAAGATGCTTTGTTGACATTTTTGTCATTTATTCCTAACCCAAACTTTATGTCAAGAATATTTCCAGCATCTTTTGAATTGAATTTGACGATTTTTTTTTTAAAGTGTATGTATCAATGTAGTAATTAAATGTACCGCCATTTTGTAGTACTTGAAGATATCGACTCAATATTCAAGGGTTATAAAGTACTCATCAGGATCTTCAAAATGAGGTGTCACACGACCCCCCTTTCCATTCAAAAAAATGTTTCAAAATGGCACCCAGCCGCCATCTTGAATACATACTTATACTTGTAGTATTTCGACAGCAATCAAAGTATGCCAAGTTTCAAAATTTTTGGTGCACACATTAAAAAAAAAAAGGGGGGGACCTTTTAGAGCCGCACTGTATAATAAAATGAATTAAGGAGCATTTTTCGGAAAACCACCAATTTAGTGTACCTATTTCGGGAAATTACCGATTCTCAGTGTTTGTTTTTAGTTTCTTCACAAATGAGCTAAAAGGAAATGAAAGAAGGAAAAATATTTGAAAAAAAAATACTTTTCCGAATTGAATTTCATGCCCTTGGGAGATTCTAGGTTGAGGAAGTTTCACTGTACTGAGTTTGTCAAAATTTCATATTATCAAATATAATATCAAACATTATCCCAAGTCTGCATGGCAACACAGCCTATGAAATGTTTTTATCCACGACTTGTTTTTGTCTGTGAATCCCCGAACGCGTGACAGCTTAGAACATAGAACCCACTAGAACTAGCGTACACCCTAGATTCCGGGCAAATTGTTTGTCACTATAATAAGCATGTTATTATTTACATCTCATCCGTTGAATTCCTTCAACATTCGTTCAACGTTTCCTTGTTGCAAATAAAAAGCACTCAGAATTTCCACTTTTTATCAAAAGGGATTAACCAGTGTATTAACGAGGATATGTTTTAATTTTTTATTTGTTTCAATATCGTTGGTGTTATGGGACAGTTATAATTTACTGATTATTGATAAGTTTTGTTCACATAAATCAGCTGTTCGGCCTTCAAAAATATTGAATTTTGAACAAGCCGACAACAGTGTTCCTCTAGGGAGCTACAGGCTATGATTGGTTAAAATCACTGTCAGCTGTGTGATTGGTTGATCTCAAAAAGGCATTTGTGTCGTGTTGCCAGATGTATTTCGTTGCATCGTGTCTACATAAGTAACTAAGGTTCATGGAAAAGTATGGGTCTCATTGAAAATGTTTTATTATAACTAGTGATCTAAAAATGTACATATTATAATATAATTGATAACTAACGGAGATGCACTCGTAGAGTATACAGGATTTTTAATTAGAATCAAAATACCTTGAATACAAGGAAGCTACTTATTAAATTTGCAGTTTGGTAAACTCGCAAGAATTCCTCTCTCCCCTCAATGTATAAACAAGTGACACACAAAGAGACGTCGGGCTATATCTAGTTGTTGGAAAATCATTGCGTGATAGGGATTTTTCACACGAAATCAACGTTTAATCCGTTTGAGCCTGCTCGTGTTTTGACTGTTGCCCTGTTGCAGTTATGTCGCCTACGCTTAGACGAAATAAAGTTTGGACTTTTTTTGTAATTTCTGATAAAAATAAGTCTATTGCAAAGTGTAAGCTATGTGAAAATTGTTTTGACTGAATAGATTAAAATATAAACCACTGTCTTGTGGTCTTGTGTTTTATTTCCGGTAAAATCATGGTACATTTCTGTTACCAAAAATGCCGGACTGGCCGGATTCGTCAACCGGACGTCCGTTCCATCCCTATTTTTAAGTTCTGATGATGCAACGGACCAGTTGCGAAACGTTGGCTTTGCTATATCGATTTTTAATATTTTGTCCAAGAAAAGCTGAAACTTTTTTTCTCAATAACTATACTCATACTGCACGAAACCCAACTGCTATTGAAACTACCGAGGAAAATAATATTATGATTTTTTCTCAAACATCAAATCTAAACGAACCCCCTGTATATCAACATATTATGAAAGAGCTTATTTTCCTGATTTCAAAAATACAGTATGTCCACGGATGGGGTAGACAAGAGGTGAAATGGACCTAAAATTGAAAGATACGACAAAAAGTTATTCTTGATAAAAGTTTTTGCTTGGTCTAAAAATAGGAGGTACGATGAGAAAATTTAAAATTGAAACTTAGTCTAAACCCTAATTCCAAACTTACTGAAGGAAATTTGAATCTAAAAAAATTCTAAAAAATTGAACAATTTTGCAAGTCAGCATTTTACTACTTCCAGTATGACTTTTATACCTACAACAACAACAGGTAATCATGTACAGGTATAAAATCAATAATATGTACGTGGTGAAATGCGGACTCAAAACTATTTAAAAAAAAAAATTACAAATTGAAATTTTCTTCAGTAAGTTTGGAATTAGGGTTTTGACTAAAATTGGAGCAAGTTTTTTATTTATCATTTCACGTTAAAAGACCAAAAAATGACTGCTCCTGTTTGATTTTATGTTTTTACATTTTTGAGACGCCCTGTATAATAAAAATCAATTTTCTCATCGCAGCTCCTATTTTTACACCAAGCAAAAACTTTTATCAGGAATAACTATTTGTCGTATCTTTCAATTTTTGGTCCATTTCACCTCTTGTCTACCCCATACGTAGACATACTGTATACAGGGTGTCTCACGGTCTATGGTACGTTAGACGTTTACGGAAAACTAGACATAGGATCGACCTGAAAATTTGGCTGAGCCCATAATCGAGTATGATCTATATTTTAAAAATATTTTCAGTTTTGCAGTGTTGCCGCTTCTTTCCAAAAGTCGTAACAACGTTCTTATTTTAAATGAACCACCCTGTATATTATTATTTTTTTGGATTCCTTGACTGATTCTTATCACCTTTGCTTGTTATACTCTTATACCTATCGGCAGCGGTTTTCGAGATATAAATTAATTTATAATATTTTTGTCGTAAAACACATCAGTGGATTGAGTTCAATCATTTCGTACTTGAAAACGGTGGAGAGTTGAAATTGCTATGCCGACTAGAGGAAGGTAGGTTTATATGGTTCCAATGGAGAAACCGATCTGAAAATATACAGGGGTGCTTCAAATTTATTAATTTTTTTCCTTCACACAAAAATGATAAAAATCAATTTTTTCAAATGGACCCCCTGTATATTACTTGAAAAATGAAAAGGCCAATAAATTTCCTTTCAAATGGTATCCCATGTTCCTATACCTAAACCTTCAGGATCTACAAGAAAAATGCATTTTACTAAAAAATAAATTATATTGGTATACATGATATGAAACATAATGTAGTTTCTAGGGCAACCTATGGTTGCCAGGTCACACAGCAATAACCATCTATTTTCAGTAGCAAACTGCAACTACATTATGTTTCATATCAATAATACCAATATAATTTATTTTTTAGACAAATGCATTTTTCTTGTAGAACCAGAAGGTTTAGGTATAGGAACATGGAATACCATTTGAAAGGAAATTTATTGGTCTTTTGATTTTTCAAGTAATATACAGGGGGTTCCATTTGAAAAAATAGCTTTTTTATCATTTTTGTGTATAGGAAAAAGGTTAATAAATTTGAAGCACCCTGTATATTTACAGATCGGTTTGTCCATTGGAACCATATAAACCTACCTTCCTCTAGTCGGCATAGCAATTTCAACTCTCCACCGTTTTCAAGTACGAAATTATTGAACTCAATCCACTGATGTGTTTTACGACAAAAATATTATAAATTAATTTATAGACAGGCTGTATATAGTTTGATACCTTTCTGAATCGTTCTCTCACGAACAAGTTTAAATATGTTCAAAAATTAAAACTCACATGTCTGTTGCTATGGAAAAAATGATAGAATCATGATTATATAGATTGAATCAATAGGAATGGAGGTCAAATAACCTTATTTTCTAGATGTTACTCCAAATTAATATTCATGAGTTAATAAATTCGTGCAGATATCCATGGCAACCGGGATCCAAACTAAACACTAATTTTTACATATATTTATAATTTATACTATCTACTGAACGACTCATCAGAAACGTATCAAACTTTATATTTTTGAAATATGACAATCTACATGGGGTTCCATTGAAAAAACGCTTCTTTTGGAAAAATATTGACATTCCGATAGTCTCTTGTTTTTTTTTTGATAGGATATTTTAAAAATTCAGATGAATAACCAAAACTTTCATATTTACAGAATTTTTATATCCTCATTAATAACGCCGCCAGCATATGGGTCATTATATACAGAATGACCATGTCGTACAGGTTGTTCACGTATATTTTGGCCAATAGCTAGCTATCTTCGTTGATATTTACCCTAGAGTGCTCGAGAGTGGTTCAAATTAGAAAAGTTGTATTTTTTTTCTGAATCATAAAAATTTGTTATCAGAAATAACAATTGAGCATCAAAGGACAAAAAAAAATTCAGACTTCTTCGTTTTTTTTTTAAATTGAAATTTAAAATCAGGAAAAAATTCTCTATCGAACTAGGGGATAAAATACAGGGTGTCCCATTTAAAAAAAGATTGAATTCTGATGCTCAATTGTTCTTTAGATCATTTTTCAGTTTACCAACTATTACAATTTTATTTATTTTTTCGTTTTACCTTTATTTAGACCCAACCATTGAAATGTTGCGCAAATGTGTGGTTATGTGACAATCTTACGGGACTCGGAGCGAATAGGGGTGCTGGGAGTAGGGCTGCCAGACCTCCCGATTTAGGCGGGAGTCTCCCGATTTCTCACTGTCCCTCCCGCTTCTTAAACAAAGTCATAAAACTCCCGATTTTGATCAAGAACTCCCGAATAATCCCGAATCTATAGTTTTTTCCTGAAATCGGCTTATTTTGGACTTTGGAAATATGTGGTGAGATTTTGTAAAAAACTTTTACAGACACCTTAACTGTACCTTGTAGAATACCTACCTGATTTGTTCAAGAATAGTGATTTTTGTATTTTATTTTCAAATTTTATTCTTATTATCTTTTCGTAAAGTGTCCATCAAGTGACCATAAAAGTTCATGATATTTCCAGATCTATCTTCTTATAACAATAAAGCCAAGATTTTTTTTGTGACGAACTTCTCCTCAGCAATCAAACCCAGGGGCGTAGCCACGGGAGGGGGGGGGTTGGGGGTCAGAACCCCTCCTTGATCAGAAAGTATAATTGAAACACATTCAAATTCAAATTATGAAATAGTAGCGGTCTTGCAATCTCTTGAAAAATTCATGCATTCCAGCAAAGAGAGGTCATTTGGGAGGCGTAAATTTAAAAACTAAGGACTAGGTACTAAGGAAGTAGGTACAATATGAGAATGCACATTTCGTGTATTGCTATGCTCACCAATTTAACAAGGAACAAGCAATGTCAAGTATAACGAGCGTATTTTTTTTTATTAATCTGAATGGGATTTCCATTTTTTTTTTCAAATCCCTCTGAGATAACAGCATCCTCAAAAGATGTTTGTGACAAATGATTCAAACGAATACCATGATCAGTAGTTAGCACAAACGCTAATTCGTACTTTAGCAGACGCTGGAAGTACCCATAAATGTTATGAGTCCTGGATTTGAGGGAAAATTGATTAAAAAGAAGGGGAAATTCCCCACAAATTTCCGCCTGCGACGCGCTGTTGGGGCACTAATTCGTACTTTAACAGACGCTAGAAGTACCCATAAATGTTATGAGTCCTGGGTTTGAGGGAAAATTGATTAAAAAGGAGGGAAAATTCCTCATCGTTTTCCGCCTGCGGCGCGCTATTGGAGCACTAGTTCGTACTTTAGCAGACGCTGGAAGTACCCATAAATGTTATGAGTCATGGATTTGAGGGGAAATTGATTAGAAAGGAGGGGAAATTCCTCACAATTTTCCGCCTGCGGCGCGCTTTGCCTGCGGCACTTTATCTGTCCGAACCCAAAACCTCCCGCCTCCCGCTTTTTATTCTCATAAATCTGACAGCCCTGGCTGGGAGGGTAAAGAAAAGCAAAAGAACCGTAAAGGAAACGCCAATCTTTGATTAATTTATTGTGAAATAACAAAAAACATACGTTTTTTACGACTTTTGTGCATTTGCTTATCTACACATAACACTTCTTGCTAGAGGTACAACGTGCAACTGCACTTCCGCTCATAAATTTCACACTTCAGTCTTTTCCGCTTCAATACTTTATAATCCTAATACATCAATTTTTTACCAAACCCAAACTAACCCAGCCTAACCCAAACTCACACTTCACTTCACTGTCTTTTGTGGGTAGCAATTGCTTAGGTATACGGTTTTCTGTTTTTTTTATGTTTTTCAAATTTTCTTATATAGTCACATCCGAAGTCACATCCTAGTGTCTTTGAGGATTGCAAATTTACTGGCGGAGGGAAGAAATTATGTTAGGTATTTGCACGGTCACGCGGCATCCATTAATGCCGGAAAAAACTAACTCAAACTAACCAAAACTAAGCAGAACTAAACCAATCTAAACTAAAAAGTTTCTTCTTTCCGCCTGTAAATTTGCAATCCCTAAAGACACCAGAATGTGACTTTATAAAAAAAATTGGAAATCATCGAAAAATAGCAAAAGACCGTATATGCAATAATTCCCTTTTTTTTGTTTCAATAATTATTTATTATCCTGCACAATGGGTTCGTTATCCAGAAATCCATTTTTTACCTATCCCAAACTCACATCTAACTTTGTTCAATTTGGGAGCACGTTGTACCTATGATTTCTTTTTTTTTTACCCATTCATTACCTTGCACAATATTTCAATGGTCGGAAATAAAATAAAATTAAGGCACATAGTTTTCTACACAATTGGCAAAAACTGGAATACCTTAATACCTAAATACCTATTTGAGGGCAACGAAAAAAAAAATCCAAAAAGAAATGATTGTTTTTTGATGTTTATACAGTGTGTCCAGAATAAAATGATGTACGTGGGGATATCGGAAACTACAGGAGATACAGTATCGGTTAAATGGAAGAAAAGTTGCGTATTTGCGTGCCCAAGAATAATCTCACTTTGGTTTGTTTTGATTCGATACCGTAATGGAGATACAGGGTGAAAAAGAAAAATGGCCATTTTTTAAATAGCACAATATTTCGGTTATTATAAAAGATGAGGTATTGAAAATTTCTGGATCTGGGTAAGAAGATACGGTGATTTTGAAAATTGTGTCGAAAAAATTGTAGGCCCACTATGTTGCTTCCGGCCGAAGTCAACTTTTGTTTTTCTTATGGGCGCCATATTGAATTTTTTCATTTTCAAAATCCGCATTGAAAATGATTTTCAAAAATATGACTTTCATAAAAAAAAACAGACTTGACTTTGGCTGGACGCAACATAGTGGGCCTAAAATTTTTTTGACGTCGTTTTTAGAATTGTCGTATCCTCTTAACCATATCCTGAAAATTTGAAAGTTCTAGCATTTATAATAAGCAAAATTGTGTGGTTTTTCAAAATTTGCCTTTTCCCTTTTCACCCTGTATCCACATTACGGTATCGATTTAAAATAAAACAAAGGTGGAATATTTTTGGGCATACAAATACGCTGCTTTTCTTCCATTTACGCAACGTCGTATCTTTTAAAGTTTCCAATATCCCCATATAGTGCCATAAACATCATTTTATTCTGGACACACTGTATACATATGAATCTATAAATCGTATTCTGCATGGATGTTCTTATAAGAATCAGTAAGTAGTTATTTTAAGCCTGTATAATTGAATAGTTGGTAAACTGAAAAATGACCGTTTTCTCTGATAACCAATTCTAATAATTCCAAAACAAGCAACTTTGCTAATTTCAACCACTCTCTAGGGTTAATATCAAGGGAGAAAGCTATTGGCCAAAATCTGAGTGGCCCTCCTTTATATTAGTATTATGGCCGTTTGCACCAACCTATTTTCAGGATACTTAACGCTAGGGGACCCTAATTTTGACAATTTTGCATGCAAAACTGTCAAGTTGAGGGTCGTTTTACTTATTATTCATCTGTGCTTATAAAGTGTCATACAAACAGTTTTTATGATACTTTATGGGCAGGGTTGAATAAAAAGCAAAACGGTGGGTCAAATTTCAAAAAATCGTATTAGGGGATTTTTTTGATAAAAACTGACAATAGAACCTCAATCAGAATGACCAAAAACCTATGTTCACATTTTCAAAAAAAAAAATGTTACTGTTTTGGTTATACAGGGTGTAACAGAGTAAGTGTTACAACGTGAGACTGTAGATTCTTTATCAAAAAAGAAAAATATTTTTCCTTAGAAAAAAATTTCCGCGGCTTTCGATTTCGATACACAGGGTGTATTATAACTACGCCACTGGTTAATTTTTTTAATCGATTTTTTAATAAAATAATCCTAACTAGTGAGTTTTGACACTGTACCAAATCTGATAAAAATATTCCAATTGGTTTAGAGTTTAGAAGTAAGTCTTTTTTTTCCTAACTTTGACACCTCGTTTGACACCCTGTATATCGAAAACGAAAGCCCGCGGAAAATTTTCGTTGAGGAAAAATCTTTTTCTTTTTTGATAACGAATCTACAGTTTCACGTTGTAACACTTACTCTGTTACACCATGTATTTTTTTTGTTAATTTGTTAATTTAATACTTATACTGCTCATTGAGTCTTCCTGTACGTTCTAATTCTAATTTTCGTTCTAATTTGTTGATAAAATCCAGAATGTGTGTTTTAAACAAAAAATCATCGATACCTTATACAGGGTGGGCGACTTCAGAGTGGACACACCGTAGAATTCGTGAAACATTCTTCTAAATACCATTCGTGCTTCAAAATTAACCGGTAAAATTTTCGCTCATATTTATCGGTAATTTTTAAGCACTCGTGGTATTACCCCCGAGAATACACAAAATAGTCAAAATACAAGCTCACCGGTTCCCCAATCCTCATCAGAAAACCAAGACAAGATATAGATCACACTAGTCTGCATCGTTTATCACTTCATCTTCATCCTGATATGCATTATGACTTCTAGTAATTTTGAAAGATGATACCTAGTGAATAGTACTCATTGGATTGACTAAAATAATCTTAATTCTCAGCACGGAAGCATCAATAATTATTATAAAACAATTCGTTTCACGCACAGCACAGAACAACAATCAATGATTTCTTCATAATATTTTGGATAATCTGACAAGTTTGATTCGAACCTCTGATCAAAAATTATTGAATAATTGAAGATTGAAGCACATAATACATAATTCAGCAAATTGTAGAAAAGTAGAAGGTAAAAAAAGGTAGAACGTAGAACTCTTCCTGACATTACTGAAAAGTGACAAATGTCACAGATTCAACAGTGGGCAACGTTGTCAAGTCAACGATTTGACAATTTTTGAAATGGAAAAAAAAATTGCTCCCTGAACAGGAACGTCACGTTTATCCAAAATCCCGTTCGTCGTTTTTTCGGATTTTTCCATTTTTTTGTCAGTGTTTATGGAAGTAGAATTTGTCAAGTTTGGAGTTCAACGTCTAATTCGGCTGATATTGTATTAGAATCGTGATTAGTTTAAGGTGATTGTTAGATCGAATCACAACATTTTGAATGTTGATTATTTTTATATTAGTGTTGATATTGATACAGTGTCCGCCATAGAGTTGGGTACATATGGTAAATTTCTTCATTATTTATATTAATGAGAAACTTTCTTCGAGGATAGTTTCTGCATGTCCGATAGCCAAAAAATCAATTTTGACGCATGTCATGAGTTCTTTGGTTTAGCGAGAATTTTTAAAAAAGTTCTGTTTCCTGTCAGAAAATAGGTGAATCCGACAAGATATTGAAAATTTCTATTGGAAAAAGTTTTTCAGAATCCACTAACTATTCCTCATGCCGATTTTGGAGCAAATCAGATAAAAAAAAATAACTTATATTTTACCCTTTTCCATTAAAATGAGAATCTAAAATGATGATTTTATTCTAAGATTAACTTTATTCAACTTAACTACATAGGTCTAATGAAAAATAAGTCTAATTTCTTGTGAAATAAAACATTCAAGGGATATAGATTAAATGTTACCATCTGATCGCGTTCCTAAGTGCATATAACGATTCTTTACCTCACCAGAAGCCCATACCAAAATCGGTCTTCCCATTGGTTGATTCGATGCGAGCCCACCGATCTAAACAACTGGATGAGCAAACGCCGCTCTCGAAATGGCTAAATTACGACCGAAAAACGTGAATAAACACGAACATTTTCCGGCAAGTTGGATATTGCGCACTGCAGCAAAATCATGTCATCATCACGAGGTGTGGACAGGACCGAACTCATAATATGATATTATATATTTCCGTGAACCTAATAATTTTTATTTTTGATTAGGCAATGAACGTGTTGAAGACACACAAACACTACGTCCAAAGCAAAATAATCCACAATACAAAGGCACAACACAACAAAGCATGAAGCAATAATATGGCGTCGATCACGAATAAACGAAAACCGATGTAGTACGGGACTGGTTCAGTTGACCGCGAGAGTAAACATCTTGGGCCGTATTCTCCTGTCGATAGAAATATCATCCCATGAGAACTTTGGGCGTGGTTCTCTCAAAAATCGTGGGAGACGTATTCTTGAGTTTCAGAGACCGTTCATTCCGCATGAAATTCGGGGAACATACATCTCTTGGTCAAGATCAATAGAAAAACGAGCATCTTGGGAGAATGACGTGCAGTAAATGTGCGCAATCGAAATCGTGACATTTGTTAACCTCCTTACTAACAATAACAAACAATCCTACCCCATTTTTGAGAAATCTTTGGGAATTTATATTTCCTATCAATTACTATTAATATTACTATGGATTTGGAAGAAGCATTGATTTTCAATCAAATATTAAATGATTTGATGGATGCCGAGAAAGAAGTTCATCGTCCGCCACGAAAATGTTTAAGGAAAGAGGATGCTTTTTCTTTTTCGGATGAAATCTTAAATTTTAGACTAAATAAAGCTTTAACCAACCCGGCAATTGATGAACATGTTGACCCCATTGCTGATGCCACCAACAAGAACTTCGGCTCTTAGTATTGAAAGGAAGGTAAGTAAGGAAGTAAAAGCCAACTATCACATTTTTAATACTAAAAACTTGATTGGAAAATCTAATTATTTTTTTCCAAGTTGAATCCCTTGATCATGAACATACTTTTTGATATGCCTGCATATGATTGCCGACTTTTAATCTCAAATTCTTTCTCCTAAATCAAAAATCGTCGTTAATAATTTCACCTTATTTAAGTATAAAATAAATATTTTTTTAGATTTTGGTAGCCTTACATTTTTATGGACATGGCACCTACCAAGAGGGGGTTGGAAAAAATATTTTTGCTGGAATAAGCCAAGCAAGTGTGAGTCGCTGCATTAATGAGGTGACAAATGCATTAAATCGTAATGAAATTGTGACTCAGTTTATAAGGTTTCCTCAGAACCTTAATGAACTGCGAGAATTAAGAACAAGGTAAGCTCGAAGGTAGGTTGGTTCAGATCTCATTTGAAACATACTTTCATTCAATATTCACATTAAGTACTATTAAACAATGCTTTCGAATATCATTTTGTTAAAGAAGGTAGGTACCTACCTGTATTAGCTGTGATTCTAAAATAGCATGAATTCAAGATAAAATACCCATTTTCACTTTGAAAGTGATAGATAAATTAATATAAAACTGCAATTTTTCAGGTTCTATCTAAAGCATCGATTTCCAGGAGTTGTTGGGTGTATCGACTGCACCCATGTCGCATTAGTAGCACCAAGAGAAAATGAGCATATATATGTTTTTCGAAAGAAGTATCATTCAATAAATGTTCAACTGGTGAGGCACATTATATACACGGTGTCCCATGACGAACCGACGCGATCAATTTGTCAAAAAGTCCGCAATGAGGACAACTCGAGTAAATCATTTACAAAATATGAGTAGGTATTAGGTACTGCCAGTTGTTCTTAATTGAAACGGAAGACTCTGTACCTACATTATTGCATTTTTGGATTTCCTGAAAAATTCTTTTGAGATGGATTCAGTACAAAAATTAAACTATAAAAACGAGAAAGTAAGTCAGTTTTTGATATGGGAATCGCCTATTTTTATACTGCAATACTATTCACCATGTAAAATAATGGTATACAGGGTCACCTACTGATAAATTCGATACATTCCTTTGAAGATGTGATAGAGGGCAGAAGGTAAGGAGTAAAATTAACACCAATATGCATTATGCAAAAGTTAGTGGTTCTTGTCATATTTACATTTTTCTCAAAAAGTAGACCTTATTTGTTTTGTTTAAGAAAGTTTTTCAAAAATCTGCTGAACATTTTTGTAACCTTTGGAGTACATTCCCTACAATCTACAATATGTTTTAATGTTTGGAATTAAAAAAAAAAACAGATTTTCGAAAAAGAGTGGAGTGGGTGGTTTAATGCTAAACTTTCTTTTGCCTACTTTTTGAGGAATCGATCGCTTTAGTTCGTCGCGGCACTTCCCGTTTTTATAACATTTGTTAAGTACTTTTCTGTTGTGTTTTTTATTTATCAATGTTGATACACACACGTCCAAAAGTCTTGGACCCCCATGTTTTTTTCCCATTTCTAGAGATATTCAAAATCTGGTCACATAAATAAGTAGGTACTTTATTCTTTTTCCCAGTTTAGGTGCTCAGACTTTTTCTTTGTTGAAAAATCATTATTCCTTTTGACCTTTGAAAGAAAAAAGCCACTATAGCCGGTTTTTCAAAGAGGTTTTTGAAAAAAAAAAGGATAACTTTATTCGAAAGAGGGGCAAAAATTATAATGATCCTGTAAATTACACTACAAGTGGCTAGATATGCGGTTTTATAAAGTTGCTGAAGCGTTACATTACAAATGGGGTAAAATCATGGGGGTCCAAGACTTTTGGAGGTGTGTGTATATTTCAAAGTATAAAGAATTCAACTCTAGACCTCCCAAAAAAAATCCTGTGTGTGCTACTGGTACCTAATGTTCCTACTATTCAACATTTTCCAGTTACTAAATTGTCTACTTTTCTATTGAAGGTATGTGATGAAATGTTGAAAATCATGAATGTGAATTCAAGGTATCCCGGAAGTAGCCATGACGCTTTTATTTGGAGAAATTCCAATATTTCTAGGGTTATGGAACTAATCCACAGAAATTATCCGGAACCGTTTTTTCTGCTGGGTGATTCTGGTAAGTAGCACCTACACCCACATACTTTCATGATATGAGACAAAATGTGCAAATAATCTATCTATTTAATTATGAAACCAATCAATACCTAAGGAAATGTTGATTAATATTATAGTTTTTAATTAGCACCAAAAGCTTTGATGGTATTTATTGGATACATACTTATGTATGTCAATTTATGATTTTTTATGTTTCCAATTTTAGGATACCCCTTGCGACCCTGGTTGCAAACTGTGATTTTAAATCCGGAGCCAGGCCCCGAAGAGAGAATGAATAATAGACTCAAAAGTGTCCGTAGCACGATTGAAAGATGTAATGGGGTCCTTAAAAATAGATTCCGATGTTTACTTCGGCACAGAGTGCTGCATTATGAGCCTCCAGTAGCAGCCAAAATTGTTGTGGCTTGTAGCATATTGCATAACATGTGTATTGAAGCAAACGTACCAGAACCCCCTGAAGAAAATAATGTTGATTTTGGTATCCATGCCAATGCTAATATAGTAGAAAATCCGCATCAAGTCGTAGGAAGGGTGAATCCTGATTTAATAGCTGGAAGGCAATTACAAAGACAAATAATCCGACATCATTTTACAAATGAATAGTAATCAGTTCTTTTATTAAAAAAAATGTGATAATATTGTAAATAAATACACTATTCAAAAAATTGTTTGCCTACGTTTATGATAATTAAATCTCTTTCTTAACTAAAAAAAAATAACAAAATTAAATCAAATCTTATAAACTAAACAGGAACTCTTCTAAACAAGATATTTATAAGTCGACAAGTAGAGCACAAAGCTTTAACATTTTTAATAATTAAATAACAAAAACTAATAATTATACAGGAACTCTATCAGACTAGTCGTCTTTACCCTATAAATACAAAATGTTGAATGATTTACAAAAAATATATAATTTGAATACATGTTTCGCTTGATAGTTTCCAACCTATTATGTTCTCGTTGAAACACTTTTATTATTATTACCAAACAGTTTCATTGTAATCGACAAACATTCATCCACCAGGGATTTCATTAGCTTTTTGTTGATACTCAACAATAAAAACACGCTACAGTCAAGGGTTTACCTATCTTTGAACCTATCCAACGAACAGCTGAAAAAACATGGGGGGTGAAATACTTTTGAAGGTGTGTAGTTCATTTTTTGATATTTTTTGTCACCTTTTTAAAAATTTGTCTGTGGATATGTTTATTTTCGCGCGCAAGAGCTAATTGCTCCAAATCACACTTATTTTTATGTTCTAAATAATCAATTTTTTTTGAGTAATAATTTTCCATCACTTCGCTTTTTTTGTCTACGCTTTTCAGTAATGTTTGGGACAATTTTAAAGAATTTTCCAATCTCCTTGTTTTATTTAACTTTTGTGGTGTCCTTTTCATTTTCTTAGTGGTTGGGGATGGATGTACCAGATTGTATGTGTGATCTTCATTTCTTTCATCACCTCCTTCAGTCACAACCTCAGTTTTAGCAACATCATGTATTTGGAGTATCAACTGAAATAATCAAATATATCAAAACATAATAGATCGTCACCTAATCACATTGTTTTGGTGACTCATTTTCCCTTTTCGGGTATTTTAACCACTGGAAATTATGTCATTGACAGTGATGTTCATGTGTATTGTGTGTTTTTTTTTTAAATAATACTATCTCACATAGATTTATTCTGAACATAATATTTCATTTCAAGTCTTGACACATAACACAACGCAGCTTAACTGTTGTCACCATACTTAACTTCGTGCATATTATTTAACAAAATTTGCTGATGCTGACACAATTTCTCGCTTATGGCAATATAGCACACGAGAATATCCGCCAGAAAACGAAAAAAATTAATCAAAAATTTTCCGGCCGGAAAATTGGTCTAAACGGCTGACCGGTTTATAGGAAGTTCTTGTCGAGTTTTTTACGATGTCAAATTTCATTCTGTTGATTGTCATAAGCGAAACAATGCGTCAGCAACCAAGTATTTTGCTAAAATGCCATAATCAAGAGAATAAAAATGAATTTTCTGTATGCTTAGCACACATCAAGGCCCTAATTTTTTAATTTTTTGAGCACATCACTATCATTATTTTCAGTAGGTAGTCAAAATCCCCAGAAAGAGAAAATCAGTCACCAAAATAAATATCATATCAGCTGACGGTCTATAGTCTATAATAATACACAAATCGACAACTTCATGAATCAGAGAATCGCAGAGAAACAATGTGAGAAAAAATAATTACAAAAACAGGGTGTAAAAAGTTTGAAATTATAAATGACCCAATATCTTCCTAAATAAGAGATATAAGAAGTGTTCCATAAGTATACAAGTTTTTAGTCTTTTTGCCATATTTAACTAAAACTGTACCTACATAATACTAGGACTAGGTACTAGGTACTTGTTTATGTACCTAATATGTGGATACCTACTTACATTCTCATTTTGATTTTGTTCTTCATCATTCAAATGAAAATCAACAGGGGTTTCTTGTGCCGAGGGAATTCCATAAATTTGGGTTTCGGACATCATGTCCAAAACCTCTGTTGTAGCAGCATCTGGACTAGGTGGAGGTGTGCCGCCCCCTGTCTTCACAATATTTTTATTGTACTGGCCCCCCTTCGCTTTCGCATTTTTTTTATAATCCTGCCATGTCTGCAAATGATAACAGTGCGAAAATTATAGCAACATCGTCAATTTACAAAGTCATAATTTTGGGACTGCAATTTTTGATTAACTTGATATAGTTGTTTGTGTCGGGATATTTATTATGGATCTTTAAATAAAATCTACATGCTTACCTTACGCCATTGCTGCCAATCTTTCTGAGAACCACTGGGAATGGCATTCAAGCTTGAAGTGATTTCAGACCACAAGTCTCTTGCTTTTTTAAACGTGAAAGTCTGTGTAAACTGACCGCTTCTCAACTCGGGATGCTCCTTTAAGAATTCCAATAGCATCTCCTTTTGGGCTTTTATTATAGGTAAAGCCCTTTTCTTTTTTTCCGAGTTTTTTTCCATGTCTTTAACAACTCTTATACCTATCACTTTAAACAACCACACACGAACACAAATAATAAGGTATACCTTTGTCGCCTCGAATTTCTTTATAAACCAAAACCAAACAAGCAAAACTGTTTACAAAACAAGAAACTGTTAAAATTTAAAGGGAGTGACTACTGCACTGTCTAGACAGATTCCCAATAAAAATTGCTGCACTGTCCAACATGCGCAGTGCGTTGTCGAGCTAGACGGAACCGCAAGATACCGACTACCGACAGTGCGGGCGATGACTAAAATGCTGCCAGGATGTATACCAGTTTATATTTCTGTAAAAGTACAGGAGCAGTACACTACATACACAAATCGACGTATCAGTTTTTGATGACAATTTTTCACTACTGGTTATTATTATATAATAACTATGGTTACTAATTACAATGATGTCAGCTCTAAGAAATAATCATTGAAGTGACTTCCTACACTCCCCCACAATTCTATGATTATCATAAACGTATACAAACAAAACTATACAAAAAAAAATATATTTTCTCATAAAAGTGGGAATAGAATAATTCTAATCACACTTCTATGACACCAATAGATTTCCTGAAATATCTGAACTTGTTATTAGTTAGAGCCTTAGTAAACATATCAGCTTGTTGATCTTCTGTTGGAATATAATGTAAAATCACCTGTTCTTTAATAACAAGGTCCCTAACAAAATAATGTTTAACATCAATATGTTTACTGCGTTTGGTTTCGAGAGTTGATGCAATCTTTATACATGATTGATTATCTTCATAAACATGTATAGGATATACTTCATAACTTACAAATTCATTTAACATTTGACACAAAAATAAACTTTCACTCAAACATGATGACAATGCTGTATATTCAGATTCAGCACTTGATAAAGCAACTGTGTTTTGCTTCTTTGTTTTCCAAGATATAGCATTATTATTCATTTTTATTATAAATCCAGTAATACTCTTCTTATCTAAAATACTATTAGCAAAGTCAGAGTCAACATAGGTATGAATATTAATATAACTATTACCTGATCTTACATATTTTAATCCAAAATTCTCTGTTTTTTTTTAAATATTTTAGTACATTTTTAAGATAGTTCCAATGCTCATAATCATAGCAATTTTGAAATTGACTAAAATATGTTATCGAAAAACTCAAATCAGGTCTAGTTCCCAACATAATGTACATCAAAGCTCCTATTAATTCCCTGTATAGGGTAATTTTTCAATTTGACCTTTTCCATTTTTTAATTTGTAATTTTGGTTGCATTGGTACCTATGTAATTTTGGTTGCATTGGTATGTCCGTTGTTCTACTATCAGTCATATTGAATTTTCCCAAAACTTTTCGTATTAAAGATTTTTGAGTTATATACAATTCATCCTTAATTTTTGTTATTTCTAGACCTAAAAACGTTATATTCTTATTCTCAAACTATTGCATTTTGAATGATTTTTCCAAATTAGATTTTACAGTATCCCATGCACTTTTACATTTTGATAACAAAATTATGTCATCCACATGAATAACTAGAAATACTTGACCATTAAAATAAAAACATGGATCTTTAATTGAACGTTGAAATTCCATTTCCATCAGTACTTCATTGAAAAGTGAATTCCAACATTTTGGTGCTTGTCGAAGACCATATAGCGATTTTTTAAGTTTACAAATAAGATTTCTATCAGAATTTTCCAAACCGTCTGGCTGTATCATGTAAACAGGATTTTTCAATGTTCCATTTAGAAAGGCTGACTTAACATCAAGTTGTTTAACAAACAAGTCATTTTCAATAAGCAAAGATAATAACAGTCTTACACATCCTGGCTACTGGCGAATAAACATCCTCATGTAAATTATTCTGCTTGAATCCCCTGGCTACTAACCTTGCTTTCTTCTTAACTATCCCATTCACCTCCTTCTCCCTAAATACCCATTTTGAATCAATCACTTCAACATTGCATGGAGGGACTACCAGTTCCCATGTGTTGTTTTCCTCTAAAGATTGCAGTTCTTCCTTGACAGCTTCTTTCCATCCATTTCCTTGAGCAACAGCCTCAGTATAGGTTTCCGGTACATCATGAAGTAGATTTCCCACAGACAAAGCTGCTAGTAGATTTTCCTCATCAAAGTCTTCCTCTAGGTAGTAATCATCAAGATGTTGAGGTTTTTTAATAATTCTTTGACTTCGTCGAGTAATCATCTTGTTTCGGTCTTCATAGATCTCAGTTGAATATCCAGTAGGATCTTTTCGTCCAGGATCATCTTTGGTATCTTCATCCAAGTCACATTCTTTCAACATCACTCTTTGAACGTTTTTCTGGCAAGTTTCATCGAATATCACATTTCTTCCATGAATTACTTTTTGATCAGATTCACTCCACAGCCTCCATCCATTATCAGTATATCCAATCATTAAAACCTTTTTACAATGAGGATCCAATTTGGAATTTCTGATTTCCTTTGGAGTTAAATTGTATGCTGTGCAACCAAAAAGTTTTATCTTTTCCATATTCGGTTTTTTCCCATACCAAATGTCAGCTGGAGTTTCGTCTTGCCTTAATACTTTTGTCGGTGTTCGATTGATTAAGTAGACAGCAACTCTAACAGCTTCTCCCCAAAAATGCTTGGCCATATTTGCATCATAAATGAGACATCTTGCCTTATCCATTATTGTCCTGTTAAAACGTTCAGCTACACCATTTTGTTCGGGATTGTATGGCACTGTATATTGAATCTTGATACCCTTTTCTCTGCAAAAAGCTTGAAAATGTTTGCTCGCATATCCTCCTCCATTGTCGCAACGAATATTTTCCACATGCCTGTTAAATTTTGCCTCAGCCATAGAAACATATGCCTTGAAATATTCCAGAACCTCATTTTTGTTTCTCAACAGAAAACACATACAAAAATGAGAAAAATGATCTATGAATGTGACGAAATAGTTATACCCATCATAAGTAGTAGGTTTTATAGGTCCACAAACATCACTGGATACCACTTCCAAAATTCTTCCAGGTCTTCTTTCCTCAGGTAACTTTGCAAAAGGCAAACGACATTGTTTAGCCTTGATACAGATTTCACAGAGTTCTGGTGCATGAAACCTTGATGAATGACCCATTTTTCTATGCAAGAGCCATTGCTTTTCAGCCACATCCAAAATCATCAAACTTTGACATTTTTCTGGTTTCACAATGAAGGTTGTGATGTATAAATTTCCTTTCAATCTTCCTTCCAATATTAAATCTTGATTTTTGAATACCTGGACTTTCTTTTCCTTGAACACTACTTCCAGACCACTTTCCTCCATCCTTCTCACAGACAGTAAGTTGTACGCTAGATTGTTGCATACCCAGATATTTTCAATCTTGATACTTTTTCCAGTATCAGACTCCGCATGTAGATTTCCTTGCACGGTAGCATTGATTGATTCTCCCTTCTTGGCAACACGAATTGCATAATTAACTTCCTTGCAATTATCTAAAAAACATTTATAGTTGGTACCTACTAGATGGTGTGTAGCTCCACTATCAATCACAAAGTTTATCATGTTACTGCCACAAGTTATACATGCATCCTCATTCACAATATCAGATTCCACTGATGATAGAAATGTTACACCTGATTCTTCTTGTTCGCCAGCTCTATTTGACGTTGAGGGTTGTGCAAATGCTACATAGTGATTTCCAGAGGTTCTTCTTTCATTTCCAGATTGACCAGACCTTTCCCGATTTTTGAGACACTGCGCCCGTTTGTGACCCACTTGATTACAGTTATAACATCTATAAGGAAAACTTCTATTTACTTCGTCCTCTTAATTGATTGAAATATCCTCTACCCCGACTTCCAGATCGTCTGTTTCTGTAATCTGATGAAAAAGCCATATTGTCATCTCCTCCAAATGATTTATTTTTATTCTGACGAGCCTCTTCCATCAACAATTTATTTTTAACAAAATCCAATGTGACTTGTTCTGGATTCTGTCAAAACATTACGTCAATAGCTGTTGTCACAGCTTGAAAACTATCAGGCATGCTTGACAATAGTTGGAGTGTCAATTCTTTATTGTCAATATTTCCGCCAGCAGCTCTTAACTCATGAATAGTCTTCTCAAAGACAGCGAAAAAATCATTTAGAGACTGACCTTCATTGAAAATTAAGCTCCTCAATTTTCTCTGCAATGTGACCTGGGTAGAGATTCCTTTCTTCTCATACGTTGCACTCAGACACTGCATGATTTCCTTCGCCAGCTTCTTTTCCTTCAGCATTTCTAGTATGTCATCATTTACACATTGTACAATAAGATTTCGAGCTTTCACATCACTATTCATGAATGGCAAATACTCATCTGACGTTTCCAATGGGACTTCTTTTGTCAACACGTGTAGTACACCTTGCTGCTCCAATAAAAGCTTGATTCTGAAATTCCAATTTGAGAACCCATTTCCGTCAAACGGTTTCACATAGAAAATTTGTTGCTTCTCGGCCATTATTCCGTGCTTCTCACGTTGCTTAATTCCAGCCAAGTTTCCAACAAATTCCACCAATTCAGCAAGACTTCTAACTTCACCTTTTTGACGATTCTGTCACTTGACAGGTTCTTGTCATCAACCCTTTTTCTTTTCTTCTCTACGCTCCTGGGCCCATAACCTGTAGTACTTCTTTGATTCCCATGACTAAAATGCTGCCACGATGTATACCAGTTAATATTTCTGTAAAAGTACAGGAGCAGTACACTACATACACAAATCGACGTATCAGTTTTTGATGACAATTTTTCACTACTGGTTATTATTATATAATAACTATGGTTACTAATTACAATGATGTCAGCTCTAAGAAATAATCATTGAAGTGACTTCCTACATATATTGCTGCGCTGTCTATCTTGAGGAGACTGTGATTATCCACATATTTCTAAAGAAAGAAATAGGCGCAATAAAAATAAGACAAACATTTTCATCAACATGGGTCCGAAAAAGCGTCGTTTCGTAGATCAATGTGTTTGAATCTGAAAGTTTGATTTCTATTTTTGTTAAAAAATAATTAAATACTTGTCTAATAGTCTAATATAATGGAAGTCTTTTGGAACAGGTTACTTAATTTGATATCATTTTTTTAATTCCCTCAAGAGTTGAGAGAAGTTAAATGGATATATGTTTTTGTTTTATTGAGCAATTGCTAATTATTAATACATATAGGTGCTCAATTACCAAATATTTCCAGATCGTCAATTTTGTTCGTAATAACAACATAAACATTTTACCGTTTAATTTCAAGTTTGAGTTTCATGCAATGACAATTAAGAGTGTTTTATTTTGTTTTTGATATGATTAATGAATTTTTTTTTTTTTAAGAAACAGAATAGCCGAAAATTATGAAGACTATTACTGATGGACTGCAGCAAAACTACCAGTAAACGAATTCTATGGTGTAATTCAAAATTCACTTCTTACACTTGACTTTCGTCCCCGAAAACTTATATTCGGTGCGTGGTGCGTGCAAAGACGGACAATATGTGACAAGTTCAATCAGAATAGATTTACCATGACAAAACCACCTAACAAATATATGTTATTTGTTCGGTGACAAAACCTGCTGTATTTTAAGTTTAGTGGTATTACTTTTTCCAATGGAAAATGTTTTTTCCAACAACTATATTTGCTTCAGCGAAAAATAATATCACAAGTCTTGTGTTTTGGGGAGGAGTTCTCATAGGGTTTTTTTTTTACTTTTACTTACATGTATTATTAATTAAGCCTCCTTAACATCAAGTTCATTGAATGGCATATTTTCCAAATGTTAACGAATGCCCTGATAAAAGATATTCTAAGGAAACTAAAATAAACCTGTATCACAGCATTATTTTCTACTCAAAAAACCTCAAACAAAACCAACTAAAAGAAATACTGATATATCTACGATTTTTTTTATTTATTGCTGATTGAATGGTACTCGCATCCTTTTTGAATAATTGAATAAATTTTGAAGCGCATACCTATAACTTTTTCAAATTGTTTTCAAAGTGTTCCAAATCACAAAATGTATTGCCGACTTTAATGTCTATAGGAACTTATCTAGCGGTTAATCGCGATGATCTCCATATTTAGGAGTTTATTTCGCTTTACACGACATGAATAACATTATAGGAAATAAAAGGAGATTGTGAACAAACCGAAGCTGGAATTTCGAATTTCGAATTTAACTTTTTAGGTTATATTTATATTATATTCATCGTGAACTTGACAACAAGGCACTGTGCATGTTGGACAGTGCAGCAATTTTTATTGGGAATCTGTCTAGACAGTGCGCTAGTCTCTTCCAAATTTAAAACTAATAACCGAATAAGTTAGGTTAGTGTAATGTAAGGTTTACATTGAATTTGTTTTCGAATTGGAACTGTCAAATTTCCGCTTGGCAAACGAGAATCATATGCTACCATCTACAGTGTATTTGTTTGTTTGCTTGTCATAGTAGTTCTAACGAACCGGTTAAACTTGGCAACATCACATGAGAAATCGAGGAGCAGTCTACTTTTCAAGAATACGGAATAAGCTGCGTAAGAGAAGAGATTGGTGATGAGATTTTTCCCATCATACAGCGGAACTTTCGCCTCCCTCAACTTGGAGAATAGGGGTCCTGGTCGGATCGATAGATTGAATTCTAGTACGCATGATCAACATTCCCAGACTCTACTGGAAAATGTCCGTGAAACAGTCGCAGAAACTCATTTTTTTGCCCATGCCTCGCCACATTTGCTTCACATGACACATGCATTATGCTTATCCATGGGTTTAGATCAGTGTGCGAACCAGAGAACTAGACGTAGGAGAACGAGGTTGACATCTGCGCGAACTCGGAAAAACATAGACAATTGAAAGCCGCCATTTTCTAGTCACCTATACGAGGGCCAATCAAAACATTCTATTTTGACTACAAGCTTATGTAAAAAGTACACAAAAATGTGATTTTGGAGATTGGTGGTCGGTTAAATTAGAGGGAATTCGTCTACTTTAGGAGTCGAACACGCCACTTACTTCTGGAAATATTCGAAAAAACAACTTTTTTTTTATTTTATGATCTAAAAAGATTGAAGGGACAACGTGAAAGTATCTTTATTTTTCTAGAAGGCGTATATTGATTTAGAAACAAAAAAAAAAACTGGAAAGAAATCATTATTTGGATAAAAAATTACTTATCATTCAGGTACTAACCAAAATGATGTTTGGGACTTTTAAAAATCAATCAAAAATCACACAAAAGTTGATCGAAATTGGTAGAAAGCAAGCAACCACCAAATATTTTCAAATGGGATTTCCCAGATTAGTGAGTAGGCTACCTATTCTTGAATTCTTTTGAATTAGGAAAAGATGAATACTTGGATACTTGATAGCATAACATAAAGATATAATTTTTCACCTCCTGAGATCACAAAACCTTTTCCTTTACAATTTTTCTATTTCTGAACCGCACGAGTTTACTCGCCTTCCTATCAAGTAAACCTAATCATAGGAGATTTGCAAAAGTGTATAGCGTATACCAGTATACCCGCTAATATGGAAATTAGTTGACTTTCACCTGAAAACTGTTTTATCTTGAAAATAAAGCTTTCTCAGCTTTCTGATAGTTATTTGAACAATGTTTCAGAGAACAACACACCATTATCAAACACCAAATGAACACTAATCGACCAATAATGTTCTGATAACAATGATTCACGATTTATCACACAAAATGAGAAAATACGACAGTAAATGCATGGGTTTTCAGAAGATCCTGAAATTTCTAAAATCCATATTAAAACTCAAAATATCAACATAACCGCAATTATTGCATTTAAACCAAAGAGTATACATATCCTAACAAGAGGGGAAGGCCTGTCAAATTCGCTGAACATCATTCTGTCTTCGTCCCTTCCGCTGGGGGACGCGTATCGAGTCGTCAAATCGATCTCGACTCGCGTCTACAGCCTGCACTTTCTGTTAACGCTTGGGCAATACGTCATTCGACAACTGGGAAAACGAAAGTAAATGAAGTAAAAGTCAGGTTATGAAAAGTATTTATGTTTGTGTGTATTTTTTGATTGATCTGAATGTGGTTTTGACGCGATGGAACAACAAATAAAGAAAGTTATTTGTCTAGCATGCAAGAAAACGTTTACTAGAAAGACTGATTTGAGAAGACATGTCAAGAATTTCCATGAAGAACAATTAGAGGTTCTAGCTCAGTTTTTTTTTCCTTTTCTTGATAATACTTTGCACATTCGTTGTGCAGAAAATGTGCTAAATTTTATTCGAGTTTATTCAACATTTTTATACGAATCTAGGTGTACGGTGATCCAAAGTTCCACCCATTTTCATAACATATTAAAGATTCTAAGGAAAATTTCATTAAAGATTCTGTTATGTGTTCAAATATAATATTTTAATTTAATTTGCAAAGCGATAATATGAAAAAAAATCATCGAAACTACTTTTACTTTTAATTTTAAACCATGCAGTTTAGTTTATACCTATGTTTAGGCAAAGATTGTGTGGATAAATCTTTGGAAAAGATATTCCAGCTAGTGAAGATATTTAAAAATGAATTGCACTTTCTCGTTGCCACTTTTTCTCTTCTAGAATATGGCGGTATTAAATTAGAAATCTGACGTTTCGTCTTTGAGCGGCCATCATCGAGTCCATTTTTTTAAATGCGGACCTGGATTTTTATTTTATTTTTAGTTATCTTTTGAATTGAGGTATCGCAACCGTCAAAAAAAAATACTCATCTAAAAAATAATACCAGAGAAAATTAGTTAGGCAACCCTTGTCTTCCTAACACTTAGTTTGGTTCATAAATCCATCTTTATCCGACACGTTATTCTTCTGAGAAAATCTGCACAACTAAACAAGCCTAATTGACCGAACCAAAATCGAAATAACATCCAATAACAATACATTTGATGAAATTAAATTAAATCCAGAAATGACATGGAAATTAAAAAAAATACATATAAAAACTGAATCAATATCTGCAAAAGTTTTCAAAAATATTGCCATTTTAACAAAATATTGAAAATAACAATAATAGGTGAATAATAATTGAAAATATTGAGGTTGTTAATGTTAAGGCAACCCATTACTCTACATCCTCATCGAATCACCTCAATGCCTCAAGGACGTCAAAAGATAACTAAAAATAAAATAAAAAATCCAGGTCGTATGTTGATGATGGCAGCTCGAAGACGAAACGTATCTCGTATAGGAACTTTACTGGCTTTGTTAATTGAACTAAGATTTTATCACAATAAAGCAAATTTTGATTCCATTTAAACCAACCTTAAATTTTCAATTGTTATAATGATCCCACGATTTGACCTACAAAGTTTAGATTTTCAAAAGTTGTTTTGGGTATTTCGCAACACCCTATCAAAATGTTCTCACAAACAAGAATAATGGCCGAATTCATAGTCGTCAATTATTTTAAATCTCCAATCATTTGGAAGTTTTTTTGTGTTAAAATAATTATTGGAGATTTCGAATGATAATAATTGACGACTATATTTATTATTTAGTGAACTTTTTTCGTTGTGGATCATGAAATTATTATTTCTAGCAAGGTGAGTCTGTGAAGAGTGCGCATTTCAACATATGGTGAATAGAATGTGGCGTGATACCTAATCACTTTTTGTAAAGGAATATGTCGTGCGTAAACTTTGTTTTGTTTTTTTTTTTAAGCAACAAAGCGCAACACTGAGCAGTTTTTTATGAAATCATTTGATTTTCCATTTTTCATGGAGATTGGAATAATTGAGTTTTTCGCATTGATTTTAATTTTTTATCTCGAAAACGACGCATAGAAGAAGAACAAAATCGCTTGAGGCGTTTCGAATCTACAGTCAAAAAATCGAAATTTTCCTCAGCTTTCAACACTCTATTTTTTCACTGAGACGTTTGTGGAAACATGTTTCATTTCATTTCATTCATAAAAAAATAAAGAACCTACCATATAGGTAGGTACTCTATTCACCATGTCGAAATAAGCACTTTTTCAGACTCACCTTATAGACAAATAAGAAAACCAATCAGGAGAACCCTTTGGTATAACAGATAATCCATCATATCATATTGAAATACCACCTAATCTACATAATATTATTTTCTATTCATAGAATATACACCTCATAATACAAAGAATTAGAAAACCAATGCGGAAGAGGAACCGATACTCTCCGACGTGGCCCGAGCGCTAACAGAAAGTGCGGCTGTAGACGCGAGTTCGATCTCGCGGTCACTTTTGACTTTTGAATCTTTTGATGCTGGAGTCGATAGTATTGGATCGGTCTGTAGAATTGCGGTTATGTGAGTCGAGTGGTGTTTACTGTTTACTTGTTAGACTATTATTTCATGCGTTTCTGTTCGTGAATTTATTTATTCGCATAAAGCCTCATAAAGCCTGTGCTCAAAGGCAAAAAACAATGCCTCCCAAGCGGAAGCACAGAGTTTGTGTAGTTCCTCAGTGTTCATTCAGAAACTTTGACAATGTTTCATTCTTCAAATTTCCCAAGGAGCCGAAATGTGGTTTCCAATTTTTCAATATAAAAAGAGATGAAGAAAGAATAAAAGGCCGGGGCTACAGATGACTTTAGGGACAGTTTTTTCTTCAATTTTTCTGTAAAGATTAACTAAGAACTCAACTTATTAACAATATTTCACATCCTATACGTGAGGATCAATCGAAATAAAGCACCAATATTTGTTAGAACACATTTGTAAGCTAAAATATCGCTTAAATCTATGTACAGGGTGGCCAACTAAGAATGCGAGGTACCGTTTCTCGGAAACTAGGTATTTATCGTAGAGGCTTGCGGCAAAAAAATTTATGACTAAAACGGCCAAGAGAAAAACCTGGAAAATATTCTCAAGTTTCTGAAATGCTCGCTAGGGGGCGTAACAACCAACACCAACTTTTTGTCCAAAACGTTTTTTTCTATCTATCATAATAAAGTGGTGGGGGAAGTTCAATTGTTTTTTCAAACAAACGGAGATTTCTCCCGTTTCGCTTGACCGATTCAAACGAGCTTGGGCTCATATGAAAACGCATGATCTGCACTTCAAAAAACTTTTTTGGTTTTGAATTTTTGACCTTCGCCGTCGCGGCTAGATGGCGTTAACTGAAATGGTAGCATGTTTTTGAGTTTTTTCCAAAAAAATCAAATGTAATGGTATATTCATTTTTATATATTTTAAAAGGGGATACATTTTCCGTTAAAAAAAACAAAAAAATTAATGTTTTTTTTTGTTTTTTTTTTATTTTTTTTTATAGGAAAATGTGTCCCCTTTTAAAATATATGAAAATGGATATACCATTACGTTTGATTTTTTCGGAAAAAACTCAAAAGTATGCTACCATTTCAGTTCACGCCATCTAGCGGCGACGGCGAATGTTACAAATTAAAAAGCAAATGAGCATTTTAAAGCGCAGACTATTCTCTTTCATATGAGCCCAAGTTCGTTGAAATCCGTCAAGCGAAACGGGAGAAATCTCCGTTTGTTTAATAAAACAATTGAACTTCCCCCACCACTTTATTATGATAGATAGAAAAAAAACCTTTCAGACAAAAAGTGTAGGTAAATAGTCAGTCAATCTGATAATATAATCGATATATTTTCATTGGACAAAATTCTATAAAAAACCTATTTTTCTACTTGGTGTTGGTTGTTACACCCCCTAGAGACCATTTCAGAAACTTGAAAATATTTTCCAGGTTTTTCTCTTGGCCGTTTTAGTAATAAAAATTTTTTCCGCAAGCCTCTACGATGTATAGTTTCCAAGATACAGTACCTCGCATTCTTAGTTGGCCACCCTGTATGTACAGGATTTATGTTCGACGACATGTTTCTTTTGACAGTTTGTTAGATGTAGCTCGTCAAGGTGATACAGCGTTGCCAGTGGTTCTTCGGATAATCGATTCAGACCAGAGAAGATGATATTCAATTATGGGTTAGTTTGGGTTAGTTTTGGTTAGTTTGGGTTAGGTAAAAAAAATTGATGTGATGCGTTAGCGACATCACTCTCTATATGGTAGATGAATATCCGGCAACGTTGCAATTGAAATCTTGATTTTCATGGGAATTAAATTTTATTTTTTGACTCAAATTGTGTGTACCGCAATTTTTTTTTCTTTAATGTACTTATTTAGACGTATATTTGAGGGTGACGCTTTTGTTTTTCTAAAAATCCACTGTCCGTAAAGTCATCTCGACCCAAGGCCGGAAGCCATTATGCAACACGCCATTATTTAAATCAATAAAAAAAAATAAAAACACATTTTCCATAAATGGCGTGGAGTCTAGTTATTGTTTGCGGCCTTAATTGCATTTTCTCTTACATCCTAGCTCTCGTGACATGTTTTTTATACAAATCCTTGATAGTTTACTTTTGTAAAACTGATAAAAATGGCTAGCACCATTCGAAAGGGAATCAAAAATTATATACTTTTTGTTAATTTCCCAATAATAATTGAACAAGGGATAGTCTGATAGTCTATATACCTATAAAATTTTAAACTTGGCAAAAATTCGAAAATACATAGCCCATTTTTTGAAGAAATCAAAGTTCAATTTTTTTTCAAAAATGATTATGTATCAATTCTTGCCAACTTTGAAATGTAATAGACTCTCCTTTGTTCAATTACATATTATTATGAAATTTTCAGGAAGTAAGTTCATAATTTTTGCACGTCTTTCGAATGGTGCTATTTTTATTAAAAATTACCCGAAAAAAAGTTTAATTTTCAACCCTTCTTCTAAACGTGACAAAAGGGTTCTTTTTAAAAAAAAAACGCCATGACATGTAAGCTGTTAGTCGATTAATTAGTTAGGAATTATCGTTAGATCAAAGTTTCATTCGATTATCCATGTTACATTCACTTGCTGCAGTGAATAATTTGTGACTCTGATCTTTTTTTCTGTTAAGAACCTTTATAGTGAATAATATTGACTGAATTAGATTATTATTAGCCTCGTCCTAATTGTGTATTGCTTTCTTCCTTCCAGATGTTAACTCTGGATTAAGGCTTGTAAACGAGAAGATTTTAAAAATGTATTTATGAATGCTGTCCCCACGATCTTTTCTGAAAGATCCCCTTCTGAAAGACAAATAACATTTGTGTCGGTTGATGGTTCGCCAACAGCCATTCCTAATTGTATGGTCATGGATATTAGTAGCTCAGGTGAGAAATTGAAGTTTTATTTTCAAATTATCTGTTTTATTGACTCATTTTCATTCTACAGCGGCATCAAATTTACCAGCTATTCCGGAGAAGTATTCAAATTCTGTTGATATTTTGAACACCACACCAGGCAGAAATATCATTTCTTCTAGCTTAGCAGGTTTGTGAATTTTATTCGATTTTTTTTTAAAATTTAAATATTTTTAATTGATTATTAAACTATTCAATTTTATGAGATGGCTTTGTATTTTTTTATATTATAAACAGATCGTCCCAAGAAGCTGATATGGTAAACTTTTTTACTATTCATTATTATTATTTGTGACAATCGAAAATTGTTATGACAAAAAGTTGATTAGAATTTAAAACTACGAACAAATGTCTTATTACACTTATGTATCTTCGATAAATATTACGCTCTGTTATTTTTTGCATTTTTTTGAAGCTGGATTCGTTTTAAAAACTTTTTTACTATTTATTTTACGAAAAAAAGTTATCCTGACTTCTTTATTGAAATATCTTTTAATTTTTATCTCAGACAATCACCAATCTTAACAAAACCTGATTTTCATCGTAGACAGGTGTAATTGGATATTTGAAGGTAGTGTTCAATTCGAATCAAATTTTTTAAATAACGATTTTCGATTTTATCATGTTTTTTTGAGAAGCCTCGTATATGACTGGTAACATTCGTCATCTGATGGTTTTCACCAAAGAGTATTCATGAAGAGATTTTTATAAAAAATAACTTTTTCTCGTAAAATTGATGATCAAAAAATCTATTATATTGTACCTGTACAACTTGTTGGGACACACTGTATAGTTTTTAATTATATTATATTTTATAATTTTTTTTTTGGTATCAGAAAGAAGAGGTATCATGATATCCCTAGATGATATAAATACTGCCGGCCCCTCTAATCAGCCCTTATCGCCAGAACCTCTTCTGTCACCTACCCAAGCGACTCAAACAGCGAGTTCCTTGTCCAGTTCGACACCTCGCAAGACCAATCTCAAGAAAAAACTCAAGAAGATGAGGCGACAGGAACATGGAAACAGTCTGGTAAAAAAAAGCCTCATGGAGAAGAACTCAAATCAAATGTCTACAATCTCCGACTTTTACCTCTTGCTCCACGATTTAGTATGGAGTACAAACAATTTGCACTCACCCTATTTTTTCTCGGGCCAAGGACTCATAATTTTTTGAAAGGTTTTTTGTATTCACCTCCCAAAAGAAGTTCACGTGCAATGAGCGAAAAATAAGTTTTTTACCCAGGGCTTGAAAATGAACAAATATTCAAAGCTATTAGGTTGAAAATCTCGAGCTTGTATGAGCTGGACAAAAACTGTTTGTTATGTATGGATGAAATGTCCATGAAAGCAAATCTTTTCACAAGATAGGCAGTGAGAAAAGTGATGTAATATCGCAGAATGTTTCAGTTTTGATGGTCAGAGGTCTATATCAAAATTGGAAGCAACCCTTAGTCTATTTCTTTGTTAATACTGTTTTGAAAGGTGAAGAAATTGTTTCAATACTAGACAGTGCTGTGAGGAATAAGTTATCAGACATTGGTCTGAACGTACATGGTTTTCTAACAGACATGGGATCCAATTTTATCCAACTGTCGAACATTTTAAAGATTGATCCAGATAATCCAGAATTTGAGATTGGGGGAAAAAACTTTTATATTTTTTTGATACAGTTCACCTAATGAAGACTACCAAAAATAATTTTTCCCAACATACCTTTATATTTGATAATAATAAAACATCATGGAGTTTTGTTCAACATTTCTACAAAGAAGACAAAAAGGATGAATTCCGCATGGATCCCAAGTTGAGTGACTCCCATATATATCCAACCACTTTTGAGAAGATGAGAGTTAAATATTCCACCCAGGTCTTGAGCCATACTGTTGCAAAGGGTACGGCTACATTTAAGAAAATCAAGTAGTTACCCGAAGATTCAGAGGCAACGATACAGTTTATTGAAAAAATGAACAACCTGTTTGACGTTTTGAATTCTTTGGAAAAAGATTGTACGTATCAGTATAAGAAGGTTTTTGTGTGCAGTGACTTACAAATCAACTGTTTAAATGAAATGTTGAGTCTCTTTAAGAAATTGCAAGTAATAAATAAAAATGAACAAAACATTACATCTAAATGTAAGTTCATAAAATGCTGGGTTATCACAATTCATATCATACAAATGCTATGGGAAAAACTGTCCAGCAATGGTTTTAAATATCTTAGAACCAGACTGGTGAATCAGGACTGTCTTGAAGATTATTTTGGCAGTATTCGTCAAAAAGGAGGGAATTATGTAAATCCTACACCAATTCAATTTGAAAGAGCATTTAGAAAATTATTTTGTCAGAGCTTCCTCCACTCAGCTGCTATGAACTGTGAGGATGATTTGAGTCCTCTGTTGGTTGATATTTTGAAAAATAACGCAAAAAATGATCTCGATATATTCGATAATCAGAGGAATACAAATATTTTTGCAATTTCCTTAGCAGATTATGATTACCGAAAAGAAAATCTACCAACGCAAAATGCTTTTATCTATGTTTGTGGTTACCTTATTAAAAAATGCCTGAGTGATCATACTTGTCGGATATGCATTGAATTTTCTAAGGAAGTGACACATTTGAATGAAAGTAATTTATTTACTCATTTGAACGCATACAATATTGAAAATGACATGTTTGGAAGCCTTAGAACAACATCGGAGTCATTCAATATACAGGGTTTTTCACTTAAAACTCCCCACCATTATATCTCGAGAACGAATGCGAATTTTTAATTTCTGTAAAAAGTGATTAATAGGTAGTGTGAAGTAGATATTTTTCAAAGTAAAAAAAATCCGGCGCCTGCTGCAGGCTGGGCGTCGCGACGCCTCAAAAATATAAATCGATGGCAGGAACTTCGAAAATATGTGCATGCGAAAGTACATAATATTTGATTTTTTGTCATTTAGTAAAATTCTTTAACTTTACTCGTTTCTGAGTTATATCGGTTTACAGTACAAATTTCATCGAGAGATTGAAATGTGGTGACCGCTGATTTTCATCAAGTATGCCATGAATATCGATTACTATGGCAACTATTGTTATTGACATCATTTTGGCAACTGTTGTCATTGTGGTTTCAAAAATATTTTCGAGTTCTGTTTTTATTGATTATTCCTTTATAGTATTTATTAGTTATACAGTATTTATTTATCAAAATGGTTCAATTTACCAACGAAGAAAAAGTTGACATGTTGCTGGTATTTGGAGAATGCAGATCGAATGGTAGAAAAGCGAGAAGAGTTTACTTGCATCGTTATCCGCATAGAAGAATTCCCGATAAAAAAACCTTCTCAAGTTTATGCAAAAACTTAAGAAAGCATGGCTGCTTCACAAAACCAATAAGAAATAGAACAAAGACGGCTACAAATGATGAAAATACTGCTGCTGTAATCCAACAAGTTGATGATAATCCAAGAATATCCCTCTCGAAAATCAAAGGAAATACGGGTGTTTCTGTAAGTTCGTCTTGGAGAATCCTGAAGAGAAACTCTTTCCACCCCTACAAGACTAAATTAGTCCATAAATTAGAACCAGGTGATCCGGCTAGAAGAATGGATTTCTTGGCAAGATTTGCCGATTTGTATAATGAAGATGAAAATTTGCTTTCAAAAATCCTATGGAGCGACGAGAGTCGATTCCATAATAATGGGATCGTAAACAGACACAACTGTCGCTTATGGTCTGAAAATCATCCTCGTTGGATCACAGAAAGAGGTAATCAGCGAGTTTTTGGCATCAATGTTTGGTGCGGCATATTAGACGGATTCCTCATTGGACCTCACTTTTATGAAGGCACTTTAAATGCAGCTCGGTATTTGAATTTTCTTCAAACTACTCTTCCGATCTTGTTAGAAGAAGTGCATCTGGAGACTAGAATGAATATGTTGGTTCAGCAAGATGGAGCGCCGGCACATAATGCCGAAATTGTAACAAGGCATTTAAATAGAGAATACCCCAACAGATGGTTTGGTACCAATGGACCGATAAGGTGGCCGGCGAGGTCCCCGGATATCACACCACCGGATTATTTTCTTTGGGGTCACTTGAAAGACGTTGTATATGAAGAACCAATCGAAGATATGGCGGATCTAATCAACAAAATTTATGCCGCATGTGCCGCCATTAGAAGAAGAACGCTCCTACAAGTGACGCAAAATCATCTGATAAAGGTTTTTGATAGTTGTGTTCGCGCAGAAGGTCATAATTTTGAACAAGAGTTTTAATTATTTTTTCATGTTTGATTCTAGTACCCAAGTTTGTTGATTAGTATCTTGTTTAGATTATTGTTCATTTATTTTATTTGTATTCGTGTGAATAAAATGTTGTACGAAATTTCATTATCGTGTAGTTATAGTGACAATAACAAAAGTTGCCAAAGTAATCGATATTCATGGCATTCTTGTGAAAATTGCCGGTAATAATTGGCTAAAACCATCATAGTCTATTAAAAAAATGTATACTGTAAACCGATATAACTCAGAAACGAGTAAATTAAATGAATTTTACTAAATGACAAAAGAGTTTTTAAATAACATGTACTTTCGTATGCGCATATTTTCAAAGTCCCTGCCATCGATTCATATTTTCGAGGCGTCGCGACGCCCAGCCTTTGGCAGGCGTCGGATTTTTTTTACTTCCATAAATATCTGCTTCATACTTCCTATTAATCACCTTTTACAGAAATTAAAAATTCGCATTCGTTTTCAAGATATTGGCGTGGGGAGTTTCAAGTGAAAAACCCTGTATACATTTACAAATTGAACCAAATATTTACAGGGCAGTTTATTCGGCGGTTAAAAGAGGTGGAATATCCAGACTTCTTTTCGAATTATTCAAAAAGGTACCATTTCATCATCCTTGTGAAAACTTCCCTCAAATTTATTTGATCGAACTATTCATAAGGTTAAGTTTTCTACTCTATAAAATATTCAAATCAAGATTTGAAAAAGTTTAAGAGAGGTGATAAGAAGAATCACAAACTAACGATTCTATCACATCTTTAAACGATATACCTACCTATATAATATTCAATCATGTTGAATTTGTTGGCAAATATTTGAAATATAATATATTATATTGTATATTTGTTATGTATGTAAAAACTTTTCCTTGGTGCATGTAAGAAATAATGTACGGCAAATAAAATATATTTTTTTACATTTGATGTTTGGCTTTATTTCACGTAACCACCCACTCAATCCTACTCTTAATTATTATACAACAAATAATTATCAAATTGCTTCAGAATTATTATCGAATAATAAAACATCCAGTAGGTACCTAGAGGAGCTATACAGGGTGTATTTAAAGTTGGGGTTTTTCTTTAAACACTGTATAGAATGACAAGAAATGAGAATTTTTTCAAATACAATCATGTCCAAAAATGCTTTGTTTCCGAGATACAGGGTATTGAAGTTTTAAGAAAAAAAATGCCTTTTTTTGTCATAACTTTCATATCACTCCAGATATTTCTAAAAAATTTGGTACACTTAGTTTGACCATTAAAATTATATTTTTTGATGTAAAAGTGTTTTAAAAATTTCTACCAGTGACGTTCAAATAGGATTTGTATTGAATTTTTTGAAAGAAAAAATAGTACGGCACTTTTTCTCAAAATCAATAATATTTTTGAAATAATCATTCACTTTGGAGTTAATTTGGTCTCTTGATATTTTTTCGTATGACGAACGGTTTCTGTTTAAACTTCAAAAACACCCTGTTGTATCAAGTTCATACGTACCTATTCACAAAAACTAATTTTGCTACTATTTTTGTTTGAATATTATCATCTGAAAAGTCTATTGAGTGACACTTTTTTTTTTTTTTTTTGTAGTAGTGGTAAAAATAGTAAATAGCCCAGGTAAGGGCCTTTGGACACAAAATAAAAAGTTAATACAACTTACACGTTTCAAACACGTTAAACTTTAGCGGCGGGTCGATAACTTTTCGGGTTATATGTACCGGCGGGTGGTTTAGCTCACTTCTCTTCGGGCACGTCTTTACTTGGCGAAGGCTGATGCACGTCTCCCTGAACCTAGCCCTATATCTCAGCTCGGCTTCTCCAAGTCAGGAGGTGGCGTCTTAGGTAAGAAGTGGGAGAGCTGTGACGACACAATGCGTCGATACGCCAAAAATTAAGACGGGTTTTGTCAGCAATTTTATGGTTCCAAATTGGTACCAAAAATGCGTTTTGCTATGGACCAGAATTATGAAGGTCAAGCAAATGTTATTGTAAAAACAACATGCTGACGGTTTTTTTTTTTACGGTTGGACTAAAACGTTCAGGCGTACGGAATGTTGCTGCGTTTTTTATTTCTCGCGACGAAGCGGCATTTTTTCCGTCGTTTAACTTCAAATCGGTGAATTCTAAGAAAACGGCCTTCCGACGTCTAGCTGGTTTTGTAAGGAATTGGGAAAAACGAAAAACATCTACCGACGGACCGAGATTTTCCTCTCTTCGAGCGTTGCGGGTGCGATTTTCCGGTAGGTAGGCAGAGTGTAGTAATTTCCAGCGATGAATCTTTACATCCTGGAAAATTTACCAAGGATCAAAAAACTGAAAACGGAATTTCCGGTGATTTCTTCCACTCCCGGACGCGTATTGGCATTCCTTACTACGCTACAGAGCATAGATGAGCTGTATCGCAGTAAAGTATGGCTGGGCTGGGCGCACAATTTGTTCAGCCATTGTTTACTACGATACAGACCAAATGCGCTGTATGGAAGAAAAGTTTGGTAGGGATGGATTTGTTAACTCAATCCATTAATTATTATCGTTCACTACGATATATAATGGAAATTAATCACAAATATATATAAATATTTTCTTTTATAAAGGTGAATCTAGAAATATCCTACTATTATTATATGTGACGATGTGTGAAATGGCTTCACGGAGCCATTTTTAATTTCGCAAATTTGAACTGCACAAAGTTTCAACTTTTTTAATTTGAGTACACAGGGTGCTACTCAATGATAGGCCGTTATTCCAAAGACGCATTCCTGAAACAAGGATTCAAGTAGAAAAGGTCTTATAGGTAAACATATTGTCATTGTGTCTTGAATATAAATATTCTGGTTTTCGAGATACAGGTTTAGAAATAAATCGTAAAATTAGCAAAATCGGAAATTTTCCGCCTGCGGTTTTTGTGCAATAGTCCTTTTGAATTGTGCTACAGCATAATAATTATACTCAAATTGTACATGAAAAAACTCTTCATGACTTAACCTCATGATTTTTTTTTTGAATTTAATTATTTCCGGATTTAGCGGCCTGTATTTTATCCCCTAGTCCGATAGAGAATTCTTTCCTGATTTCAAATAGTTAGTTCAGTTTTCTATACATGGAATAGTTGGCTGGTCGCTACCAATCAACACCTTCTGTCCAATTTATTATCACTATTCCTTGTATGGAAAAACGTTAATATCTTTATAACCCTTAGAGATAACACCCCCAACACTTTTACATTTGAAATCAAGAAAAAACCCTCTATCTCTATCGAACTAAGGGATGAAATACAGGGTGTCCCATTAAAAAAATGAAGAAGCTTGATTTTTTTTCGACTTCTGTTGCTCAATTATTGGTTTTTTTGATAATTTAGAAAAAGTACTACATTTTGCTAATTTGAACCACTCCCTAGGGTTAATATCAACGAAGATTGCTATTGGCCAAAATATACGTGAACAACTTCTACAATCCACGTCTGATTATTATTATTTTGTTCTGGCAGATTTCAAAAGACCAACATTTTTGCTCAAAAACCGCAACGGGAAAATTTTCGATTTTGCTAATTTTACACTCAGTAGGCAGTTGCTGATAAATTCTGAAAAAAAACAGCTTTCCCGTTTTTTTTTCACGTTAAAATCTTATTGGATTATTATTGTTTACCGTAATTTACAGCTTTACCACGTTACTTTAACGTCACATGAACATTTCACGAATGAGGATAGAGTCAACTTTATGAGACCAATTCAAACTATCCCTGTATGCCGTAAAAATAAATTGTACTGGCAAAGAATATTCGAGATTCACCTTTATAATACCTAGATAATTTATATACATATACAGTGTGACCCATTTGTTTTGGGAACACCCTGATAAAAAGTTTATTTCTTAACCGATTTGGTTCGTTTTTTTTTTTATTGTAGAGCTCAAAAAATTGTATATTCTTGGCAAAAAGTGACCTTCGCCATTTTGACTTCAAGGCCTACTATGTAAGTTTTTAAGAGCAAAATTTCAGGAAACCATATTAGTGATTTTTTTAGAAAAAATCTGTGTGCGCCACTGGATTCAGCATCCTTTAAAACGGGTCTATACAAATTTTCAACCGTTGAAAAAAATTAAAAATTCGCACTTTAACATCCTTTGATTCTATCAAAAGAAATGATAAATGCATTGAAGTTGATGGTGGTTTGGTAGAAGTTACAAATTTTTAGTTTTATGTCATTTTTATTTGTTTTGATAGAATCAAAGATTGTTAAAGTGCGAATTTTTAATTTTTTTCAACTTGATATTTTCGGTTGAAAATTTGTATAGACCCGTTTTAAAGGATGCTGAATCCAGTGGCGCACACAGATTTTTTCTAAAAAAATCGCTAATATGGTTTCCTGAAATTTTGCTCTTAAAAACTAACATAGTAGGCCTTGAAGTCAAAATGGCGAAGGTCACTTTTTGCCAAGAATATACAATTTTTCGAGCTCTACAATCCAAAAAAAAAACGAACCAAATCGGTTAACAAATAAACTTTTTATCAGGGTGTTCCCAAAACAAATGGGTCACAGTGTATATGTATGTAATCAATTTTCTTTATATATTGTACTTAGTTAAAGATAATAATTATGAATTAAGTGAACATATCCATTCCCACCATATATGTACAGGGTTATTCATTATATTTTGACACCCATCTACAGCTCTTATTGCGAGTGATAGAAAAAAACTTTAAATACAAAAGTTTTGGTTTTTTTCACGTAGTATCTTCTGGTGATAGCGGAATCAACAAATCGAAATCATAACATAGAAAAAATTCATTAAGTCATATTTTTTTAAATGGAACACCCTGTATATTATTGACTAAAATGAAAGATCTCTTTAATCTGATTTCAAATATATATGGTTTGTAGGCATTTGGTTCAGTCACTTTGAAACTATTTGAATTTAAAAAATATATTTTTTTAAACTACAACAAATATTCACAACACTAACTTAATCATATAAACTATCAACATTCCATTAAAAACGAAGCTACATGTTTTCTACAAAACCCCCATAACCAAAACTTTTGTATTTAAAGTTTTTTTCTATCACTCGCAATAAGAGCTGTAGATGGGTGTCAAAATATAATGAATAACCCTGTACCTATTTCTTACATGCAGCGCATTTGGTCTGTACCGTAGTAAGCAATGGCCGAACAAATTGTGCGCCCAGTCCAGCCATTCTTTACTGCGATACTGCTCTGTAGCGTAGTAAGGAATGCCAATACGCCTTCCGGACAATTACTCCGGACTCCGGATAACTAGTAATTCTCGGTTAATTATCTAGTTAATATAAATTTTGGATGTGCCAGGGCCTACCGACGGTCCATTCGCACCTTGCTTTCGGAAAAAAAACTAACCGGATCCGCGGTTTTGAGAAACGCACGTTTTGAAAAAGTCAGAAAACGCAGTACTTTTGAACGCGACGAAACAAAAAAAATAGAAAAACTTTTCCTTTCTGGTCCAAAGGAAAATATCAAAATAAATTAAACAGGTCTCTACGTGTGGAAAGTTGTTTCGCGACGAAGAACGTGTTTTTGGGACAAATAGAATTTAGGCGCACGGAAAAGAAAATTTCTCGTCCCGGAAAATGAAGGAAAATGGAAAACGAGAGTCCCTGCTCGAGCGCCAATTTGTGACGGGCCCCGAGATTTTCCGGGTTTGATTGCCGACGGGGATGAGGGAATTCGTTGATGTTAAATAAAATGCTCGAGCGCCTCCCCCTGTGTGGTAGAGGGGCCCACAGTGTCTATCGGGTAGCATTTATACAGTGAAGAAAGTCCAGGCGTTCGTTATTTTCAAAACTCCGCAAATTTCCGCTCTGGAATGGATAACTGAACATTCTTGATAAAAAAAACACGATGTTACTGAAAATCAATCAATCAGTCTATTTGTCCCATTTTATAATTACACTGGTTCCCAACCAGTCAATAAAATAACTAACGAACTATTTAACAAGGAGCTGACTTTCAATCAGCAAAATTAACCAAAAATATCACCAAAGAAATAATACTAATACGTCGGTCTAATCTCTCCCGGCGGAGAATCAAAATTCCAACCAAATGAAACACGAATTTTGCAGTCTAAAACCGGCAAAATAATACGTAAAAAGGAGGTGTGTAACGCAGATAATTTACAGCGACGGGTCGGGTTTTCACGGCGAAATAATAAGCCGAAAATAACAGCGGTTTTGAAGAATTTAGTCATTTCCAACGACGTAGAGAAAATGTATCGGGAGAACTAACGCGAACGAGTTATTTCCACGAGAAGGAAAAACGGGTTTAGAGGCATAGTAATGATTCGGACGGCGGCTGTCTGTTTTCTGGTGACGAAAGAAAATGGTTCATTAACGTAAAAAAACCTGATCTTGCTTGCGCGGTAACTCCAGAAGCCCCTCTGTACTTTAGTTTGGTTCGCTCGTAACCAGTGGCGGCTCGCGGTGTTGTAAGTAGGTGAAGCAGACAGATGTGGAAAAATTGTACGGGCGCATCCACCATTTTATTATACACTATTCAGTTATCGGCTCGCGGCTTCCAAAACAGGTTAAGCAGAATTTCCCCCTCCAAACCAAAAAACGAGAGAGAGAATTTACCGAGGTCGGCAAATCCAGTTTTGTTCCACACTCTACCACGAACGCCAATTATTAGACAAGGAACGCAAAAAACTTTATTTAAGTAATAGCTCCCAAACAACCCCGCAAATTCGGAATACCTACCACCATTTTTTAAATTTTCGGTGGTAAACTCTTTCGTACTGTTTTACCAGTTTACCACTTTATTGATGTTCAACAGTGGGGAGGGTTTTTCACTACTTAAAAACTCTCGTTTATCGTGGTCAGTCCACTTTCTAATCGGGGTTTCCAATAAAACACACACGCGGGGTCATATACAGGAAACATTGCGGAAATCTTAACCACACCGCACAGCACACCCAACATGCATGATGTAGAATACACGTAGAATCACATTCTATGGTACTATCACTTGAAAGGCGGGAGATACCTATACCGAAAAATCGGGTGGGTTGGCATCATTTGAAATAATACATATTTCTTAAATAGTACACGGCTTTGATTCTATAACCTTAAAAAATTCCGGACTGTTACAGTCTCGAAAATACCATTCGTTACGAAATTTCCGCGTGAACACTCTGTTTTTGGATTTCGAAGTTTTTGTCACATTAAGTTCCGGCGACGGTCTATTCGAATTTAAAAAGTCCTTTTTATCGTCATTTGTCCATCTCAAAAATGGCTTTTCGAGCATGACACATACCGGATCATATACGGGAAACATGACAAAAAACGAAACCGACTTCCGATTTTATTTGCAAAACCGCTTGCCTGAACTAAACGTCAGAAAACGCGCGAAGACGCGAGACGCGCACTGAATTTCCGCCTCAAAATAATATTTATTTGCGGCAAATCGATCAATGGACGATAGAGTAAACGTGACGTTTCCATGGTAACCGATGGATGTTATGAAGCTGCCGCGCTGAATTTTGAACTGCGCGTCTTAGTGTCTTAACTTACCTTAGTGCCATGATATACTTGGCGAAAAAGGCAGAATTTTGCGATTTTCTGCCAAGTTATTCCATTAAAACGCATACATAAAAATCGGAAAAACGCTAAATTCTGCGACTTATCGACTAGTATGTCATGGTACTTACTGAAAGCTCGGTATTCAATTCATATTTGCAGGCAGCAGCTGATGTCATTAAACGTTGATGGTCGGACGCATGTTATACAGTTTTCGCAAGGACCTACTATCGGACAACCTGATACTTTATTGTTCTCTCTTTTTAGCCGCCAAATAAAACAAAGATAGCTAGCTGATAAACAAGTAGTAGTTTAGTGGATTACATGGTTAACCTTAACTGTTCTTCTTGACATTCGGCGACCAGAAGCGGAATTAAAATTAGTAAAAATATTTTAATCGAATATTATTATATTAAGAAATTCGTGCTAAAGATAATAATTCAAGGTGAAGCGGCGCTTCACTTGCGTCATGCCACGAGCCGCCACTGCTCGTAACTATCTCAAGAACGTTGTGTCAAATTTATTATAATCCGGTTTCAAACGCGATGCTGAACTTTTTTGTCTAAAATATCCCACCTGGCAACTTTCGCTCCCCTGATATTACATTATTCAAACAAAATAAAACCCCGTGAATTTTCCTACAAACAGACCTACTTCCACAGTATAATTTAATATCGTGAAATTAATAGTTTGTTTCACTTATAATCTCCCTAGAGCTCGAATTATTTCCGGATTTTTAATTCGAGCTCGCGGGAGATTCGGCAAGAAAATTTCATGCCAAAACTATTTGAGAAGATTTAAAAGTAGCGGCTGGATGTAGCTCCCATGCACCAGTTGGGTTGGGATTGTTAGGGAGAGTGGGGACGGCAACACTGTAATCATATGGGAGCTACTCCAGATGCAAAGCCGCTAAAGCCAGGGAGATTTCCACTTATTAATCTTTCAGTCACGTGATTATGAGTAGGGTGATTTCCGATTAAATCAGGTCGTTGCCATAGCAACATGTTAAAATGCAAGCCTATGATTGGTTAGAATTGACTGGTAGGAAATTTTCAAGAAAATTTACCTGAACGGAACTTGAAGAGTATTACTTTAATCCCAGCACATTATTCAAGAACATTCCATGAGCTCTACCAGAATCAGACCTGCTCTCACAGTATAATTTAATACCGTGAAATCAAAAGTCTTGTCTCGAGAAAACTCACCTGAACGCAACCTGAAAAAGTCTGAAATATCCCACCCGGTTGATTATTTTACTTTTACGCGGCTTTACTTTGAGAGAGTTTCGACCAAAATCCGGCACATTTCACGGGTTCAGAACATCTTACCTCGTGGAGATTAAAAAAAAAGAGAAATCAAAAAAAGTCGCGGTTAGCTCTCGAAGCGGGTCGGGTCAGTCAAATAGGTGCGGGTCCCGCTGGTCGCGATGCAGTACTGCTACACTCGGTACTCTAGGTACCAGTACTGACTAAATTTTTGGCGCTTTCGACGTTCCGAATTCAGACCAAAAGTGGGAACTGCTTGCTTGAATTATGCGCGAAATGTGTCGTTGTCGGTTGGCTTGTGGTTAAATAATTAATTGTTGTGACGCGTGAAAAACTAAGAAGGAATATTACGGACAGAATTTGATCAATAGATTATTAATTATCTCACGACCAACATTATTATAGAAAAAATACGGGATACTTTGACAGATGATGTAATGATGATGATGACAGATGACAGTTATGTAAAAAAATATAAATGAATCAACAAGAGACGGGAAATGACTTTGAAAACTTGCAAATCACGGCAGAAAAATCCGGAAATTTTGTAACTTCGTTACAACTCCAGTGGATAACAAAAAAAAACAAAAGTTGAACTGGTCTCTAGTGTTCCAAATACAAAAAATCAAAAATATATCTATACCGAAATATTTATGAAAAATATCGTATCCATAGTTCTGAAAAATAAATGTTAATATTGTAATATAATACAACCGAACTGTTGGCAGAGCAATTCTTATAGGAATATGCACTCATAGTGTGTACAGTGCATTATACGAACAAATAACATATAGAAGGTTCACTCTCCCAAGCGCGCGAAACAGAACCGACAATTACCGAAGTTCCCAACACCTTGCCCCGTTCACCCGCTGGGGGAATTTCAGAGAAATCATGGACGTACGTATCACTTTATTATAAAAAGCGCTGTCAAGTGTCGTTTTATACGAGGTGGTCGCGTTACGTATATGGTTTTATGATGGTGGATCCTCATGGGCGTGATTGCCGCGTTTTGACATACCCGTTCCGATTGGAGTTATTTTTGACAGTTACAACTTACAACAATCATGACGGCGCGATTTTGAATTTTCTTCGGTTCATCAGGGATGGATGAGGTGAGTTATTTTTTGAATTTGTTAATTTTTTGATTAATCATCTTTAATAAACCAAAGTAAATTCAAAATCGCCCTGCCATAACTGTTGTTAGTTGTAACTGTCAAAAATACCTCCAATCGGAACGGGTCTGTCAAAACGCTTGAAATGTCAAAACGCGGCAATTACGCCCATGAGGACCCACCATCACTTTCACCACCTGCTGTCAATGTCAATGCTGTCACTGTTCAGAGTTTTTGTGTTGTTTTGAATTTTGAATCATGAAAAAATGATTTATGAATACATTTCAGCATAATTATTTCGTCAATGATTTCAATGTTTTGAATAGTGTGGTGTGGTGAATTGAATGTTCTTCAATTATCTCAAATTTTTTTGCGGTAGATAGGTGTTACACCCAAAGAGGATGTGGTAGACCTCTTTTCAGATGCCCGAAGGATCCTGGAAGGCGAGCTGGAAGGTGAGTATGATTTTTGAAACCCATTTGGGTGACATAATATCAATATGCCGAGTTTAGCGAGAGTAGTGATAATTATTGATCAAACCGTCATTTTAGTGCATAAGTTATTACAGGTAAATGTATGAATATGGACTACAGTGTTCACTGAAAACATTGTCTCAATGATTAAAGCATATTAAACATAATGCATAAGCTTAAAAGTTCCCAACTTTCAACTTGTATGCACTATCACTTTATGGCAACTAATAAAATATATAAATTAATAAAAATAGCAAATTCTCAATACAAAATTTGATTGGACGTTTTGGTTGACTTATGTTGATGTCCAGTCCATTTCTTATATATGTACTCTATTACTGTCATGCATAGGTGTCATATTGCAAAGTGTCAGCAATGTCACAATGACGAAGCACTTTCCTGTTGTTTATAACGTTGTTAATCGTGTGTTTCTTTTCGAGCCATTAAAGCAATAAATTACTTTAAATCATTTAATGCAGTTTCACTGGAACGACTCTGAACAACAGGTTATGGGCCCAGTGAGTCGATCAGTCTGAAAAGTTGGTGAGACGGTCGCAGTTGCGGAGTATTTAAAGTGGAAAGTTTGCTGGTGTTTGGCGGTCAAAAAGCGGTGGAATACGTTTTTGTGGAGACAACTAGTCGACAAAAAGATGCTGGGAGCAGGTAATCAACTCTCTGTGAAACCATTTGATGGTACAGGATTTGGAAACTGGGAATTTAGAATTAAATTACTGTTGGAGCACTATGATGTAGTCAACGTAATTGATGAGTCTCCCCCAACTGATGAAAATCTGATCAATGCCTGGAAGAAGAAAGATTTGAAAGCTAGAAATCTAATTGTGCAGTATTTTGGTGATAATGTCTTAGAAATGATAAAGTTGAAGACCACAGCTAAGGATATTATGGAAACTTTATCGAAAACTGGCCATCGGATGGTTCCATGTCTCCCAATCCAGAGCGCGTATCTATTATTTAGATAATTTGTCACTTGTAAAACATTGTGGACTGATCGTGTTTATGGTAGGGATCCTTCTGCCCGGGTATATTCTGTCATTTGGATAGAAGGTACCGTCAACTGTCAACTTTTTTCGGCACATTTTGACATTTTTTCACAATAATGGATTTAATCTCCTTGAATAGCTCTTGAAAAGTTAAGATAGGAATGTGCAATCCATTTTTCTCTAACTTGAATAGTTTGAGTTTTATAGCATGTCAAAGTTGCAAAAATGCCATTTTTAAAACGCGATATCTCGATAACGGTTGAATTTAGGAACATTAGTTGTAGCACAATTTTTGTTCCAAATTGAAGAAAGAATCGAAATATCAATCAATATACAGGGGGTTCCATTTAAAAAAATCATACTTTTTCGTGCCATACTTTTGTGACGCACCCTGTATGTTTGAAAATATTTTTAAAATATGCATAAAGTCACATTCTACAACTTTTGTATAAAACTTTTTTTTTACTTTTGTAAATAACCACGCTAGGATTGCCCGACGCACTAATGAAGGACCCTGTATATAACGAAAAGAATATATTCTTCCAAGTAGATTATGTTATTTTCAGACATATTATTTTCATTCAAAAATATATCTATTTACGTTGAGAATATAGCTTTATTTGAAATAAAACAGTTTACTTCTCTGTTTTAGAATATGCACTTTCTTCATATGAGAGAAATGATATTCTTGATTTGGACCATTTTCAAGAAACAATATTTTCTTCAATTTAAACTTCAACCTTCTCATTTCAAGACAATATTATTTTCTTGTTTTAAGATATTATTTTAATGTGTAGGTATGTGGGTCATTCTCTTACAAATCTACACTTTTCTTGATCTCATAATCTTGATTCGGGCAACATTTTTTCAAGAAATTGTATGCATGATATTGGGAAAGACCTACAAAGATCAGGATATATTCCGCAGAAAAAATTTTGGAAGATTTTGACACTTTAAAAATTCATTAATTCTGGTTCCGCTATTTAAGTATTTCAAAGGTTTCAATTCAATATTTGTTCCATGATTATACCAAGAACGTTTAAAAGAAAAGAAAAAATCGGTGTGATACGTTGGGATAATGGATTTTAAAATTTGAAAATCCAGTTAACCAGTCAAAATGTTCATAAATCTAGAAAAACAATTTTAGACTAGTCTGTTAATAAATAGGTGTTTCCCGATTTAATGCATACTTTACTTACAATTTATTCAAAAAATTTGCTCAAATTTAAAATACGAGGTCAACAAGGGTGTACGATTTGCATCAACAGCATTGTGTGGCCAAAATAAGAACTTTCTTCTATGATGGGCAGCTTTCCCGGGCATCTTGTATCTCGTACCGGTTCTCACCTCCTCCTTCAATTTTCAAACGCGTATGAGCCGGCAAGGAAATACAAAACGGAAATCGAGAAAAAATTGTTGAGCTCCGGTATAAACACGTGGTACAGGTCTACAAACTTTGAAAGCTTGCAAGTAAATGAGACACAGGGCGGTGACATTATTTGTCTTTTCCCCTTCAAGACAATCCAAGTTAGATATTCTTGGCTGAAGAATAAAACTCTGAAGTTGTCTTGGGTGATGTGAACTATAAAAATTTGGTCTTGAAGAAAGCATATAATGATATTTTCTTATTGTGAATATCATATTCTTGAATTAAACTTACTTTATTTTGTTTGAAAACTATAGTATATTCAAATTGAGAAACAAGATGTATTTTTATGGAAGAAAAACAGAATTCTTCATGGAAAGCATTTAGTTTTACAACAAGTAACTATTTTGAGATTATATTTTACTAATATTGAAAAATTGGAAATTTTTATGTGAAGAATAATATTTTAAGTAGAGAATAAAATTTTTAACAGAAGTACATTTTTTCAAGCATTGTCATTCTCTTGGTTAAAAACTTTAGTTTTTTCTGTGAAACGCTTTGCTCTTGGAGTTTATTTGTTAGGACCTAAAACTTACAAGAAAATGTCAAGTTATATAAGAATGCCGTCCAAATCAACGCTTCATAGATTTACTAAGAAATTGGTCATAAACGTCGGGTTTAACGACTTTATTTTCAAATTGTCTGAACTAAGAGCACAGACAATGGAGGAGAAAGAAAAGGACTGCATAATTTGTTTGGGTGAGATGTCGCTCAAATCGCAGTTATTTTACGACATTTCCAGGGATAAAATTGTAGGCTTCCAAGAAGGCAGCAGAGCAACAACAGATATTGCAACTACCGCTTTGGTAATCATGGCCAGAGGTGTTGCATCTAGCTGGAAACAGCCGATCGCCTACTTTTTTTATAAATCTGCTGCGCAGTCGGACGATGTGAAGGACATTGTTTTCGAAACCGTGCGAAGGCTCACCTCTGCCGGTTTAAACGTTCTGGGTGTCGTTTAGGACCAGGGCTCGAATTTCAAAAAAAATGGTGAAAAAAGAACTCGGTTTGAGCGAAGATAATCCTTGTTTCATGGTCGACCATTTAAAAGTGGTCTATTTGTTTGATGTGCCACACCTCCTCAAATCTACAAGAAATAACTTATTCACATATACTTTCGTTTTGCCGGATGGAAGAACAAACAAAAAGTATATAGAGACGATGTACAACCACGATAAGAGAGAAGACTGCCGATTATGCCCTAGACTAACTGATGAGCACATCTTCCCTAATAGCTTCCAGAAAATGAAAGTGAAGTATGCGGCACAACTCCTCAGTCGTAGTACATCTGTTGCGATGAATTGGTTTATTAATTAAAGTTTTCAAAGGAACCGACGAATAAATCAAATTCTTAGAAGATATGATGAAACTCTCCAAGGGTTTGCGAATCCTTAACGAAAAAAAAGGAAAAGACGTAACAAATACAGTCAATTTTATTACTGGGTGGCAAATAACTATCAACGGTGTCCTGGAACTTTGGAAAAGTTTGAAAGGTAGGGGATACTCATTTTTGATGACGAGGAATTTAAATCAGGACTGCTTGGAAATTTTTTTCGGATAGATCCGAAACTGTTCAGGAAACTCCAGGAACCCAATACCCATTCAATTTGCCAGAGCTTTCAAGAAAATGTTATTCCTAAAATATTTTAATCAGGAAGATACTGGAAACTGTATGCAGGATTTCGATGAGGCATTGGTGTTTTTGTCATCAAATTTTTCCGAGAAAAGTACACAGAGTTTTTTACTTCCGGATTCTCCCAAAAAATCGCTAAAAGTTTTAACGAACGATTACAAAAATTTACAGAGCAGTGAGAGAAATGCCCTTGTCTATGTTACCGGCTATCTTCTGCATAAAACAGCACAGCAACACTCATGTGAAGATTGTGAAAAATACAAACAGTTTGACAATTTGGATGCCGGTGAAGATCATTTTTGCAGACTCAAAGCCTTCGATTCAACGATGAATAGAAAGACCGGAGGTCTCACGATACCACCCAAAAGTATGGTGGAATATGTTACTCAGTTGGAAACTGTATTTGTGGAAAATTTCAACGATTTTGCCTATGAAGACGGAATAGGTGGTAAACTGCAAAGCATGTTCCAAACCATTCCTTATCCTCGCCCTTGTGAACAATTTCCAAAAGAGTATTTTGTATCATTATACAGGGTGTCCGGGAAAATGTGAGAGATCTCTCGGATTCTGATAGAATATTAAAAAATAAGATGACAGGTTCCCATAATTTTTTTTCCTAGCGTTAGTTTCACAATTTCGTCAAGAGCACCACTTCGTCATGGCTTTTTTCGAGGTTTTGTTTAATAAAAATTGTTTTTTCTCGAAAATGGTTCATTTTATCGACAATGAACAAGAGTACCTTTTCTTTAGCTTAATGTTCAAGGTATCCAAATTTTTTTTTTTTAACTCCTTATCATACAGGGTGTTGAAAATTTGAGCGTTAAAATGTACAATCTAGTCCGTCCCTGGTAAACTAAACAAGCTAATTATGTTTTAAGGAAAGTATTTTGAGAGGTCCTTACTACTGTTTATCATATCAAATTTTCATTGAATTATATTGAGTCGTTAAAAAGTTATTCAAGAAAAACCGATTTCCAGTGGGGTCCTTTAGGGGGCCGTATCTCCGTAGGGAGGGCCGCTAGGAAAAAAATTGATGGGAACTTGTCATCTTATTTTTTAATGTTCTATCTGAATCCGAGAGATCTCCCACATTTTCCCGGACACCCTGTATACTAGAGCTCGAATCTATTTTACTTTGAAATTCGTCAACAGAGACATAAAAACGCAAAAATCAAATAGAGCACACCATAAATTAACGATTTCGAAAAATTTGTAATACATACCATTCTGTGTGTGTCTACTTGAGTTGGTAACATATGGGTAACATAATATGGGTTGATAACATATTAGTGATTTGTGATAAAATCAAAAATGTTTATAATGAAAACTTGATTAGAATTTGAAACTTCGTTCCAATATCCAATTATTAATTTGATTATTTATTAAGGTGAGGTGGGTGAGAGGGAACGGTTTTTGTTGAGATGATTTAAATTGTTCAATATTTAAAAACAGATATTGGCTCAATAATTTTACGTTTTAAATTTGGGTTTTGTATTGGTCTATGAATCGAACTTGAAAACCCGGTAGAGTATAACACAACCTGATTTCCATCGTGGATATGTGTAATTGTATATTTGAACGTAGTTTTTGATTCCAAACAATTTTTCTCAGTAATAATTTATGATTCTGTGGTACATTACTCTTGAGCGAAAATCATGTTTTTTTGGCAAACCTCGTACACGACTGATGAAATCAGTCATCTGATGACCGATTCTAGGTTCTCGACCATGCAGTTTTTTATAAAGAATTTTGTGTAAAATTGATAATAAAAAAGTTTCCCATATTATGTTGCCAACTTAAGTAGAAACACTGTATGATACATGTTGTTTGTTCGATATTACTATCTAATCTTCCTGTGCCCCTATTCTTGAAAGTAAATAGAGAAAATTCTCACTAGACTTAGACTTAGACTTCATGAAGAAGTCAAATCTCCCTCATAATCTCTACTCCCTGAAATTCAAGAATAGGGCCATGCACTGATTATAAAATACAGGAATTCCAGAAAATACAGAATAAGGCTGTGAGATCCATTTTACACTGTGATATACAGGGTGTCTCAAGGTCTATGGTACGTTGGACGTTTACGGAAAACTAGACATAGGATCGACCTGAAAATTTGGCTGAGCCCATAATCGAGTATGATCTATATTTTAAAAATATTTTCAGTTTTGCAGTGTTGCCGCGTCTACTCAAAAGTCGTGGCAACTTTCTCATTTTGAATGGACCACCCTGTATATAATTATTTTTTTGGATTCCTTGACTGATTCTAATCACTTTTGCTTGATATACTCCTATACCTATCGGCAGCGGTTTTCGAGATATAAATTAATTTATAATATTTTTGTCGTAAAACACATCAGTGGATTGAGTTCAATAATTTCGTACTTGAAAACGGTGGAGAGTTGAAATTGCCATTCCGACTAGAGAAAGGTACGTTTATATGGTTCCAATGAAGAAACCGATCTGTAAATATACAGGGTGCTTCAAATTTATTAATCTTTTTCCTTCACACAAAAATGATAAAAAATAATTTTTTTCAAATGGAACCCCCTGTATATTACTTAAAAAATGAAAAGGCCAATAAATTTTCTTCCAAATAATATCCCATGTTCCTATACCTAAACCTTTAGGATCTACACGAAAAATGCATTTTACTAAAAAATAAATTATATTGGTATACATGATATGAAACATAATGTAGGTTCTAGGGCAACCTATAATTGCCAGGTCACACAGCAACAACAATTTATTTTTAGTAGCAAACTGCAACTACATTATGTTTCATATTTTTCAATTTTTCAATTTCAACTCTCCACCGTTTTCAAGTACGAAATTATTGAACTCAATCCACTGATGTGTTTTACGACAAAAATATTATAAATTAATTTATATCTCGAAAACCACTGCCGATAGGTATAGGAGTATATCGAGCAAAAGTGATTAGAATCAGTCAGGAAATCCAAAAAAATAATAATATACAGGGTGGTCCATCTAAAATAAGAAAGTTGCCACGACTTTTGGGTAGAAGCGGCAACACTGCAAAACTGAAAATATTTTTAAAATATAGATCATACTCGGTTATGGGCTCAGCCAAATTTTCAGATCGATCCATTGTCTAGTTTTCCGTAAACGTCTAAGGTACCATAGACCGTGAGACACCCTGTATATACACCAATAGATACTATGTTGAATGTTTTAAATTTATGTTCTGTGAAACAAAAAGTAGTTTACAATGTACATGTCTTAATTTTTAAAATAAGAAACCAACTGTTACCTAAGTATGTCTGTGATAGAACTAAACTTTGTCTAAACATTCATGAACATGATACCAGGAATAAGCACGACTTTATTTTGAATTATCGCTGTAACACCAGTCAAATGCTCAACTCAGTATTGTATAGAGGATTGTATGAATTTAATTCATTGCCTTCGAATATTAACAACGGTGATAACTTGAGAAGATTCAAATATTTAATTGGAGATTATGTTTAAGCCCATATTTAGAATGTTGTTGTTTTTTTTCTCACATTGTATGTGTATGTTAATATACCCTCGAAGCTAAATAAACGCCTTTTTTAATGAAAAATTCATGCATTTCAATACATCCCGATACGTATGTCTTCTTCTTTTCTTTTAACTTGAATTGAAAAGAACCTGCCTTTGAAATTAATGTGAATTTGTCATAAAAGTAAAAATCATTATCATTATTATTATTCATATTCATTCATTATTTATTAATTATTTATTTATTCATTATTATAAGGTCGCATTTTTGGATTTATTTACAGCGTATGTTTGGATATTTTTATGAAAGCTCATGTAATTTTTCCAAACATTTCATAACTTTTACACTTTGAAACTTTTTCAAAAACAAATCACACCAAAAGTGTCCGTCCAACAATAAGATTCATTCATCGAATTTTCAAAAGTTTTTTCATCAAACAAGAGATTCTGAAAACAACATTTCTATGTTTCCTCCGCATCTTTTGCTTTTTAATGATTCCAAACAAAAAGTTACAGTCAGAAAAATTATCGTTTTCATGATGTCATTCAACACGAAAAAAATATTTCTACCTACCTACCTTACCACTGGTCATTGAAAAAATCTAAATTAATATAACTTTTCGATCTTCAAATCATCCGTGAAAATCATTCATCAAACAAAAGCCTCAATTATTCATCAGTATTTCCGATACGCAACCCCTATCCATCCAAAATAATATGAGATCTGCAATAAAACGAAAAAACTACACCCCATAAATATCTTCACAGCAGTCATTTATCACAGAACTTATGGAGTAACCCTCGTAAAGCGCTATCTCCTGATTCTCAATTATCCGCACGTATGTGTGTATGTTATTTGTTCGGTGGTGTGACGTATGTCTGATGCTACGAAAACGATGTGCTTCCGAATGACTCGTCGGGGTGTCTTTTGAATCTTTTGATTATGCTACTTTACGTAGAGTGAACCTTCTATGTTATTTGTTCGGTGATAATGCTAAACAAAGCACCATTACACCATAATAATGCTACAAGCCAACACCATCAGCTTATTAAAAAAAAATGCATACCATTAAGTTTTTAAATATTTTATGTATCTGGTTTATGTGAAACCGGCTGCCAAAAAAAAAATTAAAAAAAAAACAAAGAAAAATCATTAATTTTTTTGTTTTTTTTTCTAGAAAAATGTATCCCCTTTTAAAATATATAAAAATGAATATACCATTACATTTGATTTTTTCGGGAAAAAATTTTTCAGTTAACGCCATCTAGCGGCGACGGCGAAGGTCAAAAATTCAAAACCGAAAAAGTTTTTTGAAGTGCAGATCATGCTCTTTCATATGAGCCCAAGCTCGTTTAAATCGGTCAAGCGAAACGGGAGAAATCGCCGTTTGTTTAATAAAACAATTGAACTTCCTCCACCACTTTTTATGATAGATAGAAAAAAACGTTTTGGACAAAAAGTGTAGGTAAATAGTCAGTAAATCCGAAAATGACCTCATCGATATATTTTCATTGGACAAAATTCCAAAAAAATCATATCTTTCTACTTGGTGTTGGTTGTTACGCCCCCTAGCGACCATTTCAGAAACTTGAAAATATTTTCCAGGTATTTCTCTTGGCCGTTTTAGTAATAAATTTTTTTGCCGCAAGCCTCTACGATGAATAGTTTACGAGAACTGGCACCCTGACTCTGAAAATGAATCACCCTATACATCATTAACATAAACTAACTCACTAGATAAATAATCTGGTACCAAGTGATTTTCTATTTTAAATACAAATGTTATGAAGAAAACAGTTTGAGTACTCAGAGCAATAATCTTTTATTAATGTAGCTGGCAAAGCGCTTTCGGCTAATAATAAGCCATCATCAGTGCCCCAACTGAAAGTGATACCGGCATGAGTTACGTTCTTTAACGTTTATCGAGAAAAAAGAATTTATATAATAAAGGAAAAAGAAAAAATTGTGGTACTCACGAGTCAGTTGTGAACAGTGGACATTTTTCATCAATTTGACCATCATTGGGCCAAGACAAGATGGGTTTGACTCTTGTAGTTGCTCCCACATTGGGCGCACCTGTAGACCTTTAAAAACTAGAATCTCCGAACATTTGAATAGACCTAACTCTGCTTTCGGTGAACACATCAAGTTGAATAATCACAATTTTAGCCCTGGATCTAACTCAAAGATTCTCCATCAAGTTTCTTCTAAGAATTTTAACCGTCTGGATTTTCTGGAGGATATTTACATTTCCAATGAATTGAAGTCAAACCCATCTTGTCTTGATATTCAAGTTAACTTAAATAGATCATACACTCCTCTTCACAGGAGATTACAAACTTAAATTTATTTAAAAAAATTCCCTAACCGCAACTTCTCCCTCGTTCAATTTCACTTACTATCACCACTAGCCTGACATTGGTTTGCCTGACGATTTGTTGGTCCATTCACCAGTGCAGTCCACTCCATTTGTTAATTCTAACCTAACTCAATCTCATGATTTGCATTATTTTATCCCGATTCGCTTAATAACCTGTATCATTTCATCTGTCACCTTTCGCCTCGTGGTCAATCATCGCTAGAATGATAAAATAAGACTATAAATTTATATTAAAGTGTTGTAAATGTCTTGTACGTGCTTATATTTAATGTTATTTTAACCTTGTTAACTTGATTGACCTCGATAACTTCGGAAAAAAAGTATTGTATGATGCCGGACCACTTTTACGAATAATAAGCACCCTTGAAAGAGGCCCAATGATGGTCAAATTGATGAAAAATGTCCACTGTATACAACTGACTAGTGAGTACCACAATTTTTTCTTTTTCCTTTATTATATAAATCCTTTTTCTTCATTAACGTTCAAGAACGTAACTCATGCCCGTATCACTCTCAGTTGGGGCACTGCCCAAGAAACATTTTCAGTTTTATCAATGCCTACAGGAGGTTGTTACGGCCTATTTCATAAAACCTCCTTGAAGCCAATCAGTTATAAAGATATCATTAAAACAACGATACAACCTCCTTACAACCCTGAGGGCCTACTCCTAAGGAGGCTGTTACGGCTTATTTTAAAGCTTGTTATAAAACCTTAGTGCAACATTTAAGAAGACGATAAAGCACTCATAAAACCTTACACAGTATATACGGTTTAAAACTAGTTGACTAGTCTTACAACCCTTTGGCCGTAACACTGACTTCTTCAAAGACATTGACAAAACAGTTTTTGCTAATTTGCTATGTCATAGAACCAGTTTTTCTTGTACTTGAGGTTGTTAGGAGTCATTTGTTTCATGCGAGCTCTATCGTTGTATTTTGACACTTATCATGAGATCTCCTCTTAGAAATTGATGAAAATGGACAAGCAGGTATTCATATTATTATTTGAACATCTCAGAATGAGCCATCATCATGCGAGTATATACCAACGAATGTGAGTTTTCTGATAAATGTATATTAAATACTCACACAAAACACTAGCGCCTCGAAAATATTGCGTTTAAATATATATTCATATATTTTCAAGACCATATGTTAAAATTGAAAAATGATCAAAATCAGACGAATTTGTGCAAGAATGAATAAAAATGGAACCCTCCATTTTTCTGTTAACTATGTTCTGAAAATTTCTAAAGTATTGGAAAGTCAATTCAATGGGTTCTTGATCTTTTTCTAATTATTTGATCAATGGCGGTTGTCTTATACCGTGAAAAATATGGCCGTCATACTTTTAAAGCCTATTGTTCATTTATGAGATCTCGTTAAAACACTTAAACTTTAAGAACAATTTTTATAGACATTCCATATGTCTCTAGTGCAACAGCTCCTTTCATAAGTATTCATAAAACAATATGGTTTCAAGGTTCACCTAGAATTGTCTCATGAAAAACCCTTTTTAAACCTTTTTTATTTAATTGGCTGTAAAAACAAAAAGAAGAGCAATTTCATTAGTTTCAGTGTTTTTCCTTGGATTCTTGTTTGATCTGGAGTCTGGAGTGTTGAGAATTTCGTCACGTGGATTTTTGAAAAAGTTTTGAGGGGTTTGTATATTTACCGTTTGATCCTAAATGCTTCCAGAGCCTTCTGATAACCTTTCAATTGTATTTATAAAGTTTAAATAATTCCTCCGTCTTTGTCTTTTGAATTACCCAGATTTCTTGATTTTAAACCATTCTTTTGAATTTGAGCTCATGTAAAAACACAGTAAATGAACAAAATTGTTACATTGAAGAGGGCTTATCAAGGTTTTATTCTAAGTAATTTTGAAGCAAACATGCTTTTTCGTTGACTCGAATATAACCACATATACCTCCAAAGAAATAGGCTTTATCATGGTTTTATGGAGTAAATATATCCGATTGCTTGAAACCATTTTGAATATTTTGAGTCAAAGTTACAGCCTGAAGTTCTTAAGGAAGTTTTAGGAGTAAACAGCTGTAACGAAGATATTCAATGACCTCCATAAGGCTTGCTTAAAACCAATTTTTTATTGGTTTTATCAGTGAGTTTTATAGCTAATGTTAAAACCTTATTTCAGTTAAAGCTTCCTTAAAACATGGCACTTGAGTAGAACCACCTTAAAACCTACATAAAGCTTCCTTGAGACCAATAAGCTCTAAAAATGTTTCTTGGGTGATGATGGCTTATTATTAGCCGAAAGCGCTTTGCCAGCTTCATTAATAAAAGATTATTGCTCTGAGTACTCAAACTGTTGTCTTCCTACTTCGAGATGAGCAACACAGCCATTCCTTCCCATTTATCCAACCGCAGTACGGCGGAAAAGGCTGCACTGTACAGGAGACTTTCCATCAAGAGAGCCACTCTGGACGTCGACATATGGTTCCTGAACAACTGCATCAAAGAACAGGTCATACCAACTTTTGCTAAAATTAAAATTTCTAAAAATGTTTCTTCCAAAATTAAGTCGTCTATTGAACTTAATAACATCAAATCTGAAATTTGTAAACACTATGCTAAATTAGATTTCCTTAATTGTAAACTCAAAAAAAATCTTATATAACCTACTTTGTAAGGACTGCACCGGTGAATTGATCAACAACTTGCTTAACGAAGTGGTAGATACTGTTTCAGCCCAAAAACAAAATTAAACCGTAAATTGGACTGCCTCATCAAGTCAAATGAATCTATTCTTAAAAATAACCAAATCTCCAACAAACAAAAATTTTCTGATTTTAAATTTCACGACAGAGTCAAGAACCTCTCCAATATCAACTTTGATGTGGAGGAACTTGAACTTCTTGAACTTGGCTTGAAGTTTTGTTTTGATACTGAACAACCCTCGGATATCGAGCTTCTCAGTTTTTCGGTGGAACTTGACATTATTGTTGAACAATTATCAAGAGATTTCAATCAGAAGTCATCTCTTCGTAATGATCTTTTTACTGCTTTGCAAAGTTTCAAGTCAAAAAAAAACAAAACAATCTACAACTAAAAACCCATCCTATCTTAAAATTTTGAAATCTATAAAATTGAAAATTAATAATCATAATCTAACAATTTCTAAAGCCGACAAAGGTAATTGCCTGGTTATTATGGAAAGAGAGTCGTATACTGCCAAAGTTGAAAGTTTCTTGTCTGACAACAATTTTCAACTCCTATCTTCTAACCCTACCAACAGTCTCATCAGGCGAATTTCTAAATTGATCAAACATTTCAAGGTTTTTTTGGATTCAAATAACGCCCCACGCACTCTTATTCCTGGCAACCCTCTCACTCCACGTCTATATGGTCTTCCTAAAAGTCATAAAATATACACCCCTATAAGACCTGTCGTTAGCTTTACAAACACTCTAACCTCTATCCTATCCAAATTTGTTCTTAACCTCCTAATTGAGTTTTCTGGCTTCACTCCCAGGTTTGGCGTTAAGAATTCTCTGGATCTGGTAAATAAAGTTTCTAATTTGAATCTACCCAACAATTACCTTTTAGTCTCTTCCGACGTAACCAATCTCTTTACTACTGTCCCCAAAGCCAAAATTGTAGACATCATCAAGAACATTCTATCTACCAAAATCCACCCTGATCAATTAACCTCAATTCTCTCTCTACTTCAGTTATGCCTCTCACAGGATTTTTTCTTATTCAATGATAAATTCTACAAACAACCCGATGGACTGGCAATGGGTAGTTTGTTTGTCCCCCTTTATGGCTGATGTAAACATGGATTACCTCGAATCTAACTTTATTGTCACTGACAATAACAAAGAAATCTTGCATTGGTACAGATATGTCGACGATTGTCTATGTTTTTTGAATTGCGACCCACATGGTGCCCAAAGTCTACTCTCGAAGCTGAATTTCATCCATCCAAAAATCTCCTTTACCTTGGAAGTTGGGAATTGCCAAAAGCTAAATTTTCTCGACATCTCTCTAATCAAAACTTCGAATAACCTTGAATTCTCCATTTTCAGAAAACCGACCCAGACAGATCATGTCATACCCTTCAACTCAAACCACCCATATCAACATAAAATGGCAGCTTTTTATTGCTATGTCCATCGTTTACTCAATATACCTCTCTCACCAGCTAAATACTTTTTGGAACTGAACATATTGAAACAGATTGCCTCTAATAATGGATATGACCCAGACATTATAGATTCCCTCATTAAAAAAGTCTCGTTTAATAAACTTAGATCAATTACTTACCCTTATACAGATCAAGTTGCTAGATACATTTCTTTCCTTTTTATTAACCCCTTTCTTAACAAGAAAATTTCCAAAATTTTCCTTTAATATAACGAAAATTTGAGGAGTTCTTTCAAAACTTCAGGCAATATGAGTTCTTTGTTGGTTAACACCAAGGATAGATTTGATCTGTTGTCAAAAAGTGGAATTTACAAATTGGATTGTGACTCTTGTAGTTGCTCTTACATTGGGCGCACCTGTAGACCTTCAAAAACTAGAATCTCCGAACATTTGAATAGACCTAACTCTGCTTTCGGTGAACACATCAAGTTGGATAATCACAATTTTAGCCCTGGATCTTACTCAAAGATTCTCCATCAAGTTTCTTCTAGGAATTTTAACTGTCTGGATTTTCTGGAGGATATTTACATTTCCAATGAATTGAAGTCAAACCCATCTTGTCTTAATATTCAAGTTAACTTAAATAGATCATACACTCATCTTCACAGGAGATTACAAACTTAAATTTATTTAAAAAAATTCCCTAACCGCAACTTCTCCCTCGTTCAATTCCACTTACTATCACGACTAGCCTGACATTGGTTGGCCTGACGATTTGTTGGTCAATTCACCAGTGCAGTCCACTCCATTTGCTAACTCTTACCTAACTTAATCTCATGATTTGCATTATTTTATCCCGATTCGCTCAATAACCTGTATCACCTTTTTCCTCGTGGTCAATCATCGCTAGAATGATGAAATAAGACTATAAATTCATTTTAAAACGTTGTAAATGTCTTGTACCTTCTTATGTTTAATGTTATTTAAACCTTGTTAACTTGATTGACCTTGATAACTTCGGAAAAAAAAGTATTGTATGATGCCGGACCACTTTTACGAATAATAAGAACCCTTGAAAGGGGCCCAATGATGTTCAAATTGATGAAAAAATGTCCACTGTACACAACTGACTAGTGAGTACCACAATTTTTTCTTTTTCCTTTATTATATAAATTCTTTTTCTTCGATAAACGTTTAAGAACATAACTCATGCCGGTATCACTTTCAGTTGGGGCACTGATGATGGCTTATTATTAGCCGAAAGCGCTTTGCCAGCTACGTTAATAAAAGATTATTGCTCTGAGTACTCAAACTGTTTTCTTCCTACTTCGAGATGAGCAACACAGCCATTCCTTCCTATTTATCCAACCGCAGTACGGCGGAAAAGGCTGCACTGTACAGAAGACTTTCCATCAAGAGAGCCACTCTGGACGTCGACATATGGTTCCTGAACAACTGCATCAAAGAACAGGTCATACCAATTTTTGCTAAAATTAAAATTTCTAAAAATGTTTCTTCCAAAATTAAGTCGTCTATTGAACTTAATAACATCAAATCTGAAATTTGTAAACACTATGCTAAATTAGATTTCCTTAATTGTACACTCAAAATCTTATATAACCTACTTTGTAAGGACTGCACCGGTGAATTGATCAACAACTTGCTTAACGAAGTGGTAGATACTGTTCCAGCCCAAAAACGCCTCAAATACACAAAATTAAAACGTAAATTGGACAACCTCATCAAGTCAAATGAATCTATTCTTAAAAATAACCAAATCTCCAACAAACAAAAATTTTCTGATTTTAACTTTCACGACAGAGTCAAGAACCTCTCCAATATCAACTTTGATGTGGAGGAACTTGAACTTCTTGAACTTGGCTTGAAGTTCTGTTTCGATACTGAACAACCCTCGGATATCGAGCTTCTCAGTTTTTCGGTGGAACTTGACATTATTGTTTAACAATTATCAAGAGATTTCAATCAGAAGTCATCTCTTCGTAATGATCTTTTTACAGCTTTGCAAAGTTTCAAGTAAAAAAAAAACAAAACAATCCACAACTAAAAACCCATCCTATCTTGAAATTTTGAAATCTATAAAATTGAAAATTCAAAATCATAATCTAACAATTTCTAAGGCCGATAAAGGTAATTGCCTGGTTATTATGGAAACAGAGTCGTATACTGCCAAAGTTGAAAGTTTCTTGTCTGACAACAATTTTCAACTCCTATCTTCTAACCCTACCAACACTCTCATCAGGCGAATTTCTAAATTGATCAAACATTTCAAGGTTTTTTTGGATTCAAATAACGCCCCACGCACTCTTATTTCTGGCAACCCTCTCACTCCACGTCTATATGGTCTTAAAATTCATAAAATACACACCCCTATGAGACCTTTAGTTAGCTCTACAAACACTCCAACCTCTATCCTATCCAAATTTGTTCTTAACCTCCTAATTGAGTTTTCTGGCTTCACTCCCAGGTTTGGCGTTAAGAATTCTCTGGATCTGGTAAATAAAGTTTCTAATTTGAATCTACCCAACAAGTACCTTTTAGTCTCTTTCGACGTAACCAATCTCTTTACTACTGTCCCCAAAGCCGAAATATGAGTTCTTTGTTGGTTAACACCAAGGATAGATTTGATTTGTTGTCGAAAAGTGGAATTTACAAATTGGAATGTGACTCTTGTAGTTGCTCCTACATTGGGCGCACCTGTAGAACTTTAAAAACTAGAATCTCCTAACATTTGAATACACCTAACTCTGCTTTCGGTGAACACATCAAGTTGAATAATCACAATTTTAGCCCTGGATCTAACTCAAAGATTCTCCATCAAGTTTCTTCTAAGAATTTTAACCGTCTGGATTTTCTGGAGGATATTTACATTTCCAATGAATTGAAGTCAAACCCATCTTGTCTTAATACTCAAGTTGACTTAAATAGATCATACACTCCTCTTCACAGGAGATTACAAACTTAAATTTATTTAAAAAAATTCCCCAACCGTAACTTCTCCCTCGTTCAATTTCACTTACTATCACCACTTGCCTGACATTGGTTTGCCTGACGATTTGTTGCTCAATTCACCAGTGCAGTCCACTCCATTTGTTAATTCTAAGCTAACTTAATCTCATGATTTGCATTATTTTATGGAAGTGACTAGGGCACTGTCTAGACAGATTCCCAATAAAAATTACTGCACTGTCCAACATGCGCAGTGCGTTGATGTCATGTCTACGATGAATATGAACATAACCTAAAGAGTTAAATGTTAAATTTCAATTTCTAAATTTTTGTTTCGGTCGGTTTGTTTAAATATGGAAATTATAACTGAAGTTCCTATCGACATTAAAGTGGGCGATACGTTTACTGATTTAGAACTGTTTGACAGTGCCGTAACTAGGGCGTGGCAAGGGCGGCACTTGCCGCGGGCGCGAGATTTGGGAGGGCGCCAAATCCTTCGATGGAAAAAAGGTTTTTCATAATAAAATAAAAACACATTTAGACAATAATTATTGATTATAATAATTATTTTCAGGAACAAATCAGGCGTATTATGTAGTTCTCAATTACTGTTTAAAAAAAAACAGCACTATCAATCTGTCCATATTTTTTCACAGATTACGAAAGAAAAAATGTAATCGTGGCAATGCTGCATATCGTCCGTCGATTAAGGCAAATTGCATGCTAATTCCGCTAGGGGCGCTAGGCGAAACTCAACGTACTTCCGTATGTAAACAAACAGCCAAACAGCTCAGAAAAATAATGTCTCCACGTGCTAATGCATATTCACATAAATAAATATATGTATATTATTAAAAATTGACCCTAGCCCTTACTATCGTCTACCTAACTACACAAACTCTGTGTCTGTGATAGAGTGAGAGATTTTAGATTTTTCTTTTCAATACAAAGAAACAAATCGGCCAGCCATTAGCAATTAAAGAATACGCGGCGGCAGCTCCAGCCAGTAATTTAGAGAATTTGAAAAAATTGTATTAATGGGTAATGGGATCAGATTTGAAAGTTATAGTGATAGAAGTCTTTTTGTTTAGTTTTATTAAGAAATCAAATCAATTATAAAAAGGGTTAACTGTACTGTATCGATTATCGATTAGGCTAAATTTATATTAAAAAAATAATATTAAATACGCCCTTACATAATATGGTTAAGTAACATCCTGTATTTTTTCAGAGCATAGACAAAGAAAATGCCACTCAAAAAACCATCTGGGGCTGAGTATAAAAAATTGCGGCAGTTAAAAACAGATGAAGTTAAAAAGATCGTGACGCCAATAAAAGACTTTTTTTCTGTAATACCTAGGCCCAGGCCCAATAGTGTTAATGATAGTTCCATAACAGAATCAGCTATTCCTCCGTCCTCCTCTTGTGAGAACAATGTCAATGTGTTAGACCGGGAATCCGAAGAAAAAGATGATCTTATTATTAGCAATAATAATAAGCCATTAAATTCAGTAGAAACCTTGAGTTGTGCAGAAGTAACCCTTGATTTTAATGATCCCCAGACTTGGACAAAAGAAAACTTAAGTGTTTGTGTAGAACGCGGACCGGACCCGGGAGATGACATCAATGTATATCCAGTAGTAAATAATAGACAGTTTGACAAAAAACTCGCTATCTCACAAAGAGAACTACCTAAAATGGAAGGAATTCGAAAGAGGTATTAAGATGGGCACATTAATCGACGATAAAAATGAAAAATTAATTTTGACAGAAAAACAAAAATGGCGCCATATTCTTAACGTCATATTGGACGCCATTCTACATTGCATTAAAAACAATGATGCATTGAGGGGATCATCAGAAATTATTGGACATCCAAATTGTGGTAAATTTTTAAATACAATTGAGCTTATAAGTCATTACGATCCCACAATAGCAAGACACATTAAATCTCATAACAAAAACCAAATATCATATTTTTCGCCCACGGTTCAAAACGAACTCATACATTTAATTGGGAAGAAAGTAAGAAACACAATCATTTCAAATATAGTTGAATCAAAATATTATTGTTTAATGTTGGATTTCACACCAGACACATCCCACCAGGAGAAATTGTCGCACATTATTAGAGATGTCCGATGCAGCCAAACCGAATGTTCTATAGAAGAGAGCTTCATTGATTTTATAAAGATTACAGGCAAAACTGGAGATGCAATGGCAAATCAAATTACTTCAAAACTGGTTGATGACGGACTTAATATTGACAACATTAGGGGTCAAGCTTACGACAACGGTGCCAGTATGGCGGGAAAATATAACGGCGTTCAACCAAAAATATTAAATTCAAATAAGTTTGCCCGGTTTGTCCCATGCTCTGCCCATAGCTTAAATTAAGTAGCTTATCATGCAGCTAAATGTTCCCCAGAATTTATAACTTTTTTTGGGACTGTTCAAAATTTGTTTAATTTTTTTGTAAGGTCAACAACTCGCTGGGAAATTTTAGTTTCCACCTTAAAAACTAGGCTTAAAGGTCACAGTGATACCCGGTGGTGTACCCGAGGTGAAGCTGTAAAAGCTCTTGTATTTAACTTCAAAGAAGTAATTGATTTACTTAATAAAATACAAGTTGAATGCAATAGTTCGAGGTCAGATTCTGATACTGCCGATTCTAGATCATTTTTAAAGTTACTTTTGAACTATAAGTTTGTATGTCTTCTTGTTTTCTGGAACGTCATTTTAAGTAAAATTAATAAACTCAGTATACTTCTGCAGGGAACATCTGTAACGGTATTGGATGGGTCTAATTTAATAAAAGGGCTTGTTCAGGACATTCAATCCCTTAGGGAAAATTTGCTTGAAAATGTCCTGCAAAAAGCTAATCAAATTTTTGAGTCCGTAGATATGGAACCAGAATTTACGATAAGAAGAAAGAGAAAAGTTAAAAAAATGGTAGGTGAGGCTTGCTGTGACGAGGCAAGCAATTTAAGTGAAGTTAACAAATTTAAAATCTTATGCTCGCAAATTGTTGATGTCATTCTTACTCACTTGAATTCACGGTTCTGTGCTCTTCAGAGCGTTGCAGATGATTTTCATTTTCTAACGGGTAAATCACTTGAGATGTTTTCTGCAGATGACATAAAACGACATGCTACGGATTTGGCTCTAAAATATGATCAAGATTTAGATGCATTTGAATTTTTTAATGAAATTGACAGTCTCAGGTTTCAAGCATCTTCTCAAATTGAAGACTTAGAATCTTTAACCCATCTAGAAATTTTAAATTTTATTAGAAAAAATGAGTGAGAATCTGTATATCCAAATATTGATATCGCTCTTGGAGTGTTTCTCACCTTGCCAGTCACAACAGCTTCATGTGAAAGATCATTTAGTAAATTAAAGTTTATAAAAAACTATTTAAGATCATCTATTGGGCAGGACAGGCTCACTATTATGGCCATTTTAAGCATAGAAAGAAAATTATCTTTATCTATTGATTTTAATGAAGTCATTGATGACTTTGTTACTTTAAAAGCGAGAAAAGTGCAATTTTAGTTTTTTTTTAAATACTTACCCAAAGTTTAGCTTTAATTTTTGTTTTTTGTTATTTTACCGAGTCATTCGCTTATTTTGTATTTTAGTTGGTATAATATATACTATCAGAGTTGTTTTTTTTTGTATTTTATGCTATTATATTTTATTATTTTATTTTTACGTCGACTTTAATCCTTTTGTACCTGTATAAACCAAAACAATAAAAATTATTTAAAAAAGCTGTTTGCTATTTTTATCTGGTTATAAAATGTATATGATAGGGGCGCCACCCTAACACTGGCCGCGGGCGCTAAATTCCTAGTTACGGCACTGCTGTTTGAAAACAATTTGAACAACTTATGCGGTTCAAAATGTATTCAACCATACAAAAAGGATGCAAGGACCATCCAATCTGCCAGAAATAAAAAAATCTTGAGGTATATGGATCCTACCTTGAAGTTTCATTCAATTTGTTGGTGTTGTGTTCATGGAGGCAGAAAATTTCAAACTAGAGGCTTAGGATTGAGAAAGACACCGTAAATACACATATTTAATGATAATATTAATACATAAACCACATTCTATTCAATTTCACAGTACATTACGAAAAGAGGCTCTATGTCCTGCTTTCATCCAAATTAGAATTGCTGAGTCTGGAAAGGAGTTCATTGTCGTGAATGTAAACTTTCAGCACAACCATATAGTGGTACAGGTAGGGAACTAATGTTCATGTTGACGGTCTCTTTAAGATACCAACATTCTTCCAAATTACCTATCACAATCTCAATTATTATTCACCACATGATCATATTCGAAGTGATTTGTTTAGAATAAGAACTACAAATATTTATAAATGGGTCAACGTTTTCTTACTTTGCGAACGGTGTTCTTTAAAAGTGTGTAATTGTGTAGAATTGGATGTCTACTCTATTCGATTTCTCAAGATATCAATTGGATTTATCATTTATTGTGTGAATCTTATACACTATGGGCCAAATTAAGTTAGAACATAATTTGATCCTCAATAACTCTTTTGGTTGTTTATGGATTTTGATGATTTTTGAATATGGTAGTGGTCATTTGTTTTGGATGATTCTCCGTTTCGCATGATCCTCCAAAACTGAGCTTTCAAATTTTGGCCACTACCGGACTTACAACGTTTTTATGAAATTGGTGCACTTTTATGGCCGATTGCACCAACCTATTTTGAGAATACTTAACGCTAAGGGACCCTTAACTTGACAGTTTTGCATGTAAAGTGGTCAATATAAGGGTCCCTTAGCGTTAAGTGTCCTCAAAATAGGTTGGTGCAATCGGCCATTAGGCTCGTTGCAGAAAAGAACTGCGCCACTCACTGATATATCTTTTAGGAAGGGATCCTAGAAATACCAATGTTTTAGAACAATAACCTAAGAAACGCTGTTTTTTCTGTATGATGGTGCTTGTCGGCATTAAAACTATCTCACTTCATTTTGATTATGTAAATTTTGATCAAAGTTTCTTGAAATTCCATAGCAACGTGGATGTGGATTCTGCAGTTTGCCTGTTCGATTTCAAATAAGTAGACATGTTTCCAAGTATCCTTGAAAGATAAAATCCCGATTGAACGATTAATGGAATGCTCGAAATGTCAGACCCCTTTAAATTTTCGAGTAAAAAATTCAACCAAGTTTATTCAAGGAAAAAAAAATAATTTTTTTCTCCATTTCAAAAATTCTAAAATATCAAAAATTTGACAAATCTTTAACAAACAAACAACGTTGCTTTGGAATTCCACGAAACCTTGATCAAAGTTTAGTGAAATGGTTTTAATGCCGAAAAGCACCATAATTAAAAAAAACATCGTTATATATGGTCCTAAAATATTCATATTATTTCAAGATAGCCTCGAAAATAGCTTTTTCCACAAATGCCCTTCTTAAAAAATATATATATCTTGGTCTGTAAGTAGCGAAGTTCGTTTATGCAACGTGCTTAAATGCATCAATTTCATAAAAACGTCGCAAGTCCGATCCTGGCTAAGATTCGCAAGCTCAATTTCAGGGTAACACTCAGAACATATTGGCTAATCATATTCAAAAATCATCAAAATCCATAAACGAACAGGAAAGTTATCAGGCGTCAAATTATGTTCTAACGACTTAATTTGGCCCCCAGTGTATAACCCAGTTAAGTTGTCTTCGGCTTGTGGGGGTCGGCAAAAAAAATTTTTAAACAGAATGATATTTTCAGGGATGCTTGTGGACTGCCTCCTGAGCATCCAACCAAAAAATCTGAATTGGAGTCCTGGTACGTTTTGCGCTGAAGGGGTTGTTTCCTAAACATTTTTTTTTGAGCAAAATGATCTGGATAAGAGTTATAGAGGACCAAGAACTAAAGAACTTTGCCTTATAAAACTTTTTTACAGCTCAAACACTTGATGAGTTGCAGCGCAGCAAATGACAAAATTCCGCTGGCAACAGGGGTGGATTCAAAAACATTTTTTAGGGATCATGAAAAAAGTTATGAGAAGAACTTATTCAGCCTTTGATTCTCTGAAACTTTCACCAAGGTATTTTTTTTTCAAAACTACTCAGTTTTTTTTGTCATTTGGTGCGCTGTAACTCGTTCAGTATTAGTGCTATCATGAAATGTTATGAGGCAAAGTTGTTGAGTTCTTGGTCCTCTATAACTTTTATCCAGTTCATTTTGCTCTAAAAAAATGTTTGGGAAACCACCTCTTCAGCGCAAAACGTACCAGGACTTCGAGGCAGATTTTTTGGTTGGATGCTCAGCAGCACAAAATATGATAACATATGGGAGTGCTTAGAAGGCAGTCCACAAGCACTCCTAAAAATATCATTCTGTTTGGAATAATTTTTTTGAAAAACCGACATCTTTACTGGGCAATGTAAGTATTTGTCTAATCTGAAACAATTTTAGGAACTTTTTAAGCAACTACCTCATAACAGACGCCTTCCAGATGAAGTTAAGGCTGATACAAAAAAATTACTGAGCATGAAAGCTAATAAGCATATTCTGAGAGAAGAATTAGAGAAAAAGTTAAATCAAACAGTAACATTAAAGGATTTGCGAAATTTGCATCCAAGTCTTTTCAAAATGATTTCTAATGAATGAAAATAAGGAGAGTTTGCAATGGTTTTAAGAAGGTCTTAAGAGCTGTTTACCACCGGAAACGGCAGATAAAATAAAAAATGTCATGACTGATAAAGACTTAACAGAAAGGGATATTCTACGTGCAACTTTTCCTGGGATAAAGTTAAATATTTGTGTTTTTCATGTTTTAAACATTTTTAGAAGTGAAATTACTTGTGAAAAATTCAAAATAACATCAAATGATAAAATTCGAATACTTGAATTGCTACAGAAACTTGTCTATTCTGCATCAGAAGCAATACTTACAGGTCTAGTTGATCAAATTAAAGAAAAATCAATCAGAATATACGATTATTTACAAGAAAATTGGATCAATATTAAAGAGGAATGGTGTCCATATCTTGGAGACAAAACTAATACTTTTATGAACACCACCAATAACAGGATTGAAGGCATTAATTCGAAATTAAAATCTGTGATAGATAAACATAGTTTTCTAGAGGAATTTGTAAATGAGTTGTTGGTCATAAAAGATTCTTTAGACAAAGAAAAAAATATCAGAGTAGCAAATCATCTGAACAAAAGTCGAACTTATTTAACCATCAATGATTTTGAATATAACTACCTTCAGTTATTGACGCCATATGCTTTTGAAAAACTAAAAACACAGTTTTTGTTTCAAGATATAGCCATATCTATTGATGAAACACACAATTCGCAATTTTTCGAAGTGCAATATAAAGGCCGTATACTCCAAACTAGTCATAATTCTTGTACATGCTATTTCCATAGATCAATGGGATTGCCATGTAAACATATATTTGCTGTGAAAAAAGGGGTCAATCTACCTCTTTTTGACTCTAGCCTAGCACTTCATAGATGGAAAATGAAATATTTTTTTGATAACTGCCGATTTCTACATAAAAAAGGTGTGGAAGAAAATCCACAAAACACCAATAGTTCATGTTATGTTGACACAGTCATTGGAGATTCCAGAAAAAAACCAATGACTGCTCAGGAGAAATACAGAAAAACTTTTGTAAAAGCAAAATTAATGGCTAGTCTTGCTTCTGAACTGTGTGGGGGTCATTATCATAATGTCAATACTATTGTTGATGCAATGATCAATGATTTGCAAGATGGCAAGAAAGGATTTATCGAAAATTTCGTTTCACTAATAGCAGAAAAAAATGCCGAGAATGATATTCAACTCAAGCACGTGACTAGAATACATGATGTCGATGATGAAATTGATGGAGCTTCATCACAAGACATTCCAAAACTTACCACAACTATTATAGCTAATAATGATGACTTATGTATTAATAATACCCACATAGAACAAGAACGTGAAGTAAATAATTGGAATAGTAACACCATATCCAATGAAAATGAGAATATAGACATTGATGTATCAAATATGGAAGGAAAATCTCTTTCACAAAATATGTCGGATGATAATAATAACTTCAATGGAACGGATAATGAAATTTGTGAACAATTTCAAATGAGTGACATGAAGGTACCAATATGTAAAAAAAGAGGTAGACCAGCAGGCAGTGATATAACAGTCATCGGGATTTCAAAGCGCAGAAAGAAAACAAAAAAATTAGTTCCATTTGCAAAAAAGCCAAGAAAAGAAAGAATAGACATCTTATTTGAATGGATATTGAAGGATGTGGAGGTAGTGAAGACTAGACAAATCCAGTCAAATGATTTCTTGCCCATAGAATCAATTGATGTCAGGGTCTTGGAAGTTGATCTTATATACCATTTTGAAAAAATTCTTTTCCTTGGATGCCTGGAAGTTAATTCGGGATATTAAGAGTAATATAAAATTGATTGCCAAATGGACATGTGATTCTTGTAAGTGTGATATTAATGATAAGGATCCTACTATTCGATGTGACTTTTGTCTAAACTGGCATCATCTTTCCTGTGTGGGCACAAGTTCATTAAACTGCACATTATTTGTCTGTGCCAAATGCAAATGATAGACTTTTGTTGTAACTTTTGGTTGTGATTATACAAATTGAAATAATGTACCTGTTTAGTTGTTAAGAATACTTTGTTTATTTATAGTTAGAAGTAGTTGGACCAGTGGTAACACCGATCTCGCAGATATATCAGTATTTTTTTAGTTGGCTTTGTTAAATGCCAATGAACATGATGTTAAGTCAAGTTAGGTAATACATGTATGCAAAAGTAAAAAAATAATGTTTTCCTTAGAAGTCCTTCATAAAACACAAGACTTGTGATATTATTTTTCGCTGAAGCAAATATAGTTGTTGGAAAAAACATTTCCTATTGGAAAAAGTAGGTACTACCACTTGACTTGAAATACACAGTATAAATGAAAAGATATTTGGGCAAATTTTTCTTCAGGATAAAGCGGTTTTCTTTTAAATTCTTGATAGATTTCTCTCATGTACGAGGAACTAACACTATCAACAATAGTTTCCCAACAGCCCTGTCTCACATCTACCTTTGTAAATTTACCAGATTTTTTTTTGGGTATTTCGCCATAAAAATCAAGACTAGTGTTCATATACAAGAGCTTCTATACATATTACCTGAAAAAAAGTCTATGAGTAAACAATAAAACCTATCAATATCAAACGTTTCGGAAGCGAGTCTGCTTCCGTCGTCAGTGGAACCTGAAAAAGGAATAATTAATTCAAATTCAAAAAAATTCAGGTATGTAATAGGTATAGAAAAACCGGTATATGAACACTAGTTTTGATTTTTGTGACAAAATACCCAAAAAAAACTGGTAAATCATGGATGCGCCACAAAATTACAGAGCATATCTCTTTACCTTTGTAAAGTTACGCCAAGGTAAATTTATTCTGATATTGAACCAGTCACATATATTGTTCGTCTTTGCACACACCACGCACCGAATTAGTTTTCGGGGAAGAAAATCAAACCTCTTGAATGAAACTCAATCTTGAAATTGAACGCTGATAATGATATGTGTAAATTGTTATTACGAACAAAACTGACGTGCTGGATATATTTGGTAATTAATTATATTTAATAATCAGAGCCGCATTCTTTCGAGTCGATTTTTCTGATCGCGATTCATTGTCACATGATTCGTTCCTTTGAACATGTTACGTTGCCACGTGATTTTATTTGGTCCAAACGCGTTTTGATTCGGGAATCAGTTGCGAAAGAAAGCAGCTCAGCAATGCTCAATAGAACAAACTTTTCTTAACTCCTAAGGGACATAAAAAAATAATATCAAATTATGATAAGTAGCCTGTTCCAAAAGACTACCATTATTAGACTAGACTCCATTATGGATATCTCTTCATTTTTTAACAAAAATAGAAATGAAATTTCCAGATTCAAACACATTGATCTCCGAAACGACGCTTTTTCGGACCCATGTTGATTGAAAATGTCTGTCCTATTTTTATTGCACCTACTTCTTACTTCAGAAAAGCAAAAGCATGCTGTATTTATATCACTCCCGCCAAACATGTTATATTACAGAAATATCACGGAACATTTTCTTCATGTAACTTTTGCGATATCTTTGAAATCATATCACCCTGACATTTCTGCTGTTGAAATGGTTCAGAATATCATTCAAACACATGGGATCAATATTGATAACATTTTAAAAAGAGCCTTCGAATATAACTGGAACCCATTGCAGTGATGTTACTATGATATAGAAATAAATGACAAAAATAACATTATTTTGTGATCATTTTGATGACGAACACACACACTCAGTCGCATTTTAGTAAAAAAAGAAAGTTTTGCATTAGGTGCCCTCCTTAGCATGAGAGAAAAATTTGCATAAGATTTATACAAACATCTATTATTCATGATTCGTACAATAAATGGACTAAAAAAAGCAGTAAAAGCCCGCAAAATCAAGAGCCTTGTCAACCAAAAAAAGAATTCGCGACGGCGAACGAACTGCGGCGACGCGAGCTTCGCGAGCATGCTAATAATAAAAAATGAGCAACAGAGCGCAATTTCCGCTAAATTGGCGTAGCGCGTAATATAGCGGATTTTCGATATTCAGCAAATTAGTCCGATAACGCGATAACACCGTGAATAAAGTATGAGAAAAGTTCGAAAAATGACCGTTTCTTCATTTGCCTGCCGCCTGGGTTCGGGCGTTTGCGTTTCAAGTCTCAAAAAAGCCTCCGAAACCTGTACCGGCATTTCCAGAGTGGAATAAATTTGTAGTACCTAGGTATTATGACTTCTTGTGAAGACCGCCCTTCAAGATGCAAATTAGGGCATTTTGATTGCTGCGTTTTTCTCCGTTTCTGTTTCTGTACTTGTGTCTACGGATAGCACGGAAACTAATGAGCCGAACCAATCAATGCGAAGCAGCAAATTTGTGGCTAGGTTTTCTCCGTTTGACGTTTTGAAGGTGTGATTTGAAATTGTTCAAATTCAAAAATGTAGATTTAGAACGTGGAAAACTGCAAGTTTTTAAGTCAAATAAAAAAATTACGCTGTGTTATTCTGTGAAATCTCGTGTGCAATGGAGTGCGGTGACTGCAAAAGCCAATCTCGATTAATTTCCAAAGTTAGATTAAGCGGTGTTTTCTATGCACCAAACAATTCGCTGCAAGGATCGTTAATCCCTGGTGAGACTTTTGACAACGTCACAAAATAACCTAGAAAAACATATCAATAAGAATTTTGGAATTTATGTTGAGTGATTTGTTTTAAGTTTTGCTTTCAAGTTCTAATGAAAAATGAGCAACTATATGGATCAGTAACACCCGCAAGCCTGATATGACGTTTAGCAAACATTAGCCAAGGGTTTTTTTTTTGTAAATTCAATATTCGGTGTAGGTATCAACTTTTATTCTTGAATCATTCCTATATTTGCTTTTCCTCTTTTCTTGGGCTTAGATTTCATGAAAGTGAGTGGTTATTATATACTGTATACCTAGTCTTATAGGTACAGCAAGAATAACAATCCCATCAACCTGATGATAAATAAAAACATCACTTTTTACAACACAAGAAAATATATTCTAGTAGAAACAAGTGGTTGATTAAATGATTTTGTAAGGAATGCCCACTAATAAATTGACAATATTGTATAATTCTCAAACTCATTATCTACTTTGAAATAATTACAAATATGTACAACTCGATGTAAAAATTTTGGAAAACGCATCGTTTGATAACTATAGGAAACAGGAAAAACGAATATAATTAAAATAATTTCTTATATAGTTGATAAAAAAAACATAAACCTTCTTCTATTGGCAGGCCCGGATTGGGAGAAATTTTCGGCCCGGGTTTTTACTATGAACCGGCCCTTCTTAGCATAACCCAACCCAAACTAACCCCAACTTATTCTTGCTACAAAAACATCAATTAAAAATATCAAAATAGTAGATAGATAATTATGTACTTTGAAAATTCAAAAATCAAAATTGAATAATTGATCCACTTTTGACTGATATAGTTTTGACACTACTTGTTCAAATACAAAGCCAATAAAAACATTTTTGCGAGAAAGATATTAAAAATTATATTACATTTTAGACAAATAACAACTTTTTTAAAGATCCGCTTTTAGTTGCCAAATCATTTATAATATCGTCGGTGTCTATATCTGCAATAATATCTTTTTCAACGGACATCAACAGTGAAGCATCTAAGTGTTCCTATGAAAGACAACTCCTTAGTCTGTTCAGAACAAATTTCATCTTTGAAAAAGTCCTTTCACAGGAAACCTGTGTGCATGACAATGTTAAGACATATTTATAAGCATAAAATAGATTATTATATGACACACTATGTAATTTATACTGGAGCAAAACTTTGAAACAACACACAACGCAATTTTTGCATGTTTGACAAGTAGTCACCGTGAGATGTTCGGATCCGGATCCATCTTCGTTGGATTGATCTGCTTCCTTCATTTACCAAGACCGCTTTCATTTCGTTCCATTTTCTAGCAAAATCTTTTAGCTCATTTTGAATGTCTGCTGCGGTCATAATAATATTGCCGTGTTTGGTTATCTGATCTGCAATATCTTGAAATGAGTCGTCTGGCAAACAATCAATTTTATCAAAGTTAGTCGGATCTAACCAAGCAAGGTCCAAAAATAGTTTTTGATGGCCTGTGAATCTGTTCTCCAAGCTCAGCAAAGCTTTGTCATAAATAACATTAAAGACCTGTATTTCAAATCGTTTCTCTGCATTTGTAATACAATCATCTTCACACTTTTCTCCAGGCATCTTTTTTCTTTTTATGATTCGTCTTGCAGCGAAACTAGATGCGAAATATGGTTCTCGTTCTACTTCAACGAGGCCACCACCACCTTCATCACTATCAGTATCTGTTTGTTTATCATCCATTCTATGATTTGCCCAAATGAAAAATTTTTTGGCAGTTACCAATACTTCCTCAAAATTTCTCGAGTGTGTTTTAAGGGTTTTGATGATTTGTTTAACCATTTTGAATGGCATTATAGGATTCATCCCATTTGTTTGAAGATATTTGGACAGTGGAGTTGTCGATTCAAAAATCTTTAAAAATATTTGAGCAGTTACTATTACCTCAAATTTTTTCATCGAATCAACTATAGGCTTCGCTTTGAAACGAACATCGTTTGCAAAACTGGATGAACTGGCAATTTCTTCAAGCGTTGATATGATCTCTATGAACACTGCATTTGTTGAATCATTGTAATGGCCGAATATTTTCACAAGAGCTTTCTCCTTTGCCCACCAACGGGTTTCTCCAATTAAGGACAACATCTTCTTTTTTTTGTTAGTCACAGTGTCCCAAACTGCCATTCTTTTACACGACTCACGAAAAAATACTGCACATTCATTAATAATACCAAATAATGAAATAGCTTCAACGCAAATGCTGGTAGTGTCAGCCATCACCAAGTTCAAAACATGTGCATAACACCAAACAATGCCAAACATGCACTTGACCACCTTATTCTTTTTTCATATAAAATATGCTGAAAAACCCTTGTATTGGCCTTGCATATTTGAAGCACCATCGGTAGCACTACCAATACAATTTTTCATATCAATGCCATTTTAAACGAATAATTCAGTCACAATTTGGTATAAGTTGGCATCTGTACCAGAGGTACAATTGATTATTCAAAGTAATCTTTCTCTGACATCTTCCGAAACATATCTGACAATCACACTCAGCTGATCATGAACATTGATATCTTGCGTTGAATCAATTTGAACGGAAAACATCCCAGCCTTGTTAACCTCATCAGAAATTTTTTTTTTCATCGAGGAAGATATTGACTTTATAATATAATTAACAGTAGTTTCCGATAAGAATGTATTGACCGATCCAGAACGACCAGGTTGATGTAGATCGGTTTTTTTGAGGTGTGCTCTACGGCTTATCTCTATCGATTTATTGATGTAAACTCTGAGAATTGGAAATCTATATAAAAAAACAGCAATCAAACTACAAGTTGGCAAAAATGCCCAGGAAAAACTTACAGATTAGTCTACAACCAACTCCATACAAGGATTAGGTCATGGTGTGGCATTACAGCAGAAAAACTATGCGATATAAGTTACATTTGATTTGAATTTGAAAATTGAAAGATGTTAACAAACATGTGGGTGGTATGAACACGCAGAAAAATTGACACGTCATTTACATCGTATTTAAATTGACCTAACTGACAACATGATGTCAACAAGTTACCTGCTACATTATTATATAGAACAATATTGGTGATCGCACTACCTAATGACTTTTTATGCGAGACATGATGTGTTATTGGCGGTAATTTATATTTGAGAGAAGCAAGAGTCAAGAGAATTAACATTAAGAGCAATAAAAAATTTAATTAGCAGAAAAAAAAATTGTTCTAGTTTTAGTTTTATTTTTTTAAAGCAAAGTTATTTAAACAGGGGGCTCCTTCCTAATATACCAATCATCTGTTTTAACTCTTTTTGTATAATTTTGTGTTGAAAGAAACGTATAAATTGAGCTAAGGCTATCAACATCCTTTTTGTGGTTCAGACAGTTACTGCAATTGCTGATGTAACACATTTCAAGAAATCTTCTCTTGAAGTTGTTTTTTTCTGTAGTCAACACTACAGCGTCATTGTAATTAACTATGTGATCATGTTGGTTAACGTGTGAACTGAGGCTAGTCACCGTTGGTTTAAGTCTACAGTCACTTTTGTGAAGAGCTTATCGTTTAGACATTTTTTGTGCTGTCTGTCCTATGTATATTTGATCACATTCGCATTTTATGCCGTAGACTACATCAGACTTATTGAGGGCAACTGTACGATCCTTCAAATTGGTGTAAAACTGGTCGACCTTTTCCAAATTATACTGTGCAATTTTTATATTTCTTATAATCTTCGAACAGACTAATTAGAGAATTCCCGTGTGGGGTTGATGGTCCCCCATCGGGCGCCTCCCCAGATATGGGAGGAACCGGGGAAATTAAATACCCCGGGACGGACCAAAACCAGCACCTTAGAACGATGTGTGACAAACCTGAGGACTTTGTACCCCAAGTGAGTTGCAATCTCACCGTTGGTTCCAACCGGGTGGAAGCCCCGGTGGCCAACGCTGGCCCCACGGATTTTGGGGAGGGCCAATCACACGTTCTGGCATCCGAGGAACAACCAAACGTCGATGTAACTCCTCATGAACCAACCACGGGTAACCAGGGAAGCAGTGATGCAATCCCCGGTGCCGGTGTATCTGCCATTAGTACAGGCGTTGGCAACATCAGCCTGAACAAAATGGCAAAGCTTTCCGGAGCCCAGCAAAGGAAGCTTGCGATTGAAAGGACTAAAGCCAAGGGAGAGCATATACGGCCTCGTAAACGGAGGACAAATAGGAATCCCGGGGATAGAACCCTCCCGAATAGCTCAGGGAACACTAGGAAACCTGATGCTCGGTCCTTAGAGCCTGGAGCATCAGGTAAACCTAGGACCCCTGCAAACAAATCCTCTGCAAAGAGAAGTCGCTCTGAGGGCAACACACCAACCCCAGAAAAAAGCGCCAAGAAAAGGTCACGGCAGGGGGATGCTGAAGTAACACCCAGTACATCAACTGGGGAAACTTACAGCGAAACCCTAGCCGGGCTTAGAATGGCCATCACTTCCGAAAAGTATCCGGATGAAACCTTCACTGAGGAGCAGTCTAGAGGCCTACAACAGTCTCTACTCTGGGAAGTGTTCAAATGCGAACCCGGAACTGGTCCTCAGTTTAAGAACAGCAGCTCCAGAGGTGGGGTGATTTATATCACTCGCGCCAATGAAGCTTCCAAGACTTGGCTGCTGCGGGTGGTTCCAGGCTTCAGCCCCTACGAGGGAACCAGTCTTCGGATTGGCCTGGCACACAGAGTGGTGCCAGTCGTGAGGGCTGCTGTCTGGATACCGACAAAATCCGCGGGAATCAAGGAACCGGCACAAGCTCTCCAGTTCCTCAAAACCCAGAACATGGGGCTGAAGACCGAGGACTGGAGAATAATCAGCCACAAGACGGACAATGAGGGCATGACACTCATTGTCGGTCTTGACAGCAGATCTCTGAAGGAGCTGTGAAACCGGAATCTCCGGGCCTACTTTGGGTTAATGCAGCTTACCTTCAGACTTCTCAAGAAGGAGGCTCCCGATGCTGGGGGTAATACAAATAAACCTTCAGCACAGTAAGGGAGCATCTGCTGCCCTTTGCCAACAGCTGGCAAAGAAAAACATAGACCTGGCCATCATCCAAGAACCCTGGCTTACGAAGGGAAAAATAGCCGGTCTAGAAAACACTGGAGGTAAGATCTTTTACAAGGAGCAATCAACAGGTAACGTGAGAGCTTGCATATACGTGAGAAACGGAGTGCAGGCTCTCAATATTAAAGAACTAAATTCCAGGGATCAAGTAGCCGTCCATCTAAGCTACAAAGAGGAAGGAACCCAGAAGGACATCATAATAGCCTCGGTTTACCTTCCCTACGATGCACCCAGACCCCCACCATCGGAAGACCTGGAGAAACTAGTGAATCACTGTGGGCAGAGAAACCTACAGTGTATAATAGGTATGGACGCCAACTCGCATCACATCATCTGGGGGAGCAGCGATATCATCAAAAAAGGTGAGTCTTTATTGGATTTTATTATAGCCCATGATTTGAAGATTCTAAACAAGGGCAACAAGCTTACTTTTGCAAACCGCATACGGTCGGAAGTTATTGATGTCACTCTGTCCACCTCCCGTATCAATCCCGATATCCAGCGGTGACGCGTATCCGATGAACCATCCCTGTCGGACCATAGGTATATACTGATGGAAATCAATACTATTGACAAGCCGTCAGAAATGTACCTCAACCCACGCAAAACAAACTGGACTGAATACCGGGAGGAGCTGGAGGCGGGGTCGAGCGGGATCAAGGAACGTATGCGTAACAGATTTGATGTTGAGGTGGTAGCGGAACAACTACAAAACGCCATAATTCACTCATACCATCAAAGCTGTCCGCTAATCCGGCGTTCTTCATGCAAGTACACAACCTGGTGAAACGAGAAACTTGACAAGATGAAGGGGGAAACACGCAGACTCTTCAATGTGGCCAAGAAAACCGGTGAATGGGATGAATACCACCATACTCTGACGAAATACAACAAAGAAGTAAGGGAAGCTAAGAGGAACTCCTGGAGGAAGTTTTGCACTGAGGTCGAAAAATCCACGGAAGGCGCACGCCTCCAGAGAATCCTAGCTAAAGATCCCCTTCCACCAATGGGAGCACTAAAGAAACCAAATGGGGAATACACGAAAAATGGCGAAGAAACCATTGAGACACTACTCAGGGCACAGTTTCCAGACTCGACCATAATCAACTCGCAACAGGGAACCAACTCCCTATCTCCTGAGATCCTCCGGATAAGAGGATCAAGAGATGATTGGGTCATAGCCCGACAGATTGTGACACCAAATAGAATCGAATGGGCCATAAACTCATTCGAACCATACAAAGCACCTGGATGCGATGGGATAATACCGGCACACCTGCAGCAGGTCGAAGCCCAACTCATATCGATGCTTTGCCAACTATTCAGAGCAACCCTGGCAACGGGACACATACCCATGATATGGAAACTCTCACGAGTGGTCTTTATACCGAAACCCGGGAAAGATAGCTCTCAGCCCAAGGCATTCAGACCAATAAATCTCTCGTCGTTTCTACTCAAAACGATGGAGGAATTGATTGAAAGGCACATTAGGGAGACCTACCTAATAGAGAGGCCACTACACAAAAACCAAAACGCCTATCAACCTGGTAAATCATGTGAAACTGCTCTGCATGAACTTGTTCATAAAATAGAGCAACCACTAAACAACCAAGGAGTTGCCCTAGCTGCATTCCTTAATATAGAAGGAGCATCTGATCACACCTCCTTCGATTCAATGACCACCGCAATCAATCGGCGTGGAATTAAAGACACATTTTGTAGGTGGATAAGAAACATGCTGAAAGGTAGGAGAATTCAAGCAACTATGCTTGACAAAACTGTAACTATAGAGGCAGCTAAAGGCTGCACCCAGGGTGGAGTCTTGTTCCCTCTCCTCTGGAACCTAGTCGCAGATGAACTACTGGTAGAGTTAAACAGCAAAGGTTTCTACGCCCAAGGCTATGCCGATGACGTAGCATTACTTATCACTGGCAAACACACCAAGACAATATCAGAACTGATGCACACAGCTCTGACAATCGTAGAAGATTGGTGCAGGAAGGTGAACCTGAAGGTCAATCCTGAGAAAACCTCCCTGGTCAGCTTTACGAGAAAGAGGAAGACATCGGAATTATTCAAACCCATGTTCTTATGACAAGAACTGCAGGTGGTAAGAGAAGTCAAATACCTAGGCATCATCCTGGATGACAAACTCACATGGAATTCACACCTACAGAAAATAGTGAATCGAGGTAAAGCCACAATAATGGCAACAAAAAGAGCGATAGGAAAGAATTGGGGAATAAATCCGCGCATGGTACACTGGCTCTACTGTACCGTGGTAAGACCCACCCTTGCTTATAGCTCTGTTGTCTGGTGGCCGAAAATCGAGCAGCGACAAGCAGCCACGGAACTTGCAAAAGTTCAGAGGCTAGCATGTCTCTGTGTAACGGGAGCCATGAAAACTACTCCAACACTTGCGAGGACAAAGACATCAACATTTATAATTTATTGTCAAGAAATAGAACGTTTGATACAATCTGTCCCACAAGACAAACAAGACTGGATTAGATCTAGGGCTACGAATACCATTACAAACTTCATACATGCCACCTTGTGCTGATATTCAAAAACAAACTTCTATTTTTTTTTAAATAACCCAGATTTGATCATTACAAGATCTGATAAAGGTAACGTAACAGTTGTTCTGAACAAGAAGTCGTTTGAATTATTGGATGATGAGATAACTTACACAAAGATTAATAAAGACCCTACCTCAAGGGTGGAAACTAGTTGCAATAAGTTGATTGGTAAACTCAAAAATAGTCAACTAATAGAGCCTGCTTTGGCTAAGTCACTTACTACTTACAATGGCATTTGTCCAAAGTACTATGGATTATCAAAAGTGCATAAAGAGGGGGTACCTCTGAGACCTATTGTTCCATGCATTGGAGCTTCTACACAACCTTTAGCCAAATTCATTTCCTGCATTTTGGATAAATCTTTCAGTGCTTTCAATAAATTTAGAATAAAAGACACTTTTGAGTTTGCTGAAAAAATTGATAACTTTCAACTACCTGACAACTATGTGTTGGTTTCTTTTGACGTTGTATCTCTGTTCACTAACATCCCACTTGATTTGATTTTGAGCATAATTGATGAGCATTTTGATCTGATCGAAAACAATTGTAATTTTCCACTTAACATCTTCAAAGAAATTATCTCCTTCCTCTATAATAATACTTATTTCTCTTTTAACAATATTTTTTACAAACAACAAGTTGGACTGCCTATGGGTGGGGCCACCTCACCAATTTTGGCTGAGATCGTCAAGAACAAACTCCTCTATTTTATAATTGATAAAGTTAACTTCACTTTTCCGTTTCTATATCAATACGTAGATGACCTTTTACTAGCTCTCCCTAACAATAAAATACAGAGCACATTAGAATTGTTCAACTCATCCAATGATAAACTTAAGTTCACAGTAGAGGAGGAATCAGACCAATCTGTCCCTTTTTTGGACACTAGAGTTGTTGAATCCGATCGGAATGTAGTCATGTAGGATTGGTACAGAAAAAAGTCTAGCTCAGGAAGATATATCCCCTTCCAGTCTCATCATCCAATGAAATAAAAACTCAATACCATTCTGGCCTTAAAGAATAGAATAACAAAAATTTGACACTCTACATTTGTAGATAAGAATGTCAAGATTTTAGAGGAAATTCTAATAAAAAACAATTATCCTAAACCAATCATCAATAAAACTTTACATGGTAATAATCAACGATCTAATGATAATTCCAGACAAAATGTGGATGTGGTTGAAGACGTGAAATTTGGAAAAATTCAGTATATCCAGGGCCTTTCTAATTCTCTAATTAGTCTGTTCAAAGATTCAAATATAAAAATGGCAAAGTATAATTTAAAAAAGGTTGACCAGTTTTACACCAATTTGAAGGATCGTACAGTTGCCCTCAATAAATAAATAAATAAATAAATAAATAACGTCTTTATTCATTAATTTCGCATACATACAAAGCAAATATACAATATATTATATATAATTACCGTGCATGCACACGAAGAAAAAGAAAGAAAGGGCCAACTGGCGAAGTTTAGCCTCTTGGCCATTCCTCCACTCAACCAATTAGACCCCCGTTCAAGAACTAAATATTATGACAACAATCCATCAATAAAAAAGAAAAAAAACATAACCTTATATTTTATACATAAATAGTATATCTGTTACAGTGAATGTTAGGAATTCAGTGAAAGCTAGCTTTTACTAGTTGATGCTAGCAATCACTTGATCCGTTAGGAAATGTTGAATTTTGAAGAATATTGTACACTTTCACTAGTGAATGTTGGAGAAACTTTATCAAATCAACTTTTACTGAAAGCAGTTAGGAAAAGTTCTTGTTAAAACTTATTTCCGCCATTTAACTAACCCAAGGTGCACGGGGCACTACATGATGTCGCTCACGCGACATCAAAATTTTTGCCAAACCCAAACTAACCCAAACTAACCCAAACGAACCAAAACTAACCCAGACTAACCCCTACTGAGAATACTTGAGTATTTTCTATAATACGGTATCTGAACAATGTTCACATTGTACACCTGCGAATCATAAGTCTCGTATTTTCCAGAGCGTCTAATCTGTCGGCGAATTCCAACTCGGACCAATAAGGATATTTATAATTACGATAATAATTTTCAGTGTAGCAGCTTTCACTAGAAAAGTTACGTGAATGCTAACAATTACTAGTAAAAGTATGATGAAGTCGATCGAATTCAACTTTCACTAGCTAAATGTTTCCAAATCAGGAAAAGCTTACTTTTCCTAGTAAAAGTTAGCTTTCACTGATTCCCAGGTTTCACTGTGACATATCGACCAAATTAGTTTTACATATAGCTACTGTGTATCCAATAAATATCTTTTATAACCAAACCTTAAATTAATAAAATTGCAATTCTTAAATCGCCGAGGCAACCTATTATATAAACAAACACAATTATAAGTAAAGCTCTTCTGAAAAAAGGACGTTCTATGAAGTGGTATTGTTAAATAATTCTTGTCCCTTAGTGGTCGATTATGTATAGTGTCTCTATAAATGAGTTTTTCAAGCAAGTAAATTGGCTGCCTGTTCATGTTTAATTTGCTATAGAACAGAGTTAAATTATATTTATATACATTATCACATTTAAACCAACCCAATTTTTTTATGTTTGCTGAAACATGGTAAAATTTCCTCAACCCATAAACAAACCGGCAACATGTATTTTGGACATACTGTATTCGTTTTTTGTTGATTACATGCAAGAATGGGTAATAAACTATAAGGCAATATGAATAAATGGAAAATATAAGCGACACATAATTTTTTTCTGGTTTTGAAGTTTAACAGATGCCTGTTTGCATATAATAGTTTCATCTTTACATAACTTCTTCTTATAAGTGATTTCAAATGCTGATCAAAATTGAGACAAAATTGTACATCCATGAACAAGCCCAAGTTTCTACCACAATTGGCAAATATAATATAAGTCTGATGTAGTCTACGGCATAAAATGCGAATGTGATCAAATATTGTTGTTGATGAGTGAAGATTTTTAGAATTTCACGTTCATTTATTTACAGTAAAAATGTACAAACTTATCTCCAAAAATACAAGTTAAAATTCAGCTCAAAAAGGTCGTCGTGTATCTGCCTTCCTCGTCCCGTCACGTCATTGCAAGTTCCAAGGAGGGCGCTGTCGTCGAGGTTGGAAATCGAAGTGCCTATTTGCACGTCTTACGTAAATTTAACGTTATCGTAACATACTCCCCCGCCTTGAAACCTCTCAGGTTTCAACAGGATATGTTGTTTTCTTGACCAGGCAAAATGCAGACCTTTACTACTGGTCTTCTTATTTCGCCAGATGAAGTTTTCAATGTCACCGACCTGATGACTCCATCATTTCCAGAGTACGTTTGAAGAATTCGGCCCAATTGCCACTTCAGTGGCGGGAAATTGTCTTCTTTCACCAGTACTAGAAGCCCAGGAGCCAGTAACTGTTGATGGTTTTGTTTCCATTTGACACGCTGTTGGAGCTGGGAGACATACTCCTTAGACCAACGTTTCCAGAAGTGTTGGAGCAATTGTTGTAGTCTGTGGTATCTGTACAACTGGTTCTCCTTGATGTTGATGTGGTTAGGGCAGGAATTGCTGTTATTGGTTCTCCTAACAACAGGTGTGCGGGTGTCAAAGGATTGGGATCATTTGGATCAGGAGATAAGGGGTACATGGGTCGAGAATTAGGAAAAGCCTCAATTTGACAAAGTAAAGTTGTAAATTCTTCAAAAGTTAATTGCGCATTACCCATGACTCTTTTCAAGTGATATTTGACAGCCTTTACTCCTGCCTCCCAAATTCCACCGAAATGGGGTGCCCTTGGTGGTATGAAATTGCACTGAATACCTTCAGTTCCTTGTTTGCTCCCACAAACGTAGTGCCATTGTCAGAAAAAAGTTGAGAGCAAGTTCCTCTGCGTGACATGAATCTTCGTAGAGCGGCCAAAAAACATTCTGTGGTTAAATCGCTCACCACTTCGAGGTGCAGAGCCTTTGTTGCAAAACATACGAATAATGCAATATATGCCTTGGTAGTTTTGAAGTTTCTTCCTTTTCTATCACGCAATAAAAAAAGGCCCGCGTAGTCAATACCAGAAAATACAAATGGACGAGAGGGTGTCAACCGTTCCTTTGGTAAGTTGCCCATGATATACGTTTCATCCTTGGTGTTAAAACGGAAACATTTAACACAGTCGTGTACGGTTTTTTTAACTGAATTTCGACCTGACAAAGGCCAATACTCCTCGCGTAATGATGCCAGTAGCCCTTGAGGTCCAATGTGAAGATTCTTGATGTGGAAATGTTTGGCTATTGAAGTTGATAAATAGTTTTTAGAAGGTAAAATAATTGGATGCTTTTTGGTGAAATTGTATTGTGAGTTTTGAAGGCGACCACTAACTCTTATAACCTTTGATTCTGGATCAAAGAAGGGGTTCAAGCTGAGAAGTTTACTTTTGTTATTGATAGATTTCCGCTGGAAAGTCGGGAGTAGTCTTCGTTGCATGTATGTTGCTGTGTGTAACTGATAATTCTAAGTAGTGAAGAATGTAGCTCTTGTGCAGTTAATGCTCCCAGGACTTTGTTTTTCTTGTCAATTGAAATGTTGTTAATGAAGCGAAGAACGTATGCAAATGATCGTACCAGTTTTGTGAGTGATGAAAATCGTGTTATAAAGTCTAAATTATCTGTGGGAGTTAACAAAGAGGAAACCTTGACACGTGCCTCTGGTAGATTATCAGATGGAACAATTCTCCTTTCACGGGTATACTCAGGCCAAAGAAACTCCGGTAGAACAAGCCATGGTGGTCCCTTGAACCATAGTGGAGAATTTATAAGTTCGGATGGTGTGATTCCACGAGTCAGTAAATCAGCAGGATTAGCTGAGGTGTTTGTGTACTTCCATAACTCAGGTTTAGTCAATGTCTGGATGTTTGAAACCCTATTGGCGATGAAAGTCTTCAATAGATGAGGCGAAGTATTGATCCAGGATATGGCGATTGTCGAATCACTCCAATAAGTTACAGATTGTAGGTCAATAGATAATGAAGAAATAATTTTCTCAGATAATTCTGATAACAATAAGTGCACTACACAATTCTAGTCTGGGTATTGTGACAAGTTTCAATGGAGCTACTCGAGTTTTAGCGCACCATAGATGAGGGTACAGTTTTTATAGGTATCGTCGCAAAATCCGTGTAATTGTATTGAAATAGGGTTCCTGGATAAAACATGTCGTGGAATATGCAAATCATTTGACTTGATCAGCTGTGAAGAGTGATTGCTCCAAAGGGAATGTAGATCTGCTGGAATCGACTCATCCCATGTAATATTTAGTTTCCAAAGATTTTGAATAATTATTATAGCCGTTATTGTGACAGGAGATAGAAGACCCAGTGGATCAAAAATCTTTGATATGGATGATAGAATATATATGATATGGATGATAGAATAGCCCAGTGTTTTGTTGACCTTGTCCCCAATTTGAATGATTGGATTGTCTGAAGTTTCAAAAATGGATGATTCATTGGAAATCCATTTTCGTAGTGGAAAACCATGAGAAGATAAAAGTGCTTCGAGTCCTTGCTTGGTTTTTGAAAGTTCTTCAATTGTTGGCGCTCCGGTGAGTAGGTCGTCTACGTAGAAATCATGAAGAATTGTAGATGCTAGTGCAGGGTATTCATTTGAATTACGATAAGCAACTTCATGCAGTGAACGAATGGCCAGAAATGCAGCTGAGGCGGTGCCGTATGTTACAGTGTTGAGAGTGTAAGTAGAAATGTCATCTTCTGGGTTAAAGCGCCATACTATTTTCTGTCATTCGCGTTGCTCCTTGTCAATCCATACCTGGCGATACATTTTCTCAATGTCTGCACTCAGGACGTAGTTATGTAGACGGAATCGAATAAGTATGAAGAATAAGTTATCTTGAATATTAGGACCAACCATCATGATGTCGTTAACGCTGTAGCCGGTGTCAGTCTTGGCGGAGCCGTCAAAAACCACTCTGAGTTTAGTTGTTGTAGAAGAGTCCTTTAGTACACAGTGATGAGGCAAAAAATATCCTTTGTTACTTTGTTTTTTGTCTATAGACATGTGTCCAAGTTCAATATATTCAGTTATGAATCTGTCATATTCATGTTTCAATTAGGGATTTCTATGAAGTTTTCTCTCTAGATTGAGAAAGCGATTAGTAGCAGTTCTCTTTGAATCACCCAAAATGTCTGTTTCAGTTTTTAATGGAATTTTGACTACAAAATGACCATCAGGAGCTTGAGTTGTGTATTGTTTAAAGTGATGTTCACAGAAGTTCTCTTCTTCAGAAAGATGCTTTATTTTGGGATATTTTTCCATTTCCCAGAACTTCTGTAACCGATTGTCAAGGCTTATCGTAGAAGAAAAATTACACTGATGAACATTTTCTGTGTTGCGGAAGTATAGAGGTCCCGAAATAACCCATCCTAATTTAGTTTTGTGGAGAATGGGTAGGTTATTCCCCAACTTGATTTGTCCTATACATAGAAGGTCCCAGAAAGTGTCAGCACCTATGAGTAAGTCGACTGGTTGAGCTTCTGTGAAAGTAGGATCAGCAAGTGATATGTTGTCGGGAATGATGAAGTTATCAGTATTCATTGATGTATAAGAAATATCTCCTGAAATATTCGACAAAACAAAGCAAAGTACTTCCTTTTCGTAGTTGTTCTTCATTGACTTGAATCTAACGGTAGTGCTAGTGTTAATGTGCTGAACCATCTTATTTATGCTGGAAATGGATGTAGAAATATGTTTTCTTGGCAATTGAACAATATTATATAGCCTTTGTGAAATGAAATTGGACTGGCTGCCATTATCCAACAACACTCTACAAGGATGGGGAGTCCCAAATTTATCGTAAACTTCCACTATGGCTGTTGACAATAGAATGTGGGGTAGTTTTGTGCTCTCAGATGCGTTAGAATGGAAGTTTGACGATGAAGCCTGTTGTTCTGTGGTTGTATCTTCCTTGGTGGAGTTATTGTCGAAGTGAAGAAGAGTATGATGTATTTTCCCACATCGCCTACAGCCTGATGATCTACAGTCCTTTGTTTGATGGCCTAAAGTGAGACAATTGATGCAGAGCCTCAAACGTTTGGGAGTGGACTGTCTGTCAAAGTTTTGCAAGGTCAGTACAAACATAAATAGTGTGATCTCCATTGCAAACATAACATTTCTTGACCTTGACAATATTTGTGCCAGGAGTAGTCAAGAAAGTTTTAGTTTTATCTGGTTGTTTTAGTTTTATCTGGTTGTTTTTGCGTATGTGGTATGTTGTGGAATTTTAGTTCGTTAGATCCCAGAGTATCCAAGACCCTACATCCTTCTTTGAGAAAGTCCATCAGCTCCGACAAGGTAGGTAATTTATTGGATTTGTTTTGAGCCTCCCATGATCTTCGTGATGAGTTGTCAAGTTTTGTAGTAACGAGGTATATGATCAAGTCGTCCCAGTGCTCTGTAGGACATTCAAAAACTTTCAAAGCCCTCAAGTCTCGTCTAATATCATTCTCAATCCCTCGCGAGATTCTCTAGTGAGAGCCTTCAGTGTAAATAACTCTTTGATGTGAAAGTTTACTAGCAGTTGTTTATTCTCAAATCTCTCGGTCAACAAATTCCAAGCAATATTGTGATTATCACTTGAAATTTGAAGCGATTTCATTAAATCTGAAGCTGTGCCACGTAGCGAGAGACGTAAATAGTGAAACTTCTGAATTTCAGTAAGATCAGAGTTTTCATGGATGAGTGACAGGAACCTGTCTCTAAAAAATAGCCATTGATCAAGTGAACCATCAAAAACAGGTAGGTTTAGTGCAGGAAGTGTTACATTCGGCTTTCCGGAATTTTCACCTGATGAGCTGCTAGCAGTAGAATTTTGAGGTGCCTGAAGGGAAATGCATATTGTGGGGATGAAGTTTTTTACAACCGCAATAGCTTCATAGTATTTGTCTTCAAAAGATTGTCTTTCAATGGCGTGAATTTGTTCATAGTTCGTTTCAAAATCAGGATCGGCTGTTTCAATTTTAATTTGAGCGTCGTTGAATTGTTGCAGCAGGTCTGTAGCTTTGTCAAGGCGTAATTGAAGATCAGTCAAATCAATGTTCTCTTTATCTTGAATGTTGTTGAAATAACTGATGAAACGAGCCAGGGCACCCTTGACAGATGTACGTTGAACCTTATATTGGTCGGACATATTTATAGTGAGATAATGAGGTTGAATGTAAGTTTGTGACTTCAATACTGCTTCAGTACAACAGTATCAAAAGTAAAGCAAATAACCGTGTAAACAACAAATAAGTATGGCTTGAAGGTGTAGCGGAAAAGTAATTCACGTAGTAATATCAGTTGAAACCTTCAAAGCGTGTGAAATTTATAAAATACAGTATTACAATATTTCAGTGTAGGTTGAGGAATTAATATCCACCGTAAACCACAAACTATGTCAAATAATGGCTTGTAAAATAGTAGAAAGTATGAATTGGAAAAAAGGATAAAGGATGCACTTGCCTGAATCCAATCAAACCAACAGCAAAGTAGCGGCACAGTCACCGTGCAAAAGCTGATGAATCCGAAACTCCGAAACCCCAAAATGGCGATGGTCGTCAAGTCGGGATGAAAAATCGGCCGCTGGACCGGTGTGTTGCAAGTTTTCACAGCTTAATATCCGGCGTTCGAAGGACCAAAATATGTTGTTGATGAGTGAAGATTTTTAGAATTTCACGTTCATTTATTTACAGTAAAAATGTACAAACTTATCTCCAAAAATACAAGTTAAAATTCAGCTCAAAAAGGTCGTCGTGTATCTGCCTTCCTCGTCCCGTCACGTCATTGCAAGTTCCAAGGAGGGCGCTGTCGTCGAGGTTGGAAATCGAAGTGCCTATTTGCACGTCTTACGTAAATTTAACGTTATCGTGACAAATATACATAGGACAGACAGCACAAAAAATGTCCAAAAGATTAGCTCTACACAAAAGTGACTGTAGACTTAAACCAACGGTGACTAGCCTTAGTTCACACGTTAACCAACATGATCACATAGTTAATTACAACGACGCTGTAGTGTTGACTACAGAAAAAAACAACTTCAAGAGAACATTTCTTGAAATGTGTTACATCAGCAATTGCAGTAACTGTCTGAACCACAAAAAGGATGTTGATAGCCTTAGCTCAATTTATACGTTTCTTTTAACACAAAATTATACAAAAAGAGTAAAAACAGTTGATTGGTATATTAGAAAGGAGCCCCCTGTTTGAATAACTTTTGTTTAAAAAATAAAACTAAAAATTAAAAAATGTTTGCTTATTAATTTTTTTTTATTGCTCTTAATGTTAATTCTCTTGACTCTTGCTTTTCTCAAATATAAATTACCGCCAATAACACATCATGTCCCGCATAAAAAAGTCATTAGGTAGTACGATCAACAATATTGTTGTATATAATATTGTAGCAGGTAACTTGTTGACGTCATGTTTGTCAGTTAAGTCAATTTAAACACGATGTAAATGACGTGTGTCATCAAACTTAGGTTAGGTCTAAAATTGTGTCAATTTTTCTGCGTGGTCATACCAGCCACATGTTCGTTAACATCTTTCAATTTCCAAATTCAAATCAAATGTTACTTATATCGCATAGTTTTTCTGCTGTAATGCCACACCATGACCTAATCCTTGTATGGAGTTGGTTGTAGACTAATCTGTTAGCTTTTTCCTGGGCTTTTTTGCCAACTTGTAGTTTGATTGCTATTTTTTTATATAGACTTCCTGATGAAGCTCAAAAATATGAGCGAAAGCTTGATGTAAGATTCAAATATACAACTGCAAGAGCACCCTTGAACTTCATTGCTCCCTCCTGTAGACTTTTGGGGCGATCCCTATACTGATCCACAATTTGCTAGTTACCAGTAGCCCCCTTACTGTCCGTCTGCTTATATATATATATATATATATATATATTCCTTCTCGCCTTTTTCGCTGCTTGAATATCACTCGTCTGCTTCGTCTTCATTTTCTTCTTCTTCTTCTAGTTCCTGTATTGGGGCTTCTTCTAACGGAGCATCTTCCGTCCAATTATATGGAATCCTGCTTACATGTACTCTGTCTGTCTCCGTCTCGCCTCCAATCCTTTTCACTTCATAATTAGCCTCCCCCATCTTGCTTGTTACTTCGTGAGGCCCAAACCATGTTAGCAGGAGTTTCTTCGTTCCTCCGACTTTTCTCACGGGAATGAAAACCTTCACTTCATCCCCAGCTTTTAATTGTAGGTCTCTGTGTTTTTCGTCAAAACGCACCTGGTCGATCTTTTGTCTCCTTTGAATATTCTCCGCCACCACTGCTCTTATTGCCAATACTTTTTCTCGAAGTTTCAATGCATCTGTCGGAGAGTTGTTGTCCAAGAGTCTTGCTTCTGGTGGTAGTGTAGGTTCTCTTGCGTAGGTAAGCATAAACGGGCTGAATTTAGTTGTATTCTGAATGGCAGTATTATATGCAAAGGTGACAACCTATAAACTCAAATCTTCTTGATGTGGCCAAAGTTGGTTAGGTTACTAACATGATTATGATTAGAATGATCTAAATCAACTATGTTAGAAACATAATTTTTCATGTTGGCTTGGCTGGCATATTGGTCCTTGAACTCTAATTTATTATAAAGCCAACTGCTTCTCATGAATATGCACTATTTTTTTCGATTGCAGAGATTACAATTGAGATTGAAGATGTGGTTCCTATTTTGGGACCTGGTCCAATTGGCAATCAAATTCTGGAAGGGGAGAAAATAGAGACAACTGCATTTACACCAAATTTGGATTTACAAGTGGAGGAACTTTTTGGGAAAAGAGGCTTGGTGGGAGAAAAAGCGGAAAACAATCTACATTTTTCAATTGCTGAAGGGACTTACGGATGATATAAAAGAAACGCTTTTATCAAAATATATTGTGCCATCATATGGTTTGGCTATGACGACGCCTGAATTCCGAAAAAAGATGCAAACTAAGGAAAGATGTTCTAGATGGGGATGAGAAACAAAGGAATTCTCAGGAGCAATTATCATCCACTGTGTTGTCTGCACTTGGACAGGCTTTAACCATGTTTCTGAATCCTTCATCTCTATCCAAACAGAATATGTTAAGCCTTATTGAGTTGTAGTCAGATGCTGGGCGTCTTCAAACTGAGCATCTAACTGCCCAACTTTATCATTGACTGCTTCCCTACTACTTCGCCTTCTAATTGAAACTCGGCCAGTCACTAAACCACTCACTGCAAAATCCTGTTCAGCAGACTTCAGTTCCGCAGAATCTAAGAAGTGCGAGAGAATCAGGAGGGGAAGCAAGACAGGAGAGACCATCGATATCGCAATTGAATGTGAGCATGTAACTTGTGGGATTGCTCTTTTCCTAGATGAATGGTGCAGGATTTGAAATGTTCCTCTTTGTCGTTTTTGAGTAAAAGCAGGTTACAAGATACCTTTTTTGAAAAAAGTTTTTCATGATTATCCACTTTTAGAGCCAAAATAGTCCCAAGATTAATTATTCAGGTTAAATACAGCCATCAATCATTTACTGGGAATGCTATTCTGCTTTGTCAGCCCTGTCAAAACCAATTTTTTGTCAAATATATTTATAGCGCCCAAGTTCAATGGTGTTGATCATTATTCAGGCGACTGCTCTCGAGGTGGACAGAAGTGTCGGTCGTGATATAAGCCAAGTTGGTGCGTTTTAGTATTTTGAGTATTCTTAATCACCCTGAAGGCGGATTTACACAAGCCGAATTTTGCCGTGCGGCTAGTTGCTCCGATATCGCCTGGCCACAGACACATCGGTAAAAATAAAGGTAACGGTCCATTTTTACAAAATACAGAACTCAGTTTGGTCTCGGCGGGTTCATTGACTCCTTGCATCAACAATTGCGATTTGTACTTTGAACACACTCCATAGTTCAACAGCAGCTTGCAAAATTTTGGAAAATAGAGGAATAACCACATCAAAACCCCTATTAGTAGAAGAGCAGTTATGTGAGAAAGATTTTGTAGATCATCTCCAAATTTCTTCCGATGGTAAAGATGTTGTTTCTCTGCCTCTTAAGAATTCTCTAAAACGATTGATTGATTCACGGCAAGTTGTTATGGAGCGTTTCGCGCACTCAGACCAAAGTCTTATGACCAATGAGACTGCGAAATTTATACATATTATGTTGAAAATATGAACATTTCAGTCACATGAAGTGACAAACACACACAATCTTGACGAAGATAACTTCGAATATATTATGCCACATCACGGTGTGCTCCGCTCTACAAGTTCAACTACCAAGTTACGGGTAGTCTTCAATGCGTCATCTCCTTCGCCCTCAGGCGTATCTCAAGATAATCTACAGATGAACGTTCCTGTCATACAATCGGATCTATTATAAATCATTCTGAGATTTCGCATGCGCACTATCGTTTTATCAGAAGACATAAAGATGATTTATCGATCAATCCAGAAGGTCGTAGGTTACAAATAATCCTCCGGCGTTACAATTCAGATGATCCAATCAAAACTTATGAGCTTAATACGGTCACCTACGGTACCACGAGTGGTTCTTTTTTTGGCTATAAGAAGTCTTTTTGAAGTTGCAAATGAGTGCACAATCAAGTATCCAAGAATTGCGGATATGATAAAAAAAATAGGTACGTCGATGATTTGCTCACAGGTGTAGACTCAGTGGAAGAGTATTAAAATTCTTACGGAGGTTCCTTCAACAAGTTAGTTCGATATGCGCAGACGGAAATCAAATAAATCAAAAATTATTCAAAAATTTGATGATGATCAGAAGGAAAATATGGTATAGTTTTTGATTAATAAAGAACTTGATAGTAGAGTTATCGGTCTTTTATGGGTAAGCAATACCGATATTTTTATGTCCTTAAAACATAACTAAACGAGTAATACTGTCTCGAATTATTTCTGAACGTAGCTCTGAACGGTTTAACTAAGTGTTGTTTATCTGGAGGTGTATGAAGAGCAGTGGAGATCATGTGAATTCTGACAAAAAGTGATGATTTAGTTCTGCTCACATATCATTGACATGAATGGTGTTCTGGAGATGAAGGACGTCGGAAAAATTTCATTATTTGCAGATGATACAGTTATAGTGTACGAAAGCGAATCATGGGAGAACGAAACAGCCAAAGGCGGAGTCTTAAACATCAAACTTCATATAACTCAAAACTAACTTTTTGTCACTTACAACATTTGTGTACTAGACCATCAAACTTCATATAACTCAAAACTAACTTTTTGTCACTTTCAACATTTGTGTACTAGACCATCGATATGCGGTATCAAGAAATGATAATGGTACATGCGAGTCACATATGTTATGTGCAAAGTCAAAAGTAGCCCCGCCAAAGTCTCTCACAATGCCACGTCGCGAATTATGTGCGGCGCATATATTGGCAAATTTGATTTCGAAGGTATTGGTGTCAATCAACGATCGATTCGATGAACTTTATTGTTGGTAAGATTCAACAATGAGTCTTGATTGATTGCAGACTTCTCCAAATATATTAAAGCCGTTCGTAAATTAACGAAAATCCGAAATACAGATATTAACAAAAACTTCCAAATGGAAACACGTACCGACAAATTGGAACCTTGTAGATTTGGTGTCGCGTGGTGTCAATACAAAATAAATTATTGATTTGAATGTGTGGTGGCATGGACCAGATTGGTTACTCCATGACGAAAAGACTTGGCCACAAATTCCAATTCTAGCAGAGGATCTACAAGAAATGCGAAAAATATCCTTTATCTTCATTACGTTAACAAAATTATATTTTTCCTTTGAAAAGTTTTCGGATTTATTAACTTTAAAACATACGGCGGCATACATGTATAGATTTATTTCAAATTGTGAACAAATTTTCGAATTACTTACATCAACGTTTTTGAAATCAATGAGAGTTTTAATCGAATCATTAAAATAGCTCAGTGGAAGTCGTATCATTTAGAATATTCAACTTTGAAGTCAGAACGTGAACTTCTTCCTTCGAGCAAAATTTTGAATTTGAGACTATTCATATATGATCAAGGATTAACCCTTTCAGTCCCGAATTAATGTGTGTAGTTGAAAAAAATTGAAATCTTGTACAACGGCGTTTTTATTTTTCAAAACATATTTAGAATCTGTCAAAACAGTCAACATCCTTCAAATTTTGACATTTGACGTGTAGACTATGGTGTACATTGGGTCTTGAAGGTACCGCCAGTACCACCACTACATATAAGGAAATCATGAGAATACATGACCTGGACATAAAAAAAATAACTTCTCGCTGGGTTAGTATTTTTTTCTGTATGTGACAAAAATTACAGTTTTGAAAATGCATTGTCTTGCTCTTGATTCATAATGCCGTCACCTATGGTTACTTCTCTTTGGAGCTCATCCAGATTATTTTTCGAAATTTCAAGCCCTAGGTCTTCAAATAAAATCCGTATGACAATAATTCAGTTTCTGAAAAAACATTGCATAAGCATAATATAGCAAATTACCAACATCAATGTTGTTCAAAACAATTTCTTTATTGTCGCCTCCTTCCCATCCATCATCCCCGGGATCATCCTTTTCACTAAGACTCTCTTTTTTGGAACCACCATTTTCAAAATACTACACACGTTTTTCGTATGAGAGGGATTTGTTATCAGTTGCTCATTTTCAGTGGAAAAACCTAAAAACTACGGTGTCTCAGAAAATACAACAAACGAAGAGGTTATGTAAACGTGCCTCCCGTGAGTCCCAATGTACAGTACAGTGTACGTAGTTCCAGTAGGTCAAGTAACTCAAAAAAAAAAATTAGTTCACAAAAAAACACAATATATCTATTTTTCCAAGTCTTCTATATCATGAAAAATTAATTTCACTCCAAATCATCAATTTTCCACTAACAAATAACCATATGAACAAAAAGACGACAAGTAGTCTACTGCGCAACATGCTTTTCACTATTGAGTAGACTCAAAAGTTCAACGTTGTACTTACAGATAACAACAGCCGGGTCAGATTCGTAATAAAAGGTACACACAAGTACACGGCGGGATCAGATGGTCAAATTGGAATCGTAGTTTGTAATTCAATAGCGTTAAATTTTGGTACACTACAGTGTACGTCAGGACTAAAAGCAAGGGTTAATTCGAGTGGAAGGCAGATTGTCCAATTCCAAATTTTCATATTCGAAAAAAATCCAATTCTGCTTTCACCTCCACATCCCCTTACTAAATTGATTTTTCGTTATGAACAAAGTTATGTCATACTGTTTCTCAATAGCTTTGTAGCAAACATTCGTGAACAACTTTGGCCAACATCGGGACGAAGTATTGCTCGTCAAACAGTAAAAAACTGCGTAAAATTTGCAAGGTATTCGGGGCAAACTAATTCAGCCAATAATGGGTGACCTTCCATTGGATCGAGTACAATCAGCATTGCCATTTGTAAAAATGGCTATAGATTATGCACGCCCTTATTTAATGAAAGATCGTCGCGGTAGAAGGTGTAAAGTTATCAAATGTTGGGTAGCTGTTTACGTCAGTTTCAGCACGCGAGCAATACGTCTCGAGTTAATTTTATACCTAAGTTCTGACGTTTTTTTGCAGGCATTCAACAGGTTTATTGGTCACCGCGGAAAGCCTTCTGAGGTATTTTGCGACAATGGAACAAATTTTGTTGGGGCCAGTTGAGAGCTCCGGTCATTAGAAACATTTTGACATGATAATGAATCTACAATTTCGAAATCTGGAACTGATATTGATATCGGCATTTCATACCGGCAAACGCACCGCATTTCGGAGAAATCTGGGAAGCTGGGATCAAAAGCCTCAAGTATCATCTTGAGCGGGTTTTGCGTTCATATTTTTTTTATCTGTTTCAAACCTTACTCGTGTGCATTGAATCGGTACTTAATTCTAGACCCATCTGTCCTACAAGTTCTCCTGATGATCTTTGCCCTTTAACCCCAGCACACTTTCTGCTTGGATGAGCTGCCTCATCTGTCTCAGAAGATACTGTTCTTCTGAGACAGATGAGGTAGCTATTCCAAGCAGAATATTCAAGAAAACCGTTTGTCGCAATACCAATTGATCACTCAAGTATACGAGCAATTTTGGAATCGCCGGCACCATGAATATGTGTAGGCCAACTCGTCATGTAAGATAACAATTTACCACCAATGAAATGGTGCATGGGACGAGTTTTTGAGCTTATTCACGACCAACTTGCTCAGGTCAGGGTGAAAAATGCGGAATCAAAAGAAAACCACCGGAGAGGGATACAAACAACCATGCATCGTCAGAAAGCTGATAAAATTCTACATTCTATAGCATAAAAAAAGTATTTGCTTGCATTTAAATACATTTTCAAAATTGGCATAACAATTTCTCATAACCCAAGAAGTATCATAGTACGTATGGCCTACATTGGAACATTTCATGATAACCAGATAATCAAAATTCTCCAACTCTTAGAATCAATGCGATATTATTTTTTTTTAAACGTCAACTTTTTCAAAAGATGTTAATCTGTTGATAAACGGTACGTTTAAAAAATCATGAATGAAGTCACACTGAAATTGACAGGGGAACCCAAATATGTTATGATATTCCATTCAAAAATGTTACATTGATATAAATAACCCTGTATACTCGGTGTGAATGAAGTAAAACTATAGGTTGGTAGCCTTGAGGCCAGTCTACCATGACTGAGCGACGAATTTTAAAAATGTGCATCCATGAACCATTTTTTTTTCACGCACTATTGGCCCACCCTGTATACAAAAGAAAAAAATAGTGACAACAGTGGGTGGATTCTGTAACTTCCGCTACAGTGACGAAACGAAACGAATCTATAACAAAAACGAATCGTAATTCAATTCGTTATCACCTTCGGTAACGATCGATCATTCACGAGCTATTTCAAAATTGCAAATCGGCTAATGCCATTGCTTTTCCAAAAAAAAAAAAGAGAACTAAGATGAAATATAACCCAAATTATGTGACTTTTGACATACTTTTGTTTTTAATGTTCATTTCTTGATACATACAGAGTGACCCATTTGAAAGCGGGCCATCCTCATATCTTTTTAATTTATTGATCGATTTGACGATTTTTTTTTTAAATATAAAGAGGGAAAAGGTGTATTTTGAGGCCATACGTCGCCCATTTTTTTCCAAAAACCAAGGCCTACTAGAGCATATTTAGAGGCTGAAAAATCGAGAAAACATATTAGCGATTTTTTTAGAGAAATATGACTACGCAACTAGATTTTTCATCCCCTGACCCATGTCTTTATCAAATTTCATGAAAAAATATTCAGTTCGAAAATATTATTTCGGTGTATTTTTTTTTCTTTTTTTTTTGCCAGTCTCGTTTGTCTGTTTTCATTGTATTTTGAAATGAGAATATCTTTTAAATGTGTATATTTAATAATTTTTTTCTGATAGACTTGCTATCGCAAGAGATTAAGGGTAAAATACTTCTTGGTGCATAATTAAATTAATCTTCAATTTTTGATATTTTTTCATTAAACTTGGTAAAGATCCATTTCAGGGGATGAAAAATCCAGTGGCGTAGTCAGATTTTCACTAAAAAAATCGCTGATATGTTTTCTGGATTTTTCAGCCTTTAAATATGCTCTAGTAGGCCTTGGTTTTTGGAAAAAACTGGGCGACTGGCCTCAAAATACACCTTTTCCCTCTCTTCATTTCAAAAAAAAAAACGTCAAAATCGATCAATAAATTCAAAAATTATGAGGGTGGCCCGCTTTCCCCTTTTTAGATTTTGGAAAGCTCGTTACGCTTTACATTCTGTTGATGTGTTTTTGAATGTTGGAAGCCTCGTTACGCTTTACATTCTGTTGATGTGTTTATGAATGTTGGAAAGCTCGTTACGCTTCACATGCTTTTGATGTGTTTGTGAATGTTGGAAAGCTCGTTACGCTTTACATTCTGTTGATGTGTTTATGAATGTTGGAAAGATTGTTACGCTTTACATTCTGTTGATGTGTTTATGAATGTTGGAAAGCTCGTTACGCTTTACATTCAATTAATATGTTTGGATCAAAAATTTAACTATTATGTTTCTGTTCTAGTGTTGCAGATGGTTTGCAAGATTCTGTGGAAGAATGTACCAAAAAGGAACATCGAGAGCGATGTTCTCTTTAGGATTGGCCGTGGTAGAGATTTGATGAAAATTCAACCTGTCCAGCTCTACGTGACAACGCTGTTTTCGTCGACCGCCAGCGGTCGTGGAGGGAACTGAGGGATTGGCATGTCAACCAATATCAGGTAGTAAATGGCTGCTCGTTGAATTTAATGTATACTGTTGTATAATTTGATAATTAGAAGTTGCTAATTGTTTGAAGACCATCGGGATTGATTAATACTTTTCTAACAATAGTATTCAAAATTCCTGTTACTTCATTCAATAATTCATCATAATATTTCTTTTTACCACTAACAGAAGCATTTTTTTTCCTAAGTCTAAAGATAATGCTGTCCACTTTAAAACATGAGTCCTTTCCATCCTCTTCGATTCTTTTTGTTTTTTTTTTCAAATTCCACACATGAATTAAACAAATATTTATTGATGAAACAGCTTGATACGCGAGTAATAACCCCGAACCCATAACTATTGTATACCTTTATTGAATAGTGCTGACTTAGAATAATTCCTAGTATATAAGCAAAGTGTTACGTTTTATTCCAACTTTCTATGTCTATCGTGTCGTCTTGGAACATAATTGGCGCTGAGTACAGGATTGTGTGATTCGGCCCTTTATCGGTTCTCCGTTGTGCTGAAGTGATTTTCAAATCTCTGCACACAATTCGAATTTTCGGACATTGACTCAACTGTTCGGACTTTAAAACAGTGAAGTTCGGTTGGTGATACGTGGTCCACCGTGTTGTGAGAGACGTTCAATCCGACTTGGAGATTCCTGTCCATCCAGTTTGGCGACACCGCAGACAACCAGAAAGAAAAGGCATCCAGACTCGCCTCTATAGGACTCCTTTGGCGTGTACCTCTACAAAACAAGCTCTATGGGTAATCCCTTGATTGTCATGTTAGTAACTGCTGAATTGCCATTTTCATTTATTTTCTGTTTGTCAATGTCGGAAAGGAGACATCAATTAACAAACATTCTTGAACCTTATCAGGATAAGAATTCAGATTCAGATAGTGGTTCAGAGACGAAAGAATTAAACGCAACTTTAACTAATTTAAATTTAGAAGATTCAAATAGTAATATTGCTTCAGAAGTAATAACTGATTCAAATTTCATAATGGAAAACTTTAGATTTCACACAACTCTTTTGCCAAGTTTCAATGAAAACCAAAACCATTTAGAGAGTTTTATTATTGCCATTAATGAGTTCTACGAATTATATAATAATGATAACAATGATGCGAGGAGAATTGTACTCGCCGCGATAAAGTCTCAACTCGTTGATTATGCACGAGAATTTCTTCTCACTAGACCTGATCTCAATTCTTGGCCTTGTATAAGGGATGCACTTAGGCAAAAGTTTGGTGATCTCATAAACTATCAAATTCTAATGCAACAAATGCATTATACCAAAATTAACAAAAACGAAAATATGCTTGAATTTGTAGAAAGATTAAAAACCATTATTCAAAGAATATTTTTAAAAATTCAATGCGAAGTATTAGAAGAAAATTCTAAAATTCTCTTGATAAATCAGGTTCATAAAACTGCAGTATTAATCTTAACAGCAAATTCACCTCAAACATTAAATACTATGTTGATGTTGTCAGATCCAAATACACTCGATGATGCCTTAGCGCATGTCATAAACTTCAATATGATTGGATCACAAGTAGATTTTACAAATAATTCAACTTTGCATACCGGTCAAGCTTTCAACAATCCTTCGAATAATACAAATTTTAATCATAATAGACCTAACTTCAAGACATTACCGCCTATTCCTCCTATGAGATTTCCTACCCAACCTAGACCTAATTTTTCAAATCAACAAAATTTTAATAGAAATGTTTTTGCTCCATCTCAAAATAATAATCGATCCAACCGTTTTGATCGACCAACCCTATGTCAGTCTCTACGGCTGGTCCCTCCAGAAGAGTTCCTCAACAGAATTTACCTTATAGGCAATCAAACTTTTTCCAACCAGGCGGAAGCAAAAACTTTTCACATGAAGAACTTACCAATTTAGAAACATACCCTGATCATTATCAAGATCAATCGCAACAATTAAACAGTTATACAAATTATGTCAATAATCAAGATCCTAATTGTGTAGATAACATAGCAAATGTTAACGATAATAAAAACTCCACGTTCGAGACAAATTTGCCAAATCATAATGAATACACAGAATATGAAAACGAAATTTCCGATTCAGAATCAATCCCAATTATCAAAAAGATATAATATTAAATTACCATCAAAACAACCATAACGGAATCTCAGAAACGTACAATCACATGAAGCAAAAATACTATTGGCCGAGATTAAGAGACACAATAACGTCAATAATCAATAATTGCGAAATTGGTTTACAAAATAAGTACGAACGACACCCTTATCGAATTGGCTACGAAGGTCCCCTTCTTTCTGAGAAACCTTTCAAAACACTTCATACCGATATACTCCAATTTTCCAACTCCCAGTTCCTGACAATAATTGACTCATTTTCAAAGTATGCCCAAGCATACTTCATCCCAGACAGAAATGCCGTTACAATTTTAAGTAAATTGAGGCACTACATTTCCCATCATAATACTCCCCAACAATTAATATCTGATCAAGGAACTGAATTCAGAAACAACCTTTTCAAGGAATTCTGTCAACTCTTCTGTATAGACGTTCACTATACAACACCAGGAAATTCATCCTCCAATAGTCCAGTCGAACGCCTGCATTCTACCCTGCTTGAGAAATTACGTACCTTGAAGATGCAGAATCCTGAGGAAACTTCCCAAAATCTCATGACATCCGCAATCCTCATATACAATCAAAGTATCCATTCGACCACTGGCCACTCTCCGCTTTCTATTATCTATGGCCCCTACTTCAATGAAACTTCTTTCAATAACGATTTAACCCTTTTCGAGCAATACAATGAAAACAGAAAAAAAAGAAATGTTCCCCTTCCTTGAATCAATTTATAAAAAAGCGTATCAAAGGCAGTCAGATAACACACAAAAACAAAACAAAAATGTTGAACAAGCCTCCGAAATTGAACCCCTGAGAAATAAAATGAACCCTGAGTTCATTCCGACAAAAGTAACAGGAAACGACAAAAACAAGGTTATAGGTTTTTAAAAAAAGAAACCAATAACTACTCATATAAGAAAAATCAAAAGACTTAGGAAAAATCCTATCTCTTTACAGTTTACTGATCCCGACCCTTCAATCCTTCCTCCACCAGGCGAACCAGTGCCAAGCACTTCTGGTACGCAACCTTCCAAATAATGGGTATTACTCAGAGGACATATGACCCTCATTAGTAATTAATCATTATCAAACTACGTATATACCCTTTGATATTAAGCAAATCGAAATATCGTTATCGAATTTATTTAGTAATTTTAAAATAATCATAGAACCACTATTAAATAAGCAAAATATTGAGTCAGCACTTTTACAATTTCAACACATTTCTAGATTCATGAACCAAACATATGACACCTATGCAAAGTTGAACACTTGCGATTTTATTCATTCAACTCGAAGAAAGCGAGGTTTAATAAACTTCCTTGGTAGTAGTATCAAGTTCATTACAAGAAATCTAGACAATGACGACTTAGAAAAGATTAATCGGAATTTGCAAAATAACGAAGTCAACGCCATGCATAAGATCATGGACTTTAGCTCGTTTGCAGGAAATATCATAAATGAATTTAAGAAGAACGTAGATGAAGATAATAAACAGATTCTTCAAGAAATATCAAAATTAGTCGACGAAATTAACTTGGCAATGCTACTCGAAAATCAGTATATGCAAGTTATGAATCTAAATCAATATTTGGAAAAACTATTACGAATCTTTTCTTTTGCTCATTTAAAAACTTTAGACCTCGAGTTAAAAAGTGTGAAGAATATTGTGGAAATGTGGCACTTTTTAAAGTTTCACTACCCGAAAAACAGTCTCTGGCCTCTTAACCATTTATCTGAACTCACTTTAATTTCAAAAACTGATCTTGTAATATCAACAGAAATGGCAATTCTAGTAGTTAAGATACCCATATTTGAGAAAAAGTCCTGTAACCTGAGAATTGTGTACCCTGTACCCAACAATGAGTACAAGCTGCTGATCAGCCCAAGCAAATATTTCTGTGACGAAGTATGGTACAACCAATGTGAAGAGATCAACTCAAGATGGATTTGTATGGACGCCACAGTTAATGGTTGTCCCTCACTGGAGACCTGCCAGTTTGCCCATGTCCGGAATGACTTTCAAGTTCATACACTGACTACAAGAACTCTTTGATTTCTTGTTCCAAATCTCCTGTAACACTTTTCGAAAATTGTTTTCCATTCGAAAAGATATCTCTTCAAGACTGTTACATCATACGAAGTGAATGTGACGTAATCATCAATCAACACAAGTACTCCCTGTCGGTGAACAATATATCCATCTCAACCACTGAAGTCGTGAAACTTCCGGATACCAACTTTTCCATAGACTTACAAATACGTCATTTGGAAAACCCCGCCAGAATCCAAGAAGATCTGGATGAGCCCATATATTTTCAAGATGGTCCAAAGCAAAACACAACCAGTATCCTGTTAGGAACTACATGCCTCATCCTTCTGTGTATCCTGATATCGACAATATATTTCTGGCAGAAGAAGAGCAACATCAAAGCTGTTCCTGTCAAAGAGCTGGAGAAGTTTCTCAACGAGGACGTTGAAGAAGCTAAGGGAGGAGGAGTAATAACCCCGAACCCATAACTATTGTATACATTTATTGAATTGTGCTGACTTAGAATAATCCCTAGTATATAAGCAAAGTGTTTTATTCCAACTTTCTATGTGTCAAAGCTACGGCTGTTCATGATTGTTCACGTAGTATTAAGCATCTAATTTGTAGTGTCCAAAAATAAAGTATTTTAAAAGTCTATCGTGTCGTCTTGGAACTTGATTCGTGAGACCCAAATCAGTCGGCGGTGATAACGACATTCAAAATTTCTTGTTATCGCTATCGCTTTCGGTGAGGCTTCGTATGTTTCCGTGAGCCTCCGAGCAGTTGCAGAATCCCATTACGACGGATAGCGTTCGTTATCCATCGTTATCGTTTCGCTTCACGTTACAGAACCCATTCACCGATTTCGATAAGGAAAAAGATGAAAAATATTGAGTTGACAAAAAGAGAAGATGAAGGATGATGACGCTGACGATGGAGGGCGGAAAGAAATGCTACTCGACTAAACTGCTGGACACTCGAACTTATATACATGCACATTTTTTGGTAAAATTCAAAGTCCAATATCTCTAACGAGAAAAGAGATATTTCAATGCGATTTAGGGATTTTTGAAGCCAGTTTTGTCCGGATTGAGATGCATGGGATGGATCTTTTGTGGAAACAAAGAATCATGATATACAGGGTGATTCATGAAGTCATGCAAAAAATCAAAATTTGTGTGATTATGCCATTTCGGTGAGCATTGAATTCAGGCGATACAATATGGTTCGTTACTATGGTAATGCTAATATTTCCGGACGGTTTTCTCATTTTTTGAATTCAAGCTCGTAGTCATTAGATACGCTAACAAACATCAGGGAGGGGGGCAGTGAATTGATGGGTTTCTATGGTTTCTGTTGACCATCAAAAAGATAAATTGAGATAAAAATAAACATTTTTAACGATAATGCACCCACACTCATGGTCAGATAAATAGATACACAGGCGTAGAATTTGATAAAACCTTTACACTGCATCAGTTATCAAAGAAGTATTGGTGCATTCTAAAACTTCAATCCATTTGTCAGTATACTGAAACTGTCGATTTCAAAAAAATTGGGCCCTTTTATCACGTTTAAAAGATGTCAATAAAAAAACTGTTTTCTGTGTTACTTCTGATGAAAATGACTAGCACCATTCGAAAGAGGGGCAAAATTTATGAGATTTCCCAATTACTGAACCCACCAGCTTTGAAATTTTAAACATGGTAGAAATTACAAATCTTTCATGATCTCTTCAACATATTGCCAAGTTTAAAATTTCATAGCTAAACTATCTTTTGATCAATTATTGTGAAATGTCTGATTGGTGCTAGCCATTTTTATCAGAAGTTACACAGACAAAAAATTCATTTTTAACATCTTTATTTAATAATAAACGTGATGAAAAGGCCTTGAACATGTTTTTCAAAAAATCGCCTAGACTGACAAATATGGATTCAAGTTGTGAAATACATCAATACTTTTTTGATGTATTATATTTTTATCCAAATCTAGGCTAGCGCTATTAACCTGACAATGAGTGTTAGTACCTTATCGATCCAAAAAAATAGTTTATTCTAATTTTTCTTTTAATCAGTGAAAATGAGATTCCCAACACTGCAAAACTCGTAGAAATCCGTCAATTCATTGCCAAGTTATAGGATCTCAAACATTTTGATTTTTCGCATGAGTTCATGAATCACCCTGTATATCATGATTTTTTGTTTCTTTGAAAGATCCATTCCATGCATCTTAAACCGGACAAAGATAGCTTCAAAAATCCGTAAACCGTATTAAAATATCTCTATTCTCGTTAAAGATATTGGACTTTGAATTTAATCCAAATATGTGCATGTATAAGTTCGAGTGTCGAAGGGAACTTTAAATAGTCTGTATAACAAGGAGTTGACTTGTATCACATTGTTGGTAGATGTAGGTTTTCGGTAAATCTCAAACAAAGCTCTGTTGCCTTCTCGAAATACCAGCAAATCTAAAAAAGGGAGTTTTCAAACTACCTCCTTCTCCATTGTAAAAGAGATTTTTTCATGCAAACTATTCGAAAATTCAAGAAAAGAATGAAGCTGGTGTTCATCACCTGTTCAAACGATAAAAATATCATCAACATACCGTTTATAGGTCAAGATGTTCTCCTTAAAGGTACTTTCCATTAATTTTTCTTCTAAATTGGTCATGAATTCTCACTTAAGAGAGGTGAGAGGCAAAAACCCATTGCCAGTTCGTTGAGTTGCTTGTGAAAAGAATTATCAAACTTGAAGAAATTTTGTTCCAAAACCGTCGACAGCAGCAAAATAATGTTATCAGTAACTTCGTACGAGGTCAACGCAGTCATTGCAAACCACCTGCTTTCAACCGGTCATAGCTTCACCATCCCCAACACTGAAGTTCTTCATGTTTGCCCAAAGAGCCGCAAATTGGATATTCTTGAAGAAATGGAGATAACACGAGCCAAGAAAAGTCCCGTGCTTTCTTGTGTGAATGAAGTCTCCAATTTCGAAACCCATTTGGTTTTTAATAACATAGTTGATATCCATCTTAATAATTAAATGATATTTTTGTTTATTTACGTTGATCAGCTGATCAAATGTCCATGTCACTTGTTATAGTTTGTCAGATAGGTGTATTCTTTTGCTATTTTGTCCGGAGTCTGAACTGTTTTCACAAACTCACACACCTCTGATTAATTTGTATTTTCGCATGTTTCGTAGTTAAAATGTAGTGCTCTTGTTCTTTTATGAGTTTTTTACCACATGTTTCTCGTTTTTACGTTTTTTACATTATTTTATCTCTTTCTATGATCCGTTCTACCACCTGGTATGTGATAGCTGTATTATTTAATAATTTTTCTGGTAATATTGGTATTGTTAGCTAAGCCTGATGATGCTCATGGAAAGGGCGGAACACGTGTAGCCAAATAAAGCGAACATATGAGACCACGACTTTTGTTTTAAGATTTCTTTGTTTTGTCAAGAATCTGGTCTCTTTTTCACCTCAAATGATTAGAATGATAAAATGCCCTATTAAATTTAGAAAAAGTGTTAAGACGTTTCTACTGGCCACAGCGTATCATACTGTGGAGAAGTTTTTGTCTGATGATTTTTAAACTGTGTAGTATTGTTGCAATATTTTTCTGCTTGTAGTAAGTATTGAAAGTTTATTTATTTTCATTATTGCTTTGTCGACAAAATGTTTCATTTTTGGACAATAAAGTTTTATTTGATTTGATTTGATTTGTGAAAATGGGCGACTTTTTGGATTTGGAAAATGCCAGTCAGGCAAAACTCTTTCGATACTACAAGAAAAAACTCATTTTGCGCAAAAATTTGCTGTTGAAATTCTGGTTTCTTCAACGATGCCTCCTTCTCAATCTCACACCAAAATTCATCTCAGTGAGATGTAGAGCTCATACTAGGTCTGCTCAGCTAGCAGTCCACAAGGCTAGAACTTTTTGGATCAAGCAAGAGGTAAAGGAACACCACAAAACTCTCAACGTAGTTAACTCAAAACTCAAATATCTTTACTTGACATTTACTTTTTTGATGCCCTTTGTACTTTTCACTTACATTGACCTAGAGTTGAGAGATTGTGTTTAGCTTTTTGGAACCAACATATTTCATTCTCTCAAAGGCAAAATTGATCGTTTGATGCATTCACGAAACAACAACTTTCCACGACATCCAGGACCGACCAACTTTGGTTTCCATAATCGTTTTTTGAACCTTTCGGATGTTGCCTCCACACCACAGGAAGAAGATCTTTTGAGGCTTAACTCAAAGTTCAATTTCACGCAGAAGATAGACAGGAAGGTCCGGGAGACTTAAGCCATAGAGGCTGAGAACATAATTCAGTCTACCGACATCCCACATGAGAACATTATCCGAGCTCGGGTCATCAGTTTTTGAACAATCCGAAGAACCTTCACCAGCGTGAGCATAATTACGAGAGAAGACACCTGAAGACTCTTCAAGAGATGATCAAAAATAACGACCTTATACTAACCAAGGCAACAAGGGCTCTTGCCGGGTAATCAGGAACAGGAATGACTACATCTGAAAAGTCATTCGCTTCTTGGATTCAGAAGAGTTTTCCAAAATCAATAAGGATTCGACCATCCCCTATTTCAACAAGGTGAAAAACAACCTAGACCAGGCAAAAATATTTTTGGATTACTTCGAGACCAGCAAAGTGAAGCTATATCCCATAAACCCCAAAACATCTCTTCAGTACGGGTTACCCAAAATCCACAAGCAGGACATACCAGTTAGACCTGTTGTGTCCTTCATCGAATCTCCGTGTCACAGACTCTCCTCGTGGCTAAATAAGGTAATCAGAGAAGTTACGGGTTCCTCTAGTCCTTACTCCACCTAACCACCTGCTTTCAACTGGTCATAGCTTCACCATCCCCAACACTGAAGTTCTTCATGAGTGCCCAAAGAGCCGCAAATTGGATCTCCTTGAAAAAATGAAGAAAACACGAACCAAAAAAAGTCCCGTGCTTTCTTGTGTGGATGAAGTCTTCAATTTCGAACCCCATTTGGTTTTCATTAACATAGTTGATAGCCATCATAATAATTAATGAATACTTTTGTTTATTTACGTTGATCAGCTGTTTGAATGTCCATGTCACTTGTTATAGTTGGTTCAGATAGGTGTATTCTTCTGCTATTTTGTCCGGAGTCTGAACTGTTTTCACAAACTCACACACCTCTGATTATTTTGTATTTTTACATGTTTCGTAATTAAGATGTAGTGCTCTTGTTCTTTTATAAGTTTTTTACCACATGTTTCTCGTTTTTACGTTTTTTATATTATTTCATCTCTTTCTATGATCCATTCTACAACCTGGTATGTGATAGCTGTATTATTTTATAATTTTTTTGGTAATATTGGTATTGTTTGCTAGGCCTGATGATGCCCTTAAAGGGCGAAACACGTGTAGCCGAATAGAGCAAACATTTGGGACCACGACTTTGAGTAGGGAATATATACCGGTTCTGGCTCACAAAAACGCTCCCCCCACTCCTGTTTGCTCCCCCCTCCACTTTTTTCATATATATCGGTTCTGGCTCACAAAAACGCTCCCCCCACTCCTTTTTGCTCCCCCCTCCACTTTTTTCATATATCGGTTCTGGCTCACAAAAATGCTCCCCCCACTCCTTTTGCTCCCCCCACTCCTTTTTTTGATTTGATCTCTGATTTGATCCCTCATCATTTTTCATTCCACCCTGTTTACCATATTTTGTATTTAAGAGCATTCACTTTTCATACGTTGTAGTGTGCATAGAAAAAATGGTAAAAGGAGATAGTGTCATTTTGTGCTAAAGTTGAATTGTGTGTATGTATTCATATTAACAATGTGTTTGGAAAGTTTTCAATTCAATAACCACTGGTCCAGGATGAACTTGGATGAGCGTTTGATGACATTCAAAAATTGGCAAGGATTTGGCGATCCAAAAAAATTAGCTGAAGCTGGTTTCATGTACACCGATTATGAAGACGTGTGTAAATGTGTATTTTGTAAAGTGGAAATTTATTGTTGGGATGATAGTGATAACCCCATTGAGGAACATTATAAATATTCCCCTAATTGTATTTTAGCTAATACTTTGAAAAAATGTGAAAAGTTTGAAACAAAAGTGTTATCTTCTTCTTCAACCGTTTATCAATCAATTACTACATTTTCAATAATTGGAAGTGTTGTTACTGCAGCAGTTGTATATTTAATCAGTGGAAATATGATATCAACAATAATATGTTAAATTTTTGTAATATTCTGTTTGCTATTATTAATGTGAATTTTTTTTAATGATGTTAATAAAAAGAAATACACATGTGTGTCTCGTTATTTTTTTGATGAGATCGAAGGTAAGTGCATTCATACCACATCTACAAAGTTGCAAAATGATATCGTGTAAAAATAACATAAAATCCAATAATTGGCTTTCCAATTAAATATTCTGAGTGAATAATGATCAGGTTTTTACTGTATAAAGACAACTTTCTTTGGCCCTCTGCAAAAAAAGCATCATCAAAGTACAGTTTTACAGCAGCTGCATGCATTCTGACCCAAATGTACACGCACATTTTACCATTTAAAAACCGTTGGACATAGCGGTACTTCAACATACCTAAAACAAGATATCGATATATTATCTCTTCTTATTCGACGTCGCAAAAAATTAACGGTGTGAACTTTGTTAATTAAGACTGAATCTGCTTCGTTAATCCAAACCATGAAATATAACATATTATAGGGGTATTGATAAAATATTTTGGATCGAATTTCTCAAATGTTCGATTCAATTATTATATAAATATGATTGCAAACCAAAGTTTATTTTATACCTTGCCATTATGTTGATTGAAAAACAAGCTTTTTCTCTACCCATTGTGAATCATGATGAAAAAAATTTTACAAAACCAATTCAAAAACATGGCAATTTATTTGGTGGAGAATCGAAAAGGTGTTTAATAGTTGGAAGTTCGGGATCTGGAAAAACTTATACAATGTTAACTTTACTCGAACATCCAAATGGAATAAGATTTGAAAATGTATACCTATATTCCAAATCATTACATCAACCAAAATATAAATATTTAAGACAATTGTTGTCACCTATAAAAGAGATTGGATATTTCGAGTATGAGAGTGATGAAAATATTATTCCTCCTCATGCAATAGCACCAAATTCAGTCATTATATTTGATGATATTCCATGTGGAAACCAAACTATATTAAGAGACTATTTTATTTCCGGAAGACATAGAAACACAGACTGTTTTTTTATATTTCAAGGGTATTCATCAATTCTGAAAAGACATACGTGAAAACACCAATTTGCTTATTTTATTCAAACAGGATTCTATGAGTTTGAAACATATATATAACGATCATTGCATGTTGGATATGTCATTTGATTATTTCAAGGAACTCTGCTCACACTGTTGGAAAGATTCTTATGGATTTTTGCTAATTGATAAAGATTGTGAATTGAATTCTGGTCGATATAGAAAAAAATTTGATTCATTCATATATTTATAAAAATGGATAAGCGGTTGGCTGAGGAATTGATAAAGTCAAGAAAAGCTGTCAAGGATAAGCTTAATAGTCTAAAATTAGCCATGACCACTACTCAATCACAACTAGAGCAAGCTTACAAACCAATAACTCAACCACTACAACAACTTATTTCTAAAATAAATGAACCTTTCAACATAAAGGAAGAATTCAAAGAAGAAAACGAAGAACCTGAAACTTCTATGTTTTACACAACACCATTAAAACCTAAACCAAGTTTCTCAAGATTATTTTATGAGACATCAACACCTACAAGACCTACAAGAACTGGTAAAACTCCTATTCTACCAACGGAATTACCATCATTTTTTGATACAAGCCTTGCATCTGTTAGTCAGTTACCATCTATACAAGAACCTAGTCTGTTACCTAATACTATACAAGAACGTAGTCACTTACCAACTATACTAGAAACTAGTGTTATAGCTCAAACCAACCCCTTCGAAAGCTCGGAAAATCAAAATATTTCAGATATATTGGAACAGTCAAGGCAATCGGTTCAAAATTTAATCGACACGAAACCATATGAAATATGGTTACAAAGTTTTGATCCACTACCAAGAGATTATATCGATGCTAGTGTAAAGGATACTGAACATAATTTTGATCATCATTATGGAATAGTACATGATATAGATACTGATAAATTCTATTTGGGGACGACACTTAAATTTGTAGAAATTATTGGAAAAAATGTAAAAGTAGATGGAAAAATTTATGATGGTACAAAAGGATTGTACGAATTACTATTTGAAAAATATCCGAAAGACTATGAAGATGAGGATTTGGATAATTATATGGATATTTTAGCTAAAACCAATGCATATCGAAGAAATTATGATCCAAATGAACGTGTGCAGGGAAATGGATCTTCAAAATATATAACTATAATAGGACCATACTTACAAAAACATGGTATAACAAAAACACGACTCATCAAGTCAATATATTCTCGTTTTAAAAAACCGAAACCTCTAATAACTAGAATGCGAACTGGAAAGGGGTTGTGGAAGATTAATAAAAACGATATAGATTATGTATATTGGGATAATATCAACGAATTGGTTGATAGGTTAAGACTTATAGTAGCATCCATGATGGCTGGCAATACCAACCATAATAATGAAATAATATCAATAATTGAAGAGTTACGTGAAGCTAAAGTAATTGCATAAATACATCCTCAAATTTGTAAACGAATCAAACCGAAAATGACGGTCAACAAGTTTGGTTCTCATTTATTCAAGAGAAATGAAACAGAAAACAATATCAAACTATTTAATCTTTCTGAGGTTAATTTATCTTATGTAATGGTTTTACCATTTATTGGTCGATATGTAGAAGGCGAGACAAATTTTGTTTTAATGCCAGATGGAAAACAATCATATAGATTTTCTTTCGAACAAGGAAACATTTTGTATGGAGAATATTTAAAGAAAGATGTATCATTGTTAATTAATGGTAAAGGAGGAAAACTAGAAAACAGAAGTGTTAAAAAAAATGACTTGATAGCGTTTAGACGTGAAACTGGTAGTAAAATAACAGAATTTTATGGTGAATTACAAATAAAATGTCCTGTATTGATTGAAAATAAAACAGTTCAATAATGAGTACTATCAAAGGAGATGTGGTAAATGAGTTACACAAACCAGCAAGAAAATTTTTTAAAAGAAGAGGAGTGATTGTAAAGGGAATCAATGATCTTTTTCAAGCAGATTTAGTTGAAATGCAACCATATTCAAAAATAAACAGAGCATATAGATATATTTTGATAGTAATAAATGTGTTTTCTAAATTTGTTTGGGCAATTCCAGTCAAAACAAAGACTGCTAAAGATGTAACCAACGCAATGGAATCGATATTGAGCAATGTTGAAATCCCACCAAAAAATTTGCAAACAGATCGCGGAAAGGAATTTTTTAATACAAATTTTCAAAAATTGATCCCTTTGGCCGTTACACTGACTGCTTCAAATACATTGATAAAACACTTTTTGCTAATTTCATATAACCAGTTTTCTTGTACTTGTGATTGTTAGGAATTATTTGTTTTATGCGAGCTCTATCGTTGTATTTTGACAGTTATTATGAGAAATTTATGAAAATGGACAAGCAGGTATCCATATCATTATTTGAACATCTTAATCTCAGAGCGAGCCATCATCATGAGAGTATGTACCAACGAATGTGAATTTTCTGATAAATGTATATTAAATACTTACACAAAACACTACCATCATTCAGCTCTCTGTGTCCACTGCTGGACATAAGCCTCCCCTATTTCTGCCCATTCCCTCCTGTCTTGAGCTCTCTGCATCCAGTTGCCTGCACATCTCTTTAGATCGTCCGTCCAACGTGTAGTGGGTCTTCCCTTACTTCTCTTATCCATGCGCGGTCTCCACTCCAGCAGCCTTTCCGTCCATCTCCCGTCCGTCATTCGTGCCACATGTCCAGCCCACTTCCACTTGAGTTTGCGAATTTGGATAACTACATCTGTGACGCCGGTTCTTCTTCTTAAGTCTTCATTTCTTATATGATCCCGCAGTGACAATCCGAGCATGGACCTTTCCATCTTGCGCTGTGTTACCATAAGTTTCTTAGCACTTGCTGTGGTTAGTATTAAGGTTTCAGCCCCATAGGTCATGACCGGCAGTACACACTGATCAAACACCTTCCTCGTCAAACATTGTGGCATGTCGCTTTTAAAGACTTCCGCAAGTTTTCCATAGGCTGCCCAAGATAGTGTAACTCTTCTTTTCATTTCGCATGTTTGGTTGTCCCGTGAGATTTGGATTTCATGACGAAGATAATTGTATTTTTCCACCAAAGCTACGTCTTCATCACCAATGAAAATTTGCTCACTGGGAACTAGATTTGTCATATATTTTGTTTTTGAAATATTCATTTTTAAACCTACGTCAGCACATACCTTTTCTAGTTCTTTTAACATATCTTTAATGTCTCTAAGGTTATCTGAGAGCAAAACTATATCATCCGCAAAACGTAGGTTTGTTAAGTTTCGACCATCTATGTTTAGGCCTTTATTTTCCCAATTGAGTTTTTTAAAAACATATTCCAAAACTGTGATAAAGAGTTTGGGCGACATCGTATCTCCCTGTCTAACCCCTCTGCCAATTTGGATGCATTTAGTATTTTCATGGAGTTTTACCATTATTGTAGCATGTTTGTAGATATTGTAAATTAGTTTTGAGTATCTGTAATCAACTCGGCATTCCTGTAATGCGCTGAGGACCGCATTCGGCTCTACCGTATCAAAGGCCTTTTGAAAGTCTACGAAAGCAAGAACTAGTGGTCTATTGTATTCAATGCTTTTTTCGAAAACCGTGTTTATGCTTTGCAGATGGTCGTTTGTTCCAAATTTAGCCCGGAATCTCGCCTGCTCTAGAGGTTGATAAACATCCAATTTTTTCTCGAGTCTCGTCGTTATTATTTCTGTGAACAATTTATAAAGGTGGCTCAGAAGGCTTATCGGTCTATAGTTTTCAAGTTCCGCTATATCACCTTTCTTATGTAGTAGTATTACGATGGCATTGTTCCATTTGTCTGGTATTGTACTGTTGTATATGCACAAGTTAAAAAGCACTGTGATCTTTTCTAGTAAACGTGGGCCACCGATTTTTATTGTATCTGCAACTACATTGTCTTCCCCGGGAGCTTTGTTGTTCTTTGTTCTCCTTCACGCGAGCTTTATTTCGTCTATTGTGATGCATGGTAATTCTTCTGAACCTTGATTTACAATCCCTTTTTTGGCTGTCACTATGTCCGGCTCTGTACTAGAGTTTAGCATATCCTCGTTTTGGCTTGTGTACAGAATCTGATAAAAGTCTTCCACTATTTTCAGAATTTCGTCTCTATTTGCTGTTGTTATACCTTGTTTGTTCTTTAGTTTAATTATATGCTTTTTCCCAATCCCAAGTTTCCTTCTCATAACCTTCAAGCTTTTATTATTTTCGATCGTTTGTTAGATAGATAGATAGATAGAAACGTCTTTTTATTAAACTCGGCGAAGGGCAGCAATGCTGTTAACTTAACCGAGTATACATACTAAACAAGAATATAACAATAATAATAATGATCAAGTATAATATGTATAGAAAGCAAAATGAATGATGAGAATACTTGAATATAATACATCTAATATCTAGCCAGCAAAAAATCCCTAACCTTTGACCTAAAGGATGCTAAACTGAGATTATCAAATTTTTTATTAATAAATTCATTGTATACCTTGGGTGCACCATATGAGAAACTACGTTGAAACAAAGCAGTCCTGTGTTTGGGTAGATTTAAACAGTTATTGTGGCGTGTAGACCGATTATGTGTCGAAAATCTAAAACTGAGCTTCTCACGCAGATAAGGAGGAATACCATCAGCGAGCAGACGATGAAGAAAACATGCAAAATGCAACTTCTCCCTGTCTTGAATATTGAGCCATTTAAGCTCAGGCAGTTTATAACTGACATGATCTCTTGCTCTCAGTCCATAAATAAGTCTTATACACGAGTTTTGGATCCGCTGCAGTCTCTTTCTTGATTGCTGATCAAGACAGGGTCCGTTAACAAAATTGCAGTAGTTTGTATGGGAAAGAACAAGGGTGTCGCACAAAACCTTTTTTAATTGGGGACTCAATATATGTCTGCTCTTGTAAAGATTTCGAAGGGAATAATATGACCTCTGGACTATTTTAGCAACCTGACCCCTGAACCTAAGTTTATTGTCAAATATGACACCAAGATTCTTATAATCTTTAACAACAGGTATAACAGACTCGCCCATCACCACTCTCACATTCTCCATCGCCCACCGACTATCAGGTCCAAAGAAGATGATTGCTGACTTGTTAGAATTAAGCTTTAAACCATTTCTATAAGAATAATTGTACAGTGATTCCAAGCATTGGGTAAGTTTAGCGGAAGCCTCAATGGAATCAGATTTGGTAAAACTGATGCGAAGTTGCGTGTCATCGGCATATCTTTGCATTTCACAAAACTTGACGTGATAATGTCAATGGTGTAAATGATGAACAGCAGGGGCCCAAAAATGGAACCCTGCGGCACACCTCTCGTCAAAGTTCCTGTGTCTGAGCGATCACCCTCTAGGAGTACAAACTGCGTACGTTCCTTCAGATATTCTTTTAAGAAACTCAAAGCTCCTTCATCGAAACCAAAATACTTCAGTTTAGCACACAACAACCCATGGTCAAGTGTATCAAAAGCCTTACTATAATCAAGTAATACTAACGCTGTAGTCTCTCTCCTGTCAGCAGCCACAATAATTTCATCCAGTACCCGTGTCAAAACCGATGCTGTGCTAAAACCCCTGCGAAAACCCGACTGAGATGGACTGAATAAGTTATTCCGATAAAAGTGCTCAACTATCTGAGTGGCAACAATCTTTTCAAGCACATTTGATAAAACGCACAGCAAGCTGATAGGACGTAGGTCCGAAAGATCTTCTGGTTTGGCCACCTTAGGGAGAGGAACAACTGCAGCAACCTTCCATGAAGATGGAAATACGCCATGTTCGATACACCACTTAAATATGTGAGTGAGGATAGGTATAATAGCTGGACAACACAACTTAATCATCTGAAGGGATAATCCGTCAGCGCCAAAAGCATTTGATTTTAAATGGGATAATGCACTAACTACCTCTACATCAGACACTAAACCAAGCCGAAATGCACTAACGGTATGACTCGGGCTGTTGTTACAATAAGTATCTACAAAATTCGCGGCGACAGGTGGCGCTATCCTATTCACTGAATCAATAAAAAAATCATTAATTTTGTTGGGATTCTTTAAATGTGAAGGCAGCCCATTACTATTTTTATTCTTGTTGTAGACATTTAGATCACTCAGGGTACGCCATGTTTCTTTGTTGCTTCTTTGCCTACAGACAAATCTGATATAGGACTTCTTCTCTTCGCGAACAGCCTGGGTGAATAAATTCCTCATCTCCTTGTAAGCTGCCCAATCCTTAGCAGACCTGGTTTTTTTGTATTTGGACATAAGCTTGTTACGTTCCCTCTTCATGATTTTCAGAACATCAGTAACCCACGGTGCTTCAGGTCGCGTAACACGAGCCGTACATATAGGGGCATGACGATTGAATACGTCGCAGTTTCTCAGTAAGCAGTTCCACCTTCTCATGAACACATTGTGTGTCGAAAATCTCGCCCCAATTTGTATTATTTATTAAGTCAGACTTGAAAAGATTGTCATCAAAATATTTGAAACTGCGGAACTCCACTAGTTTCGGCGGCATAGGGGGGGATTTGCAATTTATTTTGCAGAGTATGAGTTGGTGGTCTGAATGTTCATGCATATCTTTATGCATGACATCTCCAATCAGCAAATCATTAGATAAAATAATCAAATCCAGCAAGCTAGCATGATTAGCCGAGTAGCGCGTTGGTATGTTGACAACCTGACATAAGGAGTAGGAGTCAAGAAACGAATCAAGCATATCAACAGACCTATCAGATCCTAAAAGGTTAACATTCATGTCACCCATACAAACTACTTCATCAACTAGAGGAATCACAGTTGAGACTGCTGTCTCGAAACAACTAAGACAATTAGCCAAGTTATATCTGGGTGGACGATAAAAGATTCCCAATCCGAACCTGACATTTCCTACAGTCAGCATATGCCACAACTGTTCCACACACTCATTCTAATCCCCAATGTCGATCTCAGTTATCAATAAATCATTTCTCGTGTAGATCCCCACACCACCACCGCATGAACCACGATCTGCTCTAAAAAAATTAAACCCATCAATGAATATCTCCTTATCGGCTATCTTGGTTGAAAGCCAAGTCTCAGATACTCCCAACATATCCAATTTCAAACTATAAATCAATTCTCTAATGTATTCTATGCTAGGTAAAAGCGAACGAATATTTACATGACCTATCCTCAAATTACTTAAGTTAGTCATAGTTCTGATTCTGTCCACAAAGCAAAAATATTCACCTCACGAAAAGTTTTTCCCAGTAGTGATTATGATAACAAAAAGCGTTCAAAACCAACTCATCACAAAAAAGAATTAGAAATACTTAACTAAATACCTAATAGGATTGAAATATGACGAACTGATAAGGAATGTCGATCAAACAAAAAATGAACAAAAGTCAACAGTTCATCTGCACCATAGCACTAACCGAATATATTTAGTTAGAATTATTTGACTTACAAGATCTCAAATTCAGTTTAGGTTTTTTGGATATGTTGGTGTTCGTTGTCTTTTCTGGAGTGTGCACGTCCTTCCTTTTGTTAGCATCTGTTGTCTCAGCTGGTCTTGAGGTCTCTGGGGCTGGGTCCGATGTTCCTTCGATTATAATAAGTTGTTCACCATTACCGGTTCCCATTTGTCTCAGGTCAGAAGCTGTATAAGATTCCTCGTTGATCCACAATTTGAAGCCCTTGATTTTAGTATTCAGGTTTTTTGATTTCGCAAGTTTCATATGCTCAACAAGTAACTTCAGTAACTTCTTATCTTCACGGTCTTGTACACACAAGTCATCAGCAATAAATATTTTTGTACCTTTCAATCTATTCGCATTCCGTATAACAGCTTGCTTGGTCAGATAAGAAGTAAATTCGACTTTCACAGCTCCCGGCTTCTTCGCTTCATTTGACAATTTGAAAATATTGTTTACATCAGACTTGCAAATATCAACATCCAGACGAGATTTCAAAAATTTTTCCAGAGAAGGCACAAGTAGATCTGAATTTGCAGGGATATTTTTGATATTTTCGATGCCAAATATCAAGACGTTGTTTCTTCTGAGACGTCTCTCCAGCTCTATGTTTTTAGCTTTTTTTTCAGTCGCTCTGAATAGCCTCCTAACTGATCCACAATCTCATCATGCTTTTCAGTTATTTCAGCTTTGATGACTTCCTGGGTTGTTTTCGAGGAATTTTCGATGGCCTTAAGAATATTGTTGTACCATTCTGCTGTGGGTGGCACTCCACTAGTCATCATAATATATTGGTGCGGATTGTTAGCTTCTATCGGTGTAGACGAATATGAACCTTATTGAACCCAGCAGGCAAAAGGAATTTCTAGTAAATATCACTTATGGATGCTATGATGAAATTATATTTTCTCTGCTTGTCCAGGCACTGTTCAACTTGTTATATACACTATGCACTATAATTTATTTCACTTTTGAACCACAGTTATCGGGCCACAAACACAAACACGTGAATTGCACGGCGAGTTCGTTCATCATTTGTTGAATGTGGTTTGTATTGAATGTTCTAATGTCATGTCTTATGGCTTTCGCCACCTTTTAATTTGCTTCTTTTTGCTCGTTGTTAGCCTTCCCTTTACTTCTGAGGTCTCTTCTTTCTTGGATCATTTGCCTTGTATTTTGGCTCAATTTTTCTTCCTTTTGTGTTTTTGGGCAATATTTATTTTGGCTTTCTATCATGGCACTGATTAATATGTCATTGAGAGTGTTGACATCTTCGTTTGATTTTGCGTCGCAGTTTGTCAATCCAACATCTAAAGCGCGCTGGAATCCCTCTATATCTGTTGGTCTCGTCCAAGGTTTATTTGTTTTCTTCTTGACCATTCTGTGGCGCTCTTTATCGATATCAATAACTACTTTAGCCCGTACGAGTCTATGGTCGCTTCCGGTAGAGAACCTATTCAGTACTGTCACATCTTTGACGATGCGTTTTTTGTCCGTTATGATGTAGTCTATTTCGTTTTTTGTGTGTCCATCCGGGCTTTCCCATGTCCATCTTCTATTTAACTTTTTCTTGTAGAAACTATTCATCTGAAATAGGTAATTCTGTAACGGATAGCCCAGCATTTCTTCACCTCGTTCGTTTCTGCCTGGTAGTCCAAAGTTGCCCAGAGGGGTTTCGGCGGTGTCCTGCTTCATTCCCATTTTAGCATTGAGATCTCCGCACAGAACCGTGTATTGCGCTTGTTGGTCAGTGAGAGCCGTAGTTATATCATCATAGAAACTCTCTACCTCCTCGTCATCATGGCTAGTTGTAGGTGCGTATACTTGTATGATCTTGATGTTGTATCTCGAGGTCAGCTTCAGAACAAGATAGATTACTCTGGTGGAAATTTTCTTTAAGGAAACTATGTTTGCGTTATGGCGTTTATGTATCAGAAATCCCGTTCCCCCGCTAGACTTGTCATCTTCGCCAACATAGTATAGGTTATGTCCTAATTTTAGTGTGATAAGTTGTTCACCGCGCCTCCTGACTTCGCTGAGGCCTATGACATCCCACGTAATATTTTCAACTCCACATTCAAGTTCAGTCAGCCGTTCTTGTGACAGTAGGGATCTTGCGTTGAACGTTGCAATGTGTAGTGTCCGGTTTTTGTTGTAGTGCATCTTTCTCTTTCTCAGATGTTTGTCCCCCCCAGAATCCATGGGACAGACTGATTGATTATCAGTGCGAGATTTTGGAGATGTTCTCCTACTCGCCTGGGGTAATTTTGTTTTAGCAACTGACATTTTCCATAGGAGGTATTTAGCCGTAAAACACCTCGCTGGCTAGACGTGTTGGTGAGTTCATAGTTCAGCCGCCCAATCTGGGACAGTCGCTGTCGGCAAGCCGCCCATTCTGGGTCAGACGCTGCCTAGAAGATTTGCTAGTTTTGATCCGCCCCGAGTATTTGATTTCCCCGTCACCACCCATATCTGGGAGGCATCCCCCTATTCGCCACCTGGGGAGACGCCCGATAGAGGACTAGCAACCCCCACGGGAAGAAAAAACCCTATCGCCTGGGAAATATTGCGTTTAAATATACAGTGCTTTTCTTCAATGTCCCCCCTTTTATTTTTTGAACGGCTCAACTTAGAGACTTCAAGTTCCAGGAGCTGAAATACAAGCATGTTTACTATGTTTTGACATAAAATTGACATATGAAAAATTCAAGATGGCGGCTGGTTACGTTTATATAAATCTCACAATATAAGATTTATGTCACAGTTTCAATAAAACTTTCACATAATTCTGATAATGAGACTTTTACATAAAAAAGCGAACATCACAATTACATGAACGAGCGCAGTGAGATTAAAATGAACTCACACTTTCAACTATAAGCTTACATTATTCAAATCTCGCGCCTTTTCCGTTTCCGCTTGACATGACATTTTGTGTATTGCGTCAGCTTCCTCCCTGTCCAGCCACAGCCAAGCCGTAAGCCGTTATATTTCTTGCTTAATGGCGTCGTTCGTCCTAAGTTGAATCGTAAACTTTTGCTGATTTCGCATTGTATTAAAACGTTGTTTGAGTATATTACTATCAACTGACCTTGGTTTGAGTATAGTTATTTGATGTCTGTGTATAAGTGTATATATGGTGTGAGTGAATCGGAATATTCGGAATGTATATCGTTCGAAGTGATTATTGACAAAGAAAAGTTAAGTTTTAGCGTATGAGTGACTTTGACTTCCAAGTGTATATGGGTTCACGGTTTACAAGGCTAGAAGAACTATTTAGGGATAGGAATCATTGTAAGTCTATTATATTTATATTTATAGTTATGATATGCCGCGAAATTTTGCCAATCTTTCCAAGACACAACAAAAGAGGATTCTCGAATCCTCCCTTTTTTCCACCAAAAAATTAAGTTGATCCTAGAAGCAGAAACTCGCTTAGAATCAAATGAAAACGAGGTACAGAACTCAGTCTCTTGTAACCTAGAAAATTAAACCATTCTAAAAACTTCACGAACATCAGAATCTATTGTGAACACCGGGAAATGGAGCCACTCAAGCTCCCAAGGACACACTAAGATAACCAGCACAGTCACGAACCACTTAGTAACAATGAGGAGTGATATCATGTTGAAAAATATCAACTTTAGCACGTCTCCCAAGACCAAGCTAATATGGTAAGAGGAAACGGTGAAACAACTCCGGATGGCTAATGGGGCAATATGGTACACAGACGGCTCCAAAACAAGCCGGGAAACTGGTGCCGGAATCGTAGGTGAAAATCCAAAGTGGGAAACATGTGAACCACTCGGGATGTACGCTACAGTTTTCCAGGCAGAAGTAAATGCAATAAACGTATGCGTGCAAGAGAATCTCAGGAGAGGCTACAGAGGAAGGAAAATCCTTATCCTTAGTGACAGCCAAGCCGCAATCAAAACCATCTCCTGTCGGGAAACCAAATCCAAACAAGTCATGGACTGTCAGCAAAACCTTGTCACACTGGGAGTATCTAACGATGTTACTCTTGGATGGATACCAGGACACACAGGGATAGCTGGGAACGAGCGGGCGGATCTACTACCTAGCACGCAAAGCTGCAAACACACCACTTCTGGGTCCAGAACCTGCTATTGGTATAACAAAATCCTCTGTGAGAGGTTGGCTGAACTGTTGGTCCAAAAAACAACAGAAAGCTAGATGGTGCCAATCACCAGGTCTGAAACACAATAAATTAATGATGGCAGACAAGATTGAATCATCATTTTCTGGAAGCCTACTGCAACTCAGCAGGAATCAGCTTAGGAAAGTAACAGGTATATTAACTGGACACTGCACTCTAAGGAAACACATGCATATCATGGGTCTTTTCAACGAGGAACCCATATGTAGGCTGTGCAACGAGGAGGAGGAAACAGCCTCCCACATTGTATTCGAATGAGAAGCGCTGGCGTACTGGAGAAGAGATAATGGGGAATTCACAACCACTCCTCGAAGGACGGACAGGGAAACAGTAGAACGAGTCATAAACCTTATTCGGGCAATGGAGCTCTTCGACTGAGAGACAGGCACAGAGAAGATACAATAAGCCCAACTAGAGGCTGCGGTGTCGGGGCCAACAGCCCGAAACTCGTAGCGCCTGTACTTCAGTAATTCAGTAATTCAGTAATTGTGAATATTGACGTAGATTCGACTATTATTATTAGATCTGAAGATATGAGTGAAAAAAATATTCCAGTGGTTGGTCATCCAGGTCTTTAATGTTGTGTTACATTTTATCAGAAATATTTGTTTATGTTTATTACTTTGGTCTATTTTATCTGTAATTTACATGACCAAAAAGACCTGACCTATTAACGTTATTGTTGGTCAAGTAGCATGCATGCAATTACTCAGGTAAGTACGTGGAAATATCATGTGAATACGAGTGTTTTTAAGGAAAAGAAGAAATTATAAATTTCATTTATCTATTTTTTTGACAGCTATGTACTTGATATTGTTCAACTTTTCTTTTCTACTTTTGTATTATGAGGATAATAAGAATTGAAAATGTTTAATGGTTAAGTCGAACTTATTCAATTTTTGTGATTTCTTATATAATCTTTCTATACAGCGTGTCCGGAAAATACGTGTACAACGTTTGCTAGCCGACAAAATAGGTGGATTTAGACCAACCTACCAATATCCAAAATTGGTTCGTTAGTTACACAGAGGACGTCAAAGATTAAAAAAAAAATGTTTTTCCTAAATTATTTAAAAACGTGCAACTCGATTTTGATGACTTTTTGGTACCTAGTCGTAGACCATAAAATTATGCTTTTTGTTGGTATAGCGACCGGCTGTAATTAACCGGAAGTGTTATAAAAGTGAAATATAGTTATTTCTATTTTTTGGCGTTGACTTTTTGATAATTCAGATGCTTCTATTCAATGTATACGGGAGTTTTTCTAGTTATTGAAACATTTTGCTGGGATAAGTGGTTGTGTCAATCAATACCAAAACAGATTAAAAAAAAATAAATATGACGTCACTTTAATAACTCTTTCGGTCAATCACACGCGGTCGCTATAGAAACAAAAAACGTTATTTGATGGTCCAAGACTATGTACCAAAAATTGTCAAAATCGATTCGCACGTTTTTGAAAAATGTAGGAAAAATCTTTTTTTTTTGACAATCTTTGACGCCGTCTGTGGTCTTAAAGAAGCAATTTTGGATATAGGTTAGTTGGCCTAGATCGACCTATTTCGCGGGCAGGATTCTACCATCAAACGTTCTACACGTATTTTCCGGACACCCTGTAATATTGAAAATATTATCAGATATCAAATTTAGTATTATTTAAATGTTACATAAAATTTACGAGTCACTGTCACATTGAGTTTACTTGCGCTTTACTTTCCGGTTACGTAAACTTTACTTTCCAGTTACGTCAACTTTATATATCCGATTGATGTAAGGTTTACATTATTCATTAATATCACATTGAGGTAAAAATCTGACATAATAATGACATAATGGAGAAGTGCACTTGAGTTGGACATTATGCGTTAACTGTAGGTTCAATTTTACTTCCTTGTGATGTTATTCAGACAGTTTTGTTATATAACGAGGTAACCTTGTTATGTAAAATTCTACTTTAATTAAACATAACTGTGTTTGCTGGGTTGGTCCTTTTTTTATGTTAAAAGGATTAAAATTCATTTTTTCAGAGGGTTCATTTGTGCATAGAACAAGGGGTTCGCCATTCTGAACATTTGTTGTGATAATTATTATCCTGCTTTGGTTTCATTTTTTTGATTGAGTGTCTAGATTCTTGATAAATATTGAACCGCGTGGTATGTATTTATCGTTGCACAAGAGAGGACAAAAAACAGGTCAAATTTTTAGATTTAAGTTCATTGGTGGAAGTAACCAGTACCTACCTCAAATATCAATTTGATAAGAGGGGGATCCTCTTACAATACTGTGTTGTGTAGGCTCACTAGAATGAACTTCAGTCTCAGCATAGAATCCATTGAACATGTTCAGCCTCTACCGGAAAGCCAGTGTCGCGTCCGTACTTGTTCGTCGAGTGAGTTGTATTTGCCATATTTAATAATTAAATAATTAATAAACGAAGATTGTCTGCCGGCAACATTTTTTCGGTTTTGGTTTTCATATATATTTTTGTCTCTTTGCTTTCTTGATTTCGACTTCAGAAATCTTCTTCTGGATCATATCACGAAAAAAAAGATAGAAAGTCAAGTAAATACATGTTTGTTGATAAATACATTTGGAGAAATTCATCGACACATCGCACACTCAATAATGAAGTGGCATAACTCAAAATTTGTGTGTTTGCACTTTTAGTCGTAGAACGGCACAAAATTATGCCCTCTTCATAGTGCCGTAACTAGGGAGTGGCGAAGGTGGCATTTGCCACGGGCGCAACAGCTGAGGGGGCGCATCAGAGCACGACCATCCATTTTAACGCCCAAAGTTTTAATTTCCAATATATCGATGTTGTAAATCATTCGATGTATTTCTACCCCACCTACTCAGCTCAACTGACGTATGCGTAATGTAAATTAACAGAGTTCCACTTAACAAACGGGAATCATATTATGCTACTATCTACATTGAATCTGTGTTCAAAGTCGTGCTTTAAGCCGATATCGAATTTCTGCTTGCATACAGCTAATTTGTGGCGCTTCATTGCTTTCTCCACTTTATGTTTCATTTGCCCTGAATCGACAGGCTGTAGAATAATGCTGTAAGACAATTTGTCAAATGTCATATCGCACCTCCGCTTCAGAAGTGACACAACTCAAAAATACCAATTTTTCGTATTATGACGGTTTTGAAAAGGTCAAGACTATATCTACATTCTCACAAAACGACTCACCTTGACTTCGAATAGATTTCGATAGATGGCCGTAGTGACTCTTTTGACAATCCACAGTTTGGCGCCAATTTCCGCCATTGAACTGACACTTTGCGAAATTGGTCAGTCGAATCCGAACAGTTGAGCAAGGTGGATGCAACAAAGTGTCTGAATTTGAGTTGTGTCGTTTTGGATAAATTATTGAACTTCGTTTTGTAAGCTGTTTTTTGAGTTATTACACTTAATTGGACATAATTCAATCATCAAAACATCTTATTCTGAGATGTGTCGTTTCTGATGGTTACTTGAAACTTACAAATTGGAGTTATTTGAATTGGGTCACTTTTGATTTTAACTCAGTTCGTGTTGTGTCGCTTTTAGTCCTGAACGATAGAAGTTGTGTGATATTATTGCAGTTGGAGTTCGAGTCAAATTTTGAATAGTAGACCAAGGTAAGTCATTCATCAATATTATCTGTGTGGTCCTGAATGTATGGTCTTAGATCAACTGGGTCAACAATGTCAGGATCTCGAGGAAAATTACTTGTGGGGCTTATATTGAAGCAAAACAGAAAGCAATCTGAACAAAGAGAGGAACTGCTTGAGCCTGATGTTTCTCCTCGGAATATCAATGAATCAGAGTTATCTTCCGTTAGCCCGATATATCAAGAAGCTTCCATTTCCGTCGAACAAAGTAGGACTATTCTTGTCACACTTATTGTAAATATCTTTTATTTTCACTTTTTCATCAGACGATGTGCAACAAGCTGTACCTGAAATAATGAGCAGCAGCTCCATGACTTTGCCGTCATTTTCATTAGAGTCTGAAGCGGAACCAGTGAATATCGAATCACGGCCCTTGGCGGTTTACAGTTTTCCCAGTGTTTGTAGGACCATTGAAATTTTCTTGAAATTTTTTGCGAGTTTTTTTTTCTCAGACACGACTCCAGAAATTGCATCCGTGTCTAGCAATGTGGAGAATATTGACCCAAATATCCACTCCGGATTGGATAAACTACAGTTGGCGGTTAACAGTTTTTCCAGTGTTGGTACGACCGACGAAATTTTTTTGTAATTTCTTGCGAAAATTGTTTTTCTTAGATAAACCTCCAGAGACTGCATCTGTATTTAGCAATGTAGAAGACTCAATAAATACTGACTCAGGATTGGATAATCAACAGTTAGCTGCTTACAGTTTTTCCAGTATTGGTAGGAGCATAAAATTTTCTGGAATTTTTTGAGAATACTTTTTTTTCTCAGACAAACCTCCAGAGATTGCATGTGTGTCTATCAACGTGGAGAAATTTGACTCAATCACCGACTTGGGATTGGAAAATCAACAATTATCACAGGCAGGGTCCTCAAACAATTGGGGAAACCTGAAGTACAAACTAAGAAGACTTTCGGGAAAAAAAAACGCAATATCTCCAATTCACAGCAACGAAAGCGACTGTTACGATTCAGATAGAGATCCAGAATACTTGGAGCTGAGAAAAGAAAACAGGTCATTATCCAGTGAGACATCATCATCGGAAACCTTAATGCAACACGATAATATGGATGATCATGAAGAACATGATGTGAAAAAAGGAAAGAAAAGAAAGTTGAACAAAGACGACTGGAGTGTAAGACAAGCTAAGATGAGAAAAAACTGCGGGCTAAGTTACATTTCCACTTCAAAAAGTAGGCGGGAGTATGCAGCTCGAGAAATGCGCCCTTCATGCGGGGAAAAATGCAGACTACAGTGTTCATCAAAAATTGATGATACTGAACGAAAAAAAATTTTTGATAGCTATTGGGCATTAGGTGACTCCCACAAGCAAAGATGCTTTATTGCTGGCTGTATGTCCACTATAAAGCCCAAATACAGATACTCGTCGACACAGAATCATCGTGATTTTAACCATGCCTTCTATTTCGATCTCAATGGAAGAATTCGAGTTTGTAAAAAGTTCTTTAAGGCAACGCTTGACATAAACGACCGTCCAATCAGAACCGTCATTGCCAAAAAGCAAGAAACTGGTGTAGTAGGAGAAGATTTAAGAGGACACAATCCGCACCCAACAGTCCCTCTTGAAATAAAAAATGGCGTCCGAGAGCATATTGAATCAATTCCTAAAATTGAATCCCATTATCTCCGGTCTCAAACGACCAGAGAGTATATAGATGGAGGCCGTTCTCTTACGGATATTTGGAGAGACTACAAGGAAAATTGTGTTAAGGCCGGAAGACAGTTTGCAAATTTGTGTATGTTCAGCAGAATTTTTAACACCGAATACAATATCAGCTTTTATATTCCTAAGAAAGATCAATGTGAGCTGTGTACCGCGTTCCAAAATGCAGAAGGTGGAGATAAGGAGAATCTACAGAGTAAATACAACGAACATCAAACTGAGAAAGAGTTATCAAGAAAGGAGAAGAATGAAGACAAAAGTTAAGTGAGCAATAACTATGTTGTAGCAGTTTATGATTTGCAGGCCGTTTTACCTTGTCCACGTGGAGATGTTTCAGTATTTTACTACAAATCAAAATTGAATTGCTTCAATTTTACCATAACAGAACTATCAACAAAAAAAACCGAGTGCTACCTATGGCACGAAGGAGAGGGCAAAAGGGGCGTTGAGGAAATTGCAAGCTGCGTACTGATGTTTATTGAAAAAACGGTTCAAAATGCAGAAACTGATTTTGATTTGATCTTCTACTCTGACAACTGCAGCGGTCAACAGAAAAATAAGTTTATGGTTGCAGCGTATTATTACGCAGTTTTAAAATTTCCTCAAATAAAATCACTCACCCATAAGTATTTGATTACTGGTCATACTCAGAACGAGGGTGACAGTGTGCACTCGGTTATCGAGAAACAGATAAAAAAATCTTTAAGATCTGGCCCGATATACATTCCTGCGCAATATGCACAACTGATACGATCGGCTAAAAAGAATGGCGATCCGTATAACGTTAATGAATTATGTCACAAGGATTTTCTCAATATTAAAGCATTGAATGAACAACTCCAGATAAATTTGAGCTCGCTAAAAATAACTGAAGTGAAAGTCATGAAAATTGTAAGAGATAACCTCACCAAACTCTTTGTTGAGAGGACGTATTCAGATGAAGAGTTCCAAGAAATAAATATAACAAGACGAAGTCTGGGAGTGATAGAGAACGTGCCTATCCTGAATCCAGTCTATAAAAATAAATTAAAAATAAAAGATAATAAAAGACAAGATCTTTTAGCATAACTGAAATCCAACCATATCAAAAAGTTCTACGCTGATTTTTTCGAACAGCTTTGAGGAAGAAGATACCGACAGTTTGCGGTTTATAGAGGGTTTTTTAATTCATTTTTTTTCCATTCATTGGAAAGTTGTTTTTTTTTCTAATTCTATTATGTCTAAGAGGATCTGATTTGTTTTTTTATCACTGTTTGACAATAATTGTCGTATATTGAAATAAATATGGATATTTTTTGTCTGCTCCGTTTTATTACTTCACACAAAATACTACAATTCTGAATCGTGCATGCATTTTGAGGCTCGTGAAAGTGTCACAAATCCCAAAGTATGTTCATGTTTCATTAATTCAAAAGTGACACAAGTTGCTTTCTATCCAATCAAAAGTACAAAATTGTAAATTTTTTAGCATAAACACTTTCAATGGGCCACTATTCACATCGTCATTGTTGAAAAAGTGATTGAAAATGGACCAACAAGTTTCGGCAATGAAAATCATTTTTCCCGATTTTAAAGTCTGCATCAACTACAAATGAAACATTTTTGACATGTGTCACTTCTGAAGCGGAGGTGCGATACGTCTGATATCCGGAGAAGAAGTCGAATTTCCTAGTTTTGCGAGAAAAACATGAATAAAATTCGACTAGTAGAATTTCTTATCGACGACGAAGGAACAATAGCTTATAATGCTTTTGTCAGGAACAATCGAGATATTGTGCACGTTGATCAAGGTTTTCAAAAAACATCCTGTTTTAAATATCCTCAGAAAAAACGTTGACAGTTCTTATGTTCTCAATCTAACCTATACATTCAAAAGAATCTCCAGATCGTCTGATATTTGTGCCTGATACGTCTACAAACTATTGGAATTAGACGGTAAGTTCCCTTTTAATAATACGAGTTTACGAATAAACTTAAGTCATTAGTACTTGGAGAATTATAGGCTCGACATACCATCTATAATAATATCATTATATATCATATTATTGTCATTTGATGAAAATTTATCTGGGGCGCAGAACAAAAAACTGAGGAAGTTAAGCTTGCAGCAGTTAAGCGAAATACGACAGATAGGTATTTCCAAGTTTTTAGAAATACCCGATAAAATCAAAGTTTTTTCGCCAGACGTTCCAACCTCAAATATATCTTGGAATAGTAACAGTGACCGTGCTGGTGGGAGCAGTTCTGCAGAATTTTCAACAAGAAAAGAGAATAAGGATCAAAATGTGACAGTTAGTTTCACTGACGGTGGCGATGGGATCAGTTCTGGAGAATCTCCAAGTGAACAAGCGGATATTATTGACTTCAACAACCCCACAACATGGAAAGTATCGACGGACAGCATCAGAATGTATATTGAACACGGAGCGGATTTTGGTGATAATGTTGAATTTTACCATTTATCGACAACAGAAGGTTTGAAAAAGCATGGTTCAATAAAACAATGCCAAACGGAGAACGAATTGCAAGGAATTGGATTATACTGTAAGGAGCTAGATTCACTGTTTTGTTTTCCGTGTGTACTCTTTAACAACGAAAAGAATACTGTGTGGATTACTGGTTTTAGAGATTGGAAACATTTGAACCCGTTATTGCCGCGCCATGAAAATTCTATAAATCATATGAAAAATTATGTGAGTTTGAGGGCATTCGAAAAAAAATTGAAGAGAGGTGGGTTCATAGACGATATTGTCGCGGCAGCCCAGTGCGTTTGGTCGTGTTTTGTTTGGCTCCTCGAATATAAGCGATTCAACTGTGATGGCGACTCGGAAAATCGTGATTTTGCGACAGATTAATGTATATACTGTACAGTAGTTATTGTGAAAGTATTGTGTGTGAAAAGTGACCGTATCCCTACGGAAAACGGCCAATTATTCACGTTTATCTCAATTGTTGAGATAAGGAAGTACAGGAAAAACCACGTCTTCAACCGAAAACATGGATGGCAACGGAATCGACACTGGGTGTGGGGACGGGAAGAAAGATATTTGTAATATATGCCAGATTAGGGCCTCACACACGGAGCGCCGAGGTCGGTCGAGATTGGCCGACCGGGTCGACCAACCAGGTCTGCCATACCATATCCGACGACTTGGTCTGTGAGCGATCTGATATGTCGTGTCCACACACGGACATACCTGCTCCGCGATTTATCAAACGATCTGTTCTTGCACGGACACAACCCCTTAATAGAGCCCCACATAAACAAAATTTGAATCTTGATCAAACAACGAGCGTAACGGCTTGGTCTTTACGTTGGTTGTTAATGGAAATTTGACTGTAGGGTGTCTTTCACCGACGACGTATTTCACCGACCGGGTCCGTCGTTCCGCACTTACGGGCGGTCGAAGTATGCAAAATTAGACAGACTGCACACCAAGTCGCTCAAAATGTCGCTCCGTGTGAGGGGCCCTATTGATTTCGATGATTTCAAGTCAATTTTGATCTGCACCGTATGTAAAAAATATTTCCACGCCAAATGTGAAAATGTGGAGCCTAGAGGCTTCCACATGAAGAAAGCCAGTTGGAGGTGCCAAATCTGTGAAATAAATAAAGCTGTAGGATCCAGAAAAAGACCGCACAGAAGACCTTAAGATCAAAATACCATTGATGTGATGCATGGTGCAATCAAATTATTGGTGAAGAAGGATACGGGGTTGAACAACAAAGTTGATGGCCTACTAAATGATAATGAACTTCTCAAAGGGGAAATTCGTGAACTGAAACTTCTGAATCAGAAACGAGATGAAGTGTTAATTAATAGCGATAATAATACTACGCCCAACGCATCGCATGCTTCCGCCATGAAAAAACATAACAATATCCTTGTAGTGAAACAGAAGGGAAACGCAAATGATCCAAACAAAATCAAAGAAGATCTACGTAACAAAGTGAATCCTGGAGAAATTGGAATTGGTGTGACAATGGGTCGACCTACAAAAAAAGGAGGGTTGATTGTTACGTGTGGTGATGAAATGGAAATAGCAAGGGTTCAAAGTGAGATACAAAATAAGCTTGGTGACACTTATGAGGTGAAAAAGCCAAAGACTTTTGAACAGCGCATCAAAGTGGTGGGAATAAATGATCACGAACATTCACTCACTGATGATGAAATTCTCAATAAAGTTGTAAAACAAAATGACATAGATCCCAAAAATATGAACTTAAAGCTTAAAATCCTACGCAGAACAAAAATATTTGATAAAAAGTTCAATTTCATATTTGAAGTGGATCCGGTTACTTACGATCATTTTATAAGAAGGGAGAAAATGAACATTGGCTGGAGTAGATGCCGAGTATTTAGTGATTACAATGTTATGAGGTGCTTCAACTGTTGCAGGTATGGTCATCTCCAAAAAGAGTGTAAACACAATAAGACAAGCTCCAGGTGCAGTGGAGATCACAACTCGACCGATTGTGTGAGTGATGGAATTAGGTGTAACAAATGTGTAGTCGCCAACCAAAGATATGGTTTGAACTTAAAAACTGACCATACAGCATGGGATGTTAAATGTGAAACGTACAAACGCATCGAAAGAATCCAGAGAGAAAAATTTACACAATAGCAATTAGACGAAGATATGGGCTCAGACTCAGTTGTCGCTTACTTCAATTGTCAAGGCTTTCTTAACAACAAGGACCAAATTGAGGTACTTTTGAACAGATGAAAACCAATATTGGTCCTACTCTCCGAGACTCACGTATCGAATGATGTATTTGATAAGGAACTTGAAGTGGACGGATATCGGATGGAACAGTGTGTGACTGACAATAAACGAACTGGGGGAGTGATTGCTCTGATCCGGGAGGGAACCAAGTGCAGACTACAAACTAAACAGTGTATTGGAAACTACGTTTGGCTATTATCCGTCGAATTGACTGCATCCAAATCTAAGTATCTTTTTAGTGTAATTTATCATCCACCAAACAAACAGAATGTTTTTTTCCAGGACTATTTTGAAAAATATTTGGAGCGGGTGAGTGACTGATGGAAATAATGTTATCGTAGGGGACTTCAATTTTGATATATACAAAAACACTTTTTATGTCAATAAAATAATGAACATAATTTACGAACATGGATTCACGCAGATTGTCAAAGAACCTACAAGAATAACAGATAGGAGTAAAACATTGATTGACTACATTGTCACTAACAACAAATATATCAAACATAAAGTTCATTTGACTCCCAGGTTTGGTGACCATAATATATTGTCGATTGCAATCAATGATGGTTATGTGGATGAAAACCGCAACGTGAATGTCTACAAGCGAAACATGAAAGGATATAGCACTGATGAACTCCAAAATCGTATATTGGATGTTCCTTGGAACAATAACACTACCGGTGTCAACGTATTGGCTGATTCCTTTATTGCAATCCTTACTCGTATCTCGTATTGTAGACCAACTTTGTCCCAAAACAATTGCCACAGTCAAACCGCAGCATAAAGATAAAAAATGGATTATCGAAGACATACGAAATTTGATGGATGAAAAGGACAGACTAAACAAAAAAGCAAACATTGAAAAAAACGAAACAATTTGGAATCAATACAAAACCATCCGAAACGCCGTAGTGATGCAGATAAGAGTTGCAAAAGATGCATTTTTTAAAAAAAATATCGACAACAATAGAGGTAATCCATATGAACTATGGAGAAATTTGAAAACTTTGCTTCCCAACAAAAAGTCGGATCTACCAGACAACATTATATTTCCACATGGTTCAGAATCTGAAGAGTCCCGCATGGCAAATTTTGTTGAAAGCATCAACTCTATCATTTCAAGTATCCCAAAGCCCACAACCTTGGTTGATATCACGGAGACCATCACTAATGCAAGCCGTGTTTTGTTTTGCAATTTCCAAAAAATAACAATGTCACAATTAAAAGAGTACGTCAGCAAGCTCAAGCCAGTAGGAGGAGGAGAATGGAATATCCCTAAGTATTTTCAAGGACGAATTCTATGTTGCAGCTTGTCGGGTGGATATAATAAACACGTCCCTCACTTATGGAGTGTTTCCCGAGTCCTGGAAAAGTTCTGTTATTACGCCTGTGCCAAAAATCACCAACACAAATAAGTGTGAGGAATTAAGATCAATAAACAAAGCACCAGTTTATGAAAAACTCCTGGAAGTAACAGTGAAAGACCAACTGCTACAGTTTTGCAATGACAATGATATTATAGTGCCAAACCAATCAGGATTTCGTGAAAAACACTCATGCGAAACGGTTATTGTTAACATATGCAATACATTCCTCAAAGAGCTGGATGATGGTAATTTTGTGCTAGCGGTTTTCTAAGACATCAAAAGAGCCTTCGAAACGATCAATAGGGACATTTTAGTGAAGAAACTGGAAAAAATTGGATTGGGAGGAAATGTATCGAAGTGGTTCGAATCCTACTTAACCAACAGAAGTCAATTTGTGAAGCTCAAATCCAAAATATCAGATCCCATACTTGTAATGAATGGTGTTCCACAGGGAGCAGTGCTCGGACCATTGCTGTTCCTGATCTACATAAATGATTTGGTAAACGTGGTGGATAAAGTGAAACTTGAACTTTTTGCAGACGATACCATGTTATACATCACGGGAAAAGACTTAAACCAGTTGCAATTTGAAATGAATAAGGACCTAGAGTTAGTTTTTCAATGGCTGTGTAGAAATAATCTCATGATCAATGTAAACAAGTGCAAATTTTGTCTGTTTGGGAAAAAGGGTAAATTGTCCGACATTATTGTACTAAATGTTAACGTGCATATTGATGGCTGTAAGTTGAAATATGAAAAAGAAATCAAATACTTAGGAGCGGTACTTGATGCTCAACTTAATTTTATTGCACATGCTGAGTATGTTATGCGAAAATTTTCAAAAAAGGTGAATTTTATCTCCAGAACTGGCAAATATTTGTCTATGAATACAAAATTATTATTATAGAACAGTATTGCATCACCACATATAGAATTTTGTACCACCCTGTTTTACAACATGCCAAACTATATACTGGATAAATTTCAACGCACTCAAAACAGAGAAATGCGTGCAATACTACGATGTAACAGATATACTCCTATCTCCACCATGCTAAACTTATTGTCTGTTAAACAAAAAATCGTCCTTAATGTTTATGTATTTATTTTTAAAGTGAGGATTAAAATGTTGCCAATGTGCGTCTGTGATAAAACGAATACTTTCAAGAATACCCATTGCTATAATACAAGAAATAAGGAAGACTTTATACTCATACATAAATGTAAATCAAGTCAACTTTATAATTCAATTTTGTATAAAGGTCTTCATGACTTTAATTGTTTACCAGCTTTAATAAGAGACTGTGATAATATACACACATTTAATATTTTATTAAGAAAATATATTCTACAAGAATGTTGATTGGCACACCATTTATATTTTTTGTTACTTTTTATAATTTTATAATTTTGTACCTATTAGTGTTCATTGTGAATCATTCATTATATTTTTGTACTGTGTATTTTGAAGCTTTTGCTTAATGAAGAACTATTATTATTATTATTATAACTTGTTGGGAGTTATGCAGAAAGAAAAAAATAAATGAGGACATATTCTAAAAGTGATACTTGATGCTACATTACATTGTTTAAGAAACAATGATGCGCTTCGAGGGTCTTCTGAATTTATTGGTCACCCTAATAGCGAAAGGTTGTTAAATACAATAGAGCTGATAAGTCACTATGATCCCATCATCAAGAGTCACATCAAAAATCACTTGAAAGGTCAACTCTCCTATTTTTCGGCTATTTTTCGGCTTTGATACAGATTAGTTTAGCAGCTGGGAAAGTAAGACGTCATATTATTATTCTATTTGACTGCACTATACAGATGTGTCACATCAAGAACAAATGGTTCAAATAATACGCTACGTTCATGTTGACAGTGATAGAAGAAAGTTTCATCGACTTTATTAACACAAGTAAAAAAAGTGGAGTAAAACAAGTGGTCTTGCCAAAGAAATCGAACCAAAGTTGACAGCTGATGGACTAGACATATCAAACATTAGAGGACAATCATATGATAATGATGTCAACATGGGCGGTTTCTACAGAGGTGTTCATCAAACATTAGAGGACAATCATATGATAATGATGCCAACATGGCCGGTATCTACAGGGGTGTTCAGGCCAGAATTTTTCAACTCAATGATAAAGCTGTATTCATTCCGTGTTCCGCACACAGTAAAATTTGGTAGGAGTTCATGCTGCTTAAACTACTCCAAAAATGAAAACTTTTTTTGGAACGGTACAACAGGTATATAACTTTTTTGTTCATTCGTCCGGTCGCTGGAAATCAATAAAAAACGAAACTCAAATTGACTCTTAAAGGCACAAGTAACACACGTTGTTCATCAAAGGCGAATGCAGTTCACGCTTTGAGATCTCAATTGAAACCAATTATTGACATTTTCGAAAGTATGATTTTGTTAGAAAGCAGTAGGAGTGATACAGTTAAACAAGCCAAATCACTGATAAATCTAGTGAAAAATTTTGAATTTGTTTGTTATCTGATATTTTGGGATAACATATTGAGTAAAATAAGTCAATTAACCTTGCTCTCCAGGAAAAACAACTGTATGTTACAAAAGGTTCGCAAATGATAAAAAGACTTTTGAATGAAATTGAAGTATGGAGAAACGATTTTTTGAAATTTTAATTGAAGCAGCAGTGTTGATGGCAGGTGAGATAGATGTCGAGAAGAAGAAAGAAGCCAAGAATGCCTGGTGAAAAAGCTTATGACGAGGGCCACCTTTTTGACTCAAGAAAATTGTTAAAAATTGAACTCTTACAAGTCGTTGACTTGATTATAACACAAATGGAGAACAGATTTGTAGCCCTCAATGTTGTAACGAGTTACTTTAGCTTTCTAAGAGGATCTGTTATCCAATCAACTTCGCTAGAAGAACTAGGAAAGAGAGATGCAGATTTAGCAACGACATATCCTGACGATTTGAATGCCGTTGAGTTGGCTGCAGAAATGGAAAGTTTCAAATTTCAGGTCAACCGCTGATTGAAAACTTTAACAACCTTTTTGAACCTTTTCATCAATGAAATAATTAATGCTGACAAACAACAGAGGCTCTGTATCAATTGTCTAAGAGCAGATCATTCCTATAAACGAGTCGTTGTGAGAAGTGTAAAGGAAAACACAAAACTCTGCTGCATTTTTAAGAGTCTCCAGAAAGATCAACATCGGAGAGCCGGAAGCAAGCTGATAATAGTGATTCTCAACCTGTAGGTTTTTCCAATGTCAGTCAAGTGGATAATGTAATCTACGTTTGGATTCCATCAACTGTGCTACAAAGGTCTCAGACACATTTGTTCTACTATCAATAGCTTTGGTCAGAGTTTTTGATTGTAATTCAAATTCTCATATTTGCAGGGTTCTTCTTGATTTGGACTCCCAGTCAAATTTTATCACAAAAGAATTATGTGAAAAGCTCGCCCTGAAAACCTCCAATGCTAGCATTTCTGTGGTTGGGATAAATCAAGTTACATCAGAACTAACCGGTAGATGTCAAGTTAGATTGGGGTCATTGCAAACTTCTTTCAGTACAACTACCTACTATCAATAATTGTATTCCAAATTCTCTAGTGGATATTTCATTTTTGAATATACCATCTCATCCCAATCTTGCAGATCCAACGTTTTACAAGCTTGACAAAATTGACATGTTATTGGGTGCTGAACTGTTTTATAGAATGTTATCCATTGATCAAATTTCTCTTGGTCCAAACTGTCCTACTATGCAAAAAACTGTCCTTGGGTGGGTGTTGTCAGGTTCAATTTCCACTTCAGTTTCGAATCGGGTTGTTTGTAAGCACAGTTCTAATTCGAATATTTTTAATATTGACTCGCAAAACCAATTAAAATCATAACTAACCAAGGATCTCAATCTCCAGGGACTTTACAAAGCATTTATGGATGAATATCTTGCTCTTGGAAATATGTATCATCATAGATCAGCACAAATAATGGCCCTGAAATTTCTTATTTTCTGCCACATCATGGTGTGTTCGATGAGCAAAATCAGACGACAAAACTTAGGACAGTATTTGACGGGTCTAGTCAATCTACTTCGGGAATTTCATTGAATGATCTTCAATATAGTGGACCTGTTAATGATGAGGATGAGCTTTTGTCTATTGTACCCCGATTTAGACAGCATCCTTTTGTTATATGTGGAGATATAGTGTATGTTTCGTCAAATTCTTATAGACCCATCTCAACGATCGCTCCAGAAGATCCTATGGAGAAACAATTCATCTGACCAGGTTCAACAATTCCAGTTAAATACAGTAACTTATGACACAACATCTGCTCCCTGGTTATCTGTCAGGTGTTTGGAGCAGTTAGCACTTGAACACAAAATTTCCCATCCAAAGGCTCCAGAAACAATATTAAAGGATTTTTTTATGGATGATCTACTAACTGGATGAACAACTGAGTCTGAGTTGATAAAGTTATGCGAAGAAATTATTTCTATTCTGAAGTCAGGATGTTTCGATCTTCAAAAGTGGGCTTCTAATAGCAGATCTGTGTTGAACCGAACCATTTGCAAGAATCAAGTCCTCTAGCGGTAATTAAAATTGGTGAGGGTGACAGAGACAAAACCCTTGGTATTAATTGGTCTTGTTTTTCAGATTAACTTTTCTACAACGTATCTACTACAGTTTCGAATACAGTAACAAAAAAATCCATTCTTCCTGTTACAGCACAGATTTTTGATCCTCTTGGATTAGTAGGTCCTAGCATCATTATAGGCAAAATCATGATGCAAAGGCTGTGGACTTTGAAAGTATCGTGGGATGAGTCATTACCAACAGAAATTGACACAACATGGCAAAGGTTCAAAAGTCAATTATCCTCTATCAATAATGTCAGTTTACCAAGACTAATCATATTACCAAATTATATTGATCTACAAATTCATGGCTTCTGCGACGCGACGCCTCCATGGATGCATATGGTGCATGTCTTTATATACGAAGTGTTGATACCATGGGCAATGTAAACGTAGCGCTTATAACTGCCAAATCTAGAGTTGCACCTCTCAAATCTTCAGCAATACCAAGGTTGGAACTGTGTGGCGCACTATTGCTTGCCAACTTGTATTCATATGTGAGATCTTCTATGAGGTTAAACTTTTCAAAAAGCTTTTTTGGAGTGATTCCAGCATTTGCCTCTCTTGGATCCAGACTGAGCACAATCGTTTTCAAACATTTGTCCAAAATAGAGTTGGTCAAATCAAGACACAGATTGATTCAAGCAATTGGCATCATCTACATGGTGTTTCATTTTCAGCGACAGGGTGCCAGTTCTCGTAAAGTATTCATCATAGAGACTCAGAAAAAAAGTCTGTATAGTAATGTGCCCAAGAGAAAATGCTGGAAATATATTTCAAGCTTTTAGGATCGCCGCAAGTACTGTGCAAACAGGAAATCAACACATTTTTGAAATTTTCCCCTTTGAACTACCAAAAAAGAATATGGAAACAGATTTTAGACGATATTCTCTACAGAATTGCCCCCCGACGCTTTTCTCCAAGTTGTCAAATAAGACAGCTACAAGCCTTCAAACTTCATGTCACTAAATTGCCTATAACTTTGAAATCTCTTGACCGATTCGACTGTTCTTTAGCTCGTTTCAAAGAAGAAAATCTGCTTTTTCTGGTGCATGTACTCGAGGTCGATTTTATCTGCTTTAGCCGACCACACAACATGAATTGTAGAAGTCAAACCTGTATTTGCGGTTTTTTCGAAAATTTCAAATGCAAACCCACTAAATAGATCGTGTTATTTCGATAATTTCCTATAACTTTCATACAGATCATTTTTCTATATCAAAATAGAAGAGTTAGGGAAAATTCATCACTAATCACGCCAGGAATACTTTCAAAACAGCCCCTATAAATTTGAATGAGTCAAAAATATTCACATCAGATTTGTTTTGAATCGCGTTCAACATTTTCTTCAGTTGATGTTGAAAAAAAGGCTTTAAGTGAGAATGCCAACTCATTTTCGTTTTTTTTCGACGAGCACCTGAGAAGTAGAATACAGTGCACCACTTGCCAAAAATAATACGGTTGACCAGTAAACACCTTATTCCAAAAATATTAAAAAAAAAATAAATTAACTAAAAAAAAACAAAAAAACTAGTGCCAATCGTCAAAATCCCGACCGTTGGCAAGGCACTCCTATCTTTTTGACACATTCAAATTTACAGGGGCTGTTTCAAAAGTATTCCTTGACGGATTGCTGATGCAGTCTCCGTAACTCTTCTATTTCAAAAGATTGAGAAAAATTACCTTCATGGAAGTGGTAGAAAATTATTCAAATAACACGATGGAGGCATCTATTTAGTGGGTTTGCATTTGAAAATTTCAAACTCTACCTTACCCTGCAAATCTAGAATCATATCACTAAATCCCTTTCTTGATGCCAACAATATCTTGAGGGTGGGTGGATGACTACAGCAATCATCCCTGCCATACGAAACTGCTTTTGGCCCTTAAACGGAAAAAGCATTGCTAGAATGGTTGTCCATAGCTGCATACGATGCTTCCAAGTAAAACCTGTCACCAGATTTCCCATTATGGGAGTCCTTCCCAAGCAAAGAGTGTGTCACGATCCGCCGTTTTTCGTTATCGGCATAGATTATGCGGGTCCAATCATGATAAAAGACAGTTCAGGTCGAGGTGCCAAATCGATAAAATCTCATATTGCCTTGTTTGTTTGTTTCACAACCAAGTGTATTCATATCGAGTTGGTTAGTAATTTGACGACGGAAGCTTTCACTGCAGCATTTCGGCGATTCTCGTCAAGACGCGGAAAACCCAAGGAAGTTTTCTCAGATAATGGAACAAACTTCGTTGGAGCCAGCGCTGAGCTTGACGGACTGGCATTATTTCTCCAGTTGGACGAAACCATCTTGCAGAAGTTTCTATGCAGCACTGGAGTCAACTGGAAATTTATTCCCGCGTTCTCTCCACACATGGGTGAAATATGGGAGGCTGGGTTGAAGTCTGTCAAAGGCCATTTGAAAAGAGTCTTAGCAAATGCAAAATTGTCGTTTGAAGAAGTTTATACAGTCTCAACTGAAATCTAATTTAGTCTAAATTCACGTACCTTATCACCTATGTCTCCAAACCCCAACGACTTGTCTGCACTCTGTCCTTCTCATTCTCTTATCGGACGATCGCTTCCGTCGCTTCCTGATGCCAGCCTTATAGAAGTGCCCATGAACAGATTATCCCGGTTCCAACTTGTTCAACAAATCCAGCAGCACTTTTGGAAACGATGGACACGAGAGTTCCTGTCAGAGATGCAGACCAGAACAAAGTGGAAGACTACCTCTGCCAGTTTGAGTATTGGGTCACTTGTACTTGTCCGAGACGATAATTAACTCTCCACCTTTGAGATGGAAACTGAAAATTTACGTTCCGACTCCAAAATAAATAAGCAGGGGAGGGTCAGAATATGACCAGAATATGACCAGACATGAAGAGACTCCTGCACGAATCTCTACTCCGCTTCCGGAAAAGAATGCGCATGGCTCGCTTCTGCAACACAAAGATGGATTGGAACGCAAGCATACAGCATGTCGCCCAAAATCAAATGCCAAAGCGGAGATGAGACTCAATAAGAGCGAAATATACATACAATCAGATACTGGGTGTACTTTTTTTCGTCCCAAAAGAAAAAACAAAGTTGATGATGGTAACATGGAATTGAAACGGTGTAATGAAAATTTGTTAACGTCAATTTGTACAGTTTAAAAGTGTTTTCGGTTTCTTCATATCTCTCAAAAAAGCTTTAAAAAAATTAGGACGAAATCGCAATATTTCGGTTTTTATCGGATATTTCCGAAACGGCTTGGAATTTTCAAATTGCGCAATTTTTGTCTAATTTAACCGACACTGTATCTCATATAGTTTCCGGAATCCCCATGCTGTGCATCTTGGACACACTGTATAGACGAAGTATTAAGAGATTTTTATACCAGAATTTGGACTGAAAATATGGAGGATAAAAAAACTGGAGAAAAAAAGAAAAGGAAAAGAGAAGATTATGAAATGACTTACTTTTGAATTGTACAAAACAGTCTAATTTGTATTCTTTTCCCGAATCATACGAAACTTTTTTATGCATCAAAGAATTATTTATTACACACAATAACCCTTTATTAACTTAAACATAAAACTTCTTTGCCAAATCTCAACCGATAAAGAGTCTATGTAACAAAATTTTCCTTATCAACGAATCTCTAGATATTGTCATTCAAATAACGAATCAAGGCAACACAGAGTGAATCAACCCACTCAAACGTCGCACAACCAGGTCATGCTCACTCAGCACAGTTTCTGGTATATATAGAAGCCCGATACGCTATTCAAATCGTTGGAAGAAACGTGATTACTCCGATCTTCGTTCCCACGACCTGTGTCGGTCGCAAGACTAGAAGCTCTCTCACCTTAAAACCACGCCCACTATAACTTGACTTCGCTACGCGTTACTTCCTTCAGAAATCAACATTAAAACATGCCCGTCCTACTGTTTTTATGCTGGTAAAAGAATATATTTGGTGAATACATGCTATTACTTCACAAACCTACGGAGTTTTCCTTCCACCTGGCGCCACGTCCCTAGAGCTCGATAAGTGTGAGGGTACAGACGAAGACCCAATCTTACGCGTATCGTGACATTTGGTGGAGGCGCCTTCGATCACTGCGCCAAGCAGAGTCTAGTATCCTAGAAAAGAGAAACATATAAGAAACAGATCAAGCCTGGATGCCGCGGTACAATCTACGATACACGAGCGACACCGGAGCACCAGACAACTTTCAGCCTGTCAAAAGAAGCTCTACAGCCCCAGAGACATCAACCCCGACCAGAACGCGAGACACTACCTATCACCCTCCCCTATTCCACGTCTGGTGACAAAGGTTCAGTTTCATAGCTCCCCAGGAGTACAACGAGAAGAATCATTCACAGAAACTGAAATCTTGGAGATAACAATAGTGCCCCGTAACCAGGAGGAGTTCCTAAATAGTCTTCCAAAAAGTTCATCCCCAGCTGATCAAGAACAACACCATACTGTTGTAACGATCAAAATGGCCAACATCATAATTTCTGATGCTCTTAACGCGACTAGACAAGCCACGCTACCCCAATTTGTGAGCCCTCCAGTTTTCCACCCCGGGAAAAACTCATCGGCGGAGTTTTTGAAAGCCTACGAAAGGTCGGCGGTAGCCCATGGATGGGATGACTTGCTGAAGATAGCCTTTTTCGAGACGTTCTTGGATGGCGCGACAAGCATCTGGTTTCAAGCTTACAAAAAAGATAAACGAAACAGCGTTTGGACAGACATAGAAGATGATTTTAGGACAGAATTTGAGGACACAAATTATACAGAGGAAAGAAGAAGATTGGAAAATAGAAAACAGGCAGAAGGGGAACCCGTGAAGAGCTTTATATACGACATACAGGTCCTATATCACAACTACAAACCAGAGCTGGACATGGAAGAATTCAGGCAATTCGTCAGCAAGGGCATGACGGAGGAAGCCTATTACCACAACTATTGGCTGACCAGTCCTCCCAGTCGTCCTCCGAGCTCTCTGAATGAGTTGAAAAAGGTCCATTGACCATTGACAAAGCCCCACGGAAGAAAAAAGCACCAGATGTCAGGGTACCAATAGCACCACCAGGTCCACAGGAGATCCAACGTTATGAGTCAAATGGCCCATTCAGAGATAAATACTTCTGTTCCCAGAATGAGGAAAACCAGAGCTACAGAGGCAACTGGCAAAATACCCATAATAGGAATCCTCGGCCCGAAAGAAGCTATCAACGCCCCCCTGAACAACCTAAGACCTATAGACCCAGGAACGTCAATAACAACCCCAGGTGCTACAACTGTCGTAGGTCAGGCCACTTTGCTGCCTCGTGCAGAACGCAGTACCCAAACGCAAGAGGATGGCAAACCTAAGAGCCCCACTCATACACGCGCAAGGGGACCCTTTTCGATCAAGCATTCCTCACATCACCGTTTAATTAAATAATAAAGCGTCACAGGCACTGGTAGACACAGGAGTACAGAACAAATATTGTGGTACACCGAGATTGGGCAAAAAACATCACAATAACAAACAGCAATACAGTCCTAACGACGGCAGGAGGCCATAGAATCTCAGTGATTGGTGAAGCTACGATGCAGTTACGTATAGGGTAGTTTACTAACTAGCATGGGTAAAATTTGTTGGTGCTCTTTTGTGCTTCTTTTCTGGTGTCACGGGCCGTTTTTGACTCTACGTTTTTCCGTCCCATCATGGTTGAGATTGGGTAATTTTAGTTCTACCGTACCTGTCAGGTTGTTACACTTCTTTATAAACTCAGGCAGTATGAAGAGTGAATGCTGCTTACTCGGTCGTCACACATCGTAATAGCATCTTTCCTCCTATTACCTTTTCTTGAAACTTCATCTATCCCTGTTATGAGTTTGACTGGCAAGAAATGGCCCTGTATTTACACACACACTTTCAGGACATGCCAGTGGTTCTAAATAACTCGTGTGGCATTTTAGTCACTGTTCTCACGTTGTTTTATGGGGAAAACAGTTCTTTTTAAGGGAAATTACGTTTGTTTATGTTTTTAAACCAAGTCCCTTGAAGTCAGCTGATGATTTGAGGTTATGGAGTTTTGTTCTGCGATGTGACACCGTTGCCAAACGTGTTTTTAGATTACGTGATGGGTGTATTTTCAATGTCGATCTCCGTTGAATCTATGGCACGTATGTCGTTCTTTTTTTCGATTGGGGACGTTTAGTGAGAATGAAGTCACTTTCCTTGGTTCTGTCCGTGTTTTCTTGATTAGTGGAGGATTGTTTGTGCAATCTACCTCCAGCCCTTAACGATGTTGCCGGTGTTCTTGTTGCTATTTTACCTTTGCTGCTTTTATGGTACTGGTTCTAACCTCACTCTGTTATGAGAATTTGACCATGATTTTCGACTTACTTTCCAACGAGTCTTTGTGAAGCTTGGATGTTTCCTGAGCATTTTTAACCTTATCTAGGGATTTTTGGGAAATTAATCCACTTTTATATATTGCATTGTGTTGAGTTTTGTGTGCTTTGTGTACCTACCTACCTTGTTGGCTATGCAATAACCGTTTTATACGGATATTTTGGTTCCACGACCGTTGGAAAGGCAAAGGTGACCAGCAGCCTATTTTATTCAAGAAATTGCTGATTCTGTGGAAAACGCAAAGGTGGACTGCAACCTACCAGTTCTAATACATTACCACGCAGTTTGAATAGGACCACCAGAGCGAAACACAGGGAAAACACCACCGTGTCTACAAACCCAGAAACCCTGCAGAACTCAGGGTTTTTTTTTCTGTTGGGGTTATCAATCACAATTCAGGCGGATAGCTTGTTGGTCTGATTAGCAGCCCTACAAGAGCTGAGACTGCTACATCATTGTTCAGCCACTTTCCACTGAAGAAAGGCTGTGTGACCGTGATTGACTTATTGGTATCGTTATTAGATTTAAGATCTTTATTATCTATTTTAATTTGAAAGAGTGATCACTTAGGAACTTTACTTTAGGGATAAAGAAATAGATTTTTATCCATTGAACTTCTAGTATTTTGATCTGGTTATATGTACCCTCATTGTTGTTTTAAAACTTTTTTTTTCCTTTTGATAATTTCTGTGATTGGGAAGGTGCCCGGAACATCGGGAGAATTCCGACTTATTCAGTCTTGAGTCGGTGGCGCTTTAATTAAGTAAATTTTCTCTTCTTTGTTACCTCATTGTTTTTTACTCTTAAGAGTAACAAAGAGCGTGGCACTGGCTCACTAAAAAAATATTCAGACCTTTGAGTATTTCCGAGCTTTTTTTCTCTCTCGCTCTCTCAGACTTGAGATTAATTAAAAGATGCCATAATCACAAGATATTTTTTTTAGTCTAAATAAGTGTGAGATTTTTTTAATATTGCAAAATTGTTTTGCAATAGAGGTTGAGGTAGATCAAACTAAATAAATTGTTCTTTTATTGCATAATGGTGAAAAACTACAAACGTAAAACAAATAGACAAAATGGTCAGAGCAAGGAATGAGAGAAGCGATTCGACTTGTTAGAAGTGGAGAAATGGGCCATGAAAAAGCAGCTAACAGTTGTAAAGTACCCTTAGCAACTCTAAACAGAAGATGCAAAACAAATAAGGACATTTCTGATGCTGCCAAAAAATCATTGGGCATTTTAAAACAATATTTGACGAAAATCAGGAAAATGAGCTTGTAAGATACCTGCTGGACATGGAACGACGATTATTTGGATTAAGCTTTCTGGATTTTCGATCAGTAGTGTTTCAGTTTGCTACAAAAAATAAAATTATAAACAATTTTAACAATGAAGCAGCACTGGCAAAGCGTGATTGGGTTTATAACTTTTTGAAACGACACCCCCAGATTTCTTCAAGAAGACCTGAAAACACGTCAGCGGCAAGGCCGCAGCGTTTAACAAACCGAATGTAAAAATGTTTTTTGATTTATTGGGACAATTGATGGATAAGTACAAGTTTCCTCCTAGTCGCATATTCAATTGTGACGAAACAGAAATAACAACAGTTCCAAATAAGCCTGGAAAAGTTTTATCGCTAAAAGGCAAGAAGCAGATAGGAGTCTTAACATCTGGTGAACGTGGCACCCTTGTCACGGCCGAAATATGTTTCAGCGCGTCTGGCCAATATATTCCCCCATTATTGGTCTTTCCTCGGGTACGAAGAAATTCTCAACTCGAATTCGGTCTACCAACAGAATCAATAAGTAAGTTTCATCCATCAGGTTGGATGCAATCCCATATTTTTGCACCTACATGGATAAAACATTTTATTAAATATGCAAAACCAGGTGCAAAAGATCCAGTACTTTTGGTATTAGACGGACATGCAACACACACTAAAAATATAAAACTTCTCGATATTGCCAAGAAAAACCATGTTCACATATTAGTTATTCCTCCACATACCTCTCATCGTGTACAACCCTTGGATGTGGGATTTATGGCTCCGTTCTCCGTTAAGCATTTATTATGAACAAGAGGCCAAGTGTTGGTTGCGAAACAATTCTGGCAAAGTCGTCACTTTATATGAAGTTGGAAAATTATTCGGTACAGCCTTTCAGCGAGCGGCAACGGTTCAGAATGCAATCAGTGCATTTGAAAATACTGGAATAAGTCCATTTGATCCGCATGTATTTTCCGAAGAATTATTTTGCCCAGCAGAAACCACCAATCAAACTGTTCGCCAGGTTCAAAATCAAAATTTTCCAGTGTCAAGTGAACGCCATCGTACATCATCTCCTCAGCAGCTTGCAGAGACACTACCAGCGCAAGACAATATTGGCTCGCCACAACCAGGTTGTTCTAAAGACTCGTCAACACCAGATTATTCCAATGACTCTTCACTATCACGTTGTTCTGAAGAATTGTCACCACTAGGTTTTTCCAATGGCTCTACACAACCAGGTTGTTCCGAAGACACGTTAAATCCAGGTTTCTCCAAAGACAAAGCCCCACCGAGACTTACACAAGAGCCAAATAATCAATATTTCTCTCCTCATGACATTGCACCCCTTCCAAAGGCTAGCCCTAAGTTAAGGAACAATTGTAGGCGTGGAAGAACCATGACTTTAACATCGACACCCAACATAGAAGAAATTAAACAGACAGCTGCAGAAAAATCAAGCGTGAAATCAGACCGAGTAAAAAAGCGAGTTAATCTGGATACAAAATTTATTACAAAAGCAAAAAAAACGAGGCAAGACTATGAAACTGATTCAAGTCAATCCTCTATATATGTTGAGAATTTGTATGACGATTTGTTTGATTTTGATAAATCAGATAATGAAGTAATATCGAAGCAAAACAAATTGACGTCAGAGAAAGTTCAATTAAATCAGCTGCAGACACAAGATTTTGTACTGGTTGAACTGAAAGAGACAAAAGGGAATACCAAAAAAATATTTGTTTCCCAGGTGATAGCAGAAGTTAATGAAGAAGGAACAATAAAAGTTAAATTTATGAGGGCGTACCGTCAATCGTCTAATATTCTCGTGTTTTCCGACGTTGATGATGAATGCATAATCTACGAACATGAAGTAGTTGGTGAATTGAAAAAAGTCGAGCACCTGCGTTATGGCAAAATTAAATTTTGTTAAATCGCAATATCTTTTCCAATTTGCCCACCACAGGTTTTCGTTTTGCCCCGTATGTGGGGTAATTGAAAAAATGCATTATGTTTGATTTTTCATATTTTTTTCGTTTATTTTAGTATAATTATCATGTATTCATGTACCTTTCATATTACTTGACATTATTTAAAGCCTTTCATTTCATTATCAACTCTTGTTTTTTTTTAATCAAATCAAAGCTTAGGTATACCATTTTGCCCCACACTCCCCTAGATATTGATTTCGTTAAAATCTCAACTGTCGTTCACTTGTACTTGATTAGGCATTTCCATGTGACGTCACTACAAATGTCAAATACCTATCAAAAAACCACTGATCGAGGGCAGGCGGTCACAAAAATACCATCTTTGCTGTTCGCAACACGTACGTCACAATGGACAATTTGCACATTTTTTGGAAATATGAAAAATATTGTGAAAGGCCCGTTTCTTATAAAACACCTTTATTCTCCAAAAACACACAAAATAAATCAAAATGCCTCCAAAAACACCCACTAGCTTCAATAACCCGAATAATAATCCCCTTTCCTGCGCCTAGCTGTTAGGGGATGCTGTGTTGTCACGTCCTCTTCTTTCTCCCTAAAGCGCCCGCCATCAGGTGTACGTCCGAAAATGTACCGGAACATTCGGCCATCTTGCAAAAATTGATGTCCTCATTAATGCACCCTTGTAGCAAATCGGCCAGATCCTGCCTATCTATCGCCTCGCCATCACTCTCAGAGTAGCTACTTGCACTATCACCGGTGTTAGATATTATAAGATGTGGCAACACTGAGATAGGATATTTTAGACAGAATGAGTTTGACAGGAGGATAGAGGCTTTTTTAGTTTCGGTTGATACATAATAAGTGTGGAGGAAAATAAATCAGTGTTTGCTGGAACCCAGTTGTGTTTGATTAAGTGTAAAGACACAACATAATGGCGACGAGGATGTGGCTTAATTATGTTTCATCTGACGAAGTCTGCAGTTTGTCGAAAAAGTGAAACCATAAAGTGAAAAACTTTTGGAGGTTAGGAAATCTGAAGTTCAGAAGAAAGTTGTCTCGTGTCTAGAGTGAAGTCCCGAAGAAGTTGAAATAGGAAACAAAATAAATAAGTCCAGTCACAGTCAGTTCATCAGGTCAGTAAATTTGCATCAAACTTGCCAAAATGTTGATAGGGAGTATTGAGCCATTTAGACCAAAGGAGAGTGATGTAAACTCATATTTGGAGAGAATGGATCAATTATTTGAATGCAATTGCATAGAGACCGATAAAAAAGTGTGCATGTTCCTAACACTTATAGGGGCAGAAGCGTATGGAGTTCTGAGAGATTTATTGTCGCCTGGTCCACCTAAAGACAAATCATATGATGCATTAAAAGAGGTCCTATTAAAACATTATAGTCCTCAGAAGTTAGTTATAGCGGAAAGATTTCAGTTTTATGGTGCCAAACAAGAAAGTCATGAGGATATTTCAATGTTTACGCTAAAATTAAAAAATTTAGTGAAGAATTGTAAGTTTGGTCAATTCATGGACGAGGCATTAAGAGACAAATTTGTCTGTGGAATTAAAAATGAGGCGATTAGGAGGAAATTATTGACAGAGGAGCCCTTGGATTTTGGAAAAGCAGTCAAAATTGCTTCAAGTATGGAGTTGGCAGAAGGTCAGGCCAGAGCGTTAGGAGCAGAAATGGTAAATAAATGTCAGGTTGCGGAAAAGAGGATTCAACAGAAGTCACAGAATGGTATGTCAGAGTCAGGCCAGTCTCTACGTCAGTTTGGCAGTCAAAAAAGTTATAATGGTGGTCAGAAGTGTAGCAGATGTGCAAGAGCTCATACAGATCTGTCTAAGTGTCCTGCAGTCAATTGGAAGTGCTTCGGATGTGGTAAACTAGGCCATACAGCAAAGTCATCGATGTGCCATAGGAACAAACTTCATTTTACTGAGGACGAAGAATTGATTGCAGAGCAACATGAAGAGCATGGTGAGGAGGATGAATTGGTTGAGGATTTGGCGTATTGGTCCCGTATTTATGAAAATGAGGAAGTGTTTCGATCAGTGACATCCGGTGAGCATAGTCCAGCTAGTGTAAGTGTGCTCATTAATAATAAAGAAATCAAAATGGAAATAGACACAGGTGCTAATAGTACAATTATACCTTTGAGCGTGTATCAATCATTGTTTGGAAGTGCAGCTTTGGTCAAGCAAAATAATTGTAAGATCAATACTTTGTTTGGTGAAGTATCTAACTCAGTCTATAAAGCTTGGGTGAAGGTGCATTTTGCGAACAAGGAGTATGATATGGAACTTAAGGTTGTTGATTATAACAGTAATATTTGTCTTTTGGGCAGGTGTTGGTTAAACAAACTAGCACCAAATTGGAAAAATGATATGTTTAAATCGAATTTGTCTGTAATATCTGTATATAACTTATTGTCACAGGAGTCTATTGATGATAAGATCGAAGTACTGAAACATAGTTATTCTAGTATTGTCAGCAAAACGGGGTGTATTAAGGAGGTTGTGGTTAATATTAAGGTTCTGGGTGGTTCGGTGCCAAAATTTTGTAAACCGTATAGAATTCCTTTTGCTTTAAAAGATACTGTTGAGGCAGAAATTAAAAATTTAGTCAAAGAGGGTATATTAGAGGCTGTTGATACGTCAGAATGGGCAAGTCCAATTGTGGTGGTTCCAAAACCAGATGGCAAAGTTCGTATATGTGGGGATTTTAAACAAACAATTAACCCGTGCATTGAAAATCAATATTATCCACTGCCCACAACGGATGAAATATTTGCATCACTGTCTGGGGGTAAGATCTTTTCAGTTATTGATTTAAAAAATGCTTATTTGCAATTAAAAGTAAGTGATGAAAGTAAAAAATTATTAGTTGTGAATACACCAATTGGGTTATATGCTTATACACGTTTAGCTTTTGGAATAAAGTCTGCTCCGCATATTTTTCAGTCGGTGATTGATCAAATTTTGAAAAACATTGAGGGGGTACACTGTTATCTAGACGATTGTTTGTTAACAGCTAAAGATAATGTTGAAATGAATGAGAAATTGGTGAAAGTTCTGGATAGATTAAAACAGTATAATGTGGGAATAAATTGGCAAAAGTGTAGGTTTTTCGTTAAAAAGGTCGATTTTTTGGGTCACACTTTGTCAGGTTCGGGGGTTGAACCATCTACAAATAAATTAGAAGCTATTTTAAAAGCACCAAAACCAGTGAATAAACAACAATTGCAGTCCTATTTAGGGTTATTGCATTATTACGCAAAGTTTATTCCCATGTTAGCTGAGAAAGTGACTCCCTTATATAAACTTTTAAGAAAAGATGTTTCTTGGGTTTGGGATAAGCAAGTAGATGATTGTTTTGAGAGAAGTAAATTGTTTTTGACATCGACCAATATTTTAAAGACATTTGATCCAAAGCTACCTATAATTTTGTCATGTGATGCATCAAACTATGGGGTTGGAGCCGTTTTAGCGCACATATTACCAGATGGAAGCGAAAGACCTGTAATGTATGCTTCAGCAACGTTATCAAAATCAGAACAAAATTATAGTCAGCTTGAAAAAGAGGCCTTATCTATCATTTTTGGGGTCAAGAAGTTTCATAACTACTTATTTGGTCAAAAATTTACCCTGTATAATGACCACAAACCCTTGCAAACGATTTTGTCACCAAATAAAAATTTACCAGCTTTAGCAGCAGCTAGATGTCAACGCTGGGCTGTGGTTTTGTCAATTTATAACCATGACATAAAATATCGAGAAGGGAAAAATATTCAAAATGCTGACGCTTTTTCTAGGCTACCATTAAAAAATTCAAAAAGTGGGGAGTCAGTTAACTATTTTTCGGTTGTTAATAATAGTATTCCATTATCAGCCATAGATATTGCTCGTGAGACTAGGAGAGATAGAATTTTATGTGGGGTTACTGATTTTATATTGCATGGGAGGCCAAACATAAAGCAAATTGACAGGGCATTTGTTCCTTATCACAAAATAAGAGACTATTTAAACCTGGACATGAATTGTATTACTTTTAATAATAGAGTTATTATACCAGCTCAATTAAGAGTTCAGGTCTTACATTTGCTTCATGAGCAACACCCGGGCATTGTAAAAATGAAAATATTAGCACGTCAGTATGTTTATTGGCCTGATATTAATAAAGAGATTGAAAGTTTGGTAAAAGCGTGTGAGTGTTGTCAGTTGATGGCAAGCAATATTCCTGATGCTCCAATGACATCCTGGACATGGTGTACTAGAAAATGGCAAAGAGTACATTTAGACTTAGCTATGAAAAATGGTATTAAATTTCTTGTTTTGATTGATGCAAGTAGTAAGTGGGTGGATGCTTGGATTTTAAAAGCAACAACAGCTAGTGATATAATTGCATGCTTGAGACAAACATTTGCTATATTTGGGTTGCCAGATGAAATTCATTCGGACAATGGTCCACCATTTGGTTCAGATGAGTTTATAGCATTTTGTAAAGCACAGGGCATTAAGGTTTTGAAATCACCACCCATTCATCCTAAATCAAATGGCATTACTGAAAGAAGTATTCAGACGTTTAAAAATAACCTTTTAAAGCAGGAATTTGACTTGAAAACGTCGGTAAAATCGAACCAAGAAAAATTAGATAATTTCTTATTTTACTACAGAAATATACCACATAGTTTGACTCAAATTTCACCTGCTGAACTGATGTTAAAACAAAGACCTAAAACAAGAATATCCATGTTAAAGCCTATTTTTAATAAATTTGTTCAAGATAAGCAAACACAATTGTTGGAAAAAAATAACAGAAAGGAAGAATTATCCAGATATATTAGCTTTGTTGAGGGGGAAAAGGTTTATGTAAAAAACGTTAGGAATGAAAACACTAAATGGAGTCATGGAATTGTTAAAGTTAAGGTCAGTCCTGTTACCTATATTGTTTTAGTTGGAGAGCATGCTAGACATGTACATGTAGATCATTTAAGAAAATGTCAAACTTTTGGTTGTGAAAATGTAAATCTAGAAACCAATACACCAGTAATATCAGAACCTGTAAAGGATTCTCATAACATGTCAGATAACTTAAACATTTCGAAATCTCAAAATGTATCAGAATCACCAATTGAGCCAATGGAAACTGAGATGTCTTTCCAAAATCCCAACTGTGAAATTACCGACAGACCATGTAAGGAAAACATTCCTTTTGTGGATAGTTTTTCCGCTCAGAAAAATTGCGACACAGAGGGTTTAAGAAGATCATCTCGGGTAATTAAAAAACCTGCTAGATATTTAGATTAGTGGATAGTTGTGTTAGTAATCTTTTCTTTAAGGAAAGAGAAATGTTAGATATTATAAGATGTGGCAACACTGAGATAGGATATTTTAGACAGAATGAGTTTGACAGGAGGATAGAGGCTTTTTTAGTTTCGGTTGATACATAATAAGTGTGGAGGAAAATAAATCAGTGTTTGCTGGAACCCAGTTGTGTTTGATTAAGTGTAAAGACACAACAACCGGGTGCAACACTACTATATCGCCTCAAAGAGTCAATCGCCACTAACGCCTTGAAGGATTTATACCCTCGTATACCTTTTACACCAGTAATGACATATCTATCATGCCCTATCACCTTGACAATCCGATATGGACCATCGTACTTGTTTATCATTCTCCGATTCACGCCTTTTTCCCCTGAACAAGTACCCGCCTGTCGCCATAGTACTAAATCACCCCCCTTGTAGGTGTCGCCAGCAGTTAAAGCTTTTCGTCTACGATCGTAAAACGCCTTCATTTTACGCCTCGCCTTAGTCAGGTTTTCAGTCGCCTTCGCACGCCTGCAATTTACAGCTGCTCTTATGTCATCATATGATTCACCTTCAGCTACTTTTGCATTCGCTATCTGCACATCGCCAGACAGCTCCGCATTAACGCCATCATTATGTGCAATGAGCAACTGAGCCGGGAAAAACCCAGTGCTCTGATTCACCCTTGCCAGAATCTCCATCAATGAATCCGCATGGTCATGCTCCCTAGGGAACGCCTTCTTGAGGGTCACCTTCCATGGCTCCCATGACAAGTCGTAGTCTTCCAACCTATTGTACCATGCTCTTGCAGCGCCTTGCAGTTTCGCATGCACGAAATAGGCCCTTTCGTATGCCGACCAGTCATGGATTTCGCCTAATTGGTCGATCTTGTTCAACCACCTGATAACATTGCAGTCACGACTGTCAGGATCAAAGGGCTCAATAATATCGCCACCTGCCCTTGTCAGCGTCCCCGAACAACCGGAACTACAAGTAGAATTCGCCCTCACCCACTTTGCACCTTGGTTGGATTCTACCTCCTGTAAAGAGAGAAAGATCGGGTGAGTCCCACCCGATCTTTCTCGCCTTTGTTCGGCTTGCCTCAACGCCTTGACAGTCTCCTTTGCCACAATTTGTTGAATGCTTTCCGCCAAGCCGCCTTTCAACAATTGTTCCACCATGCTTGCTGGATTAGCGATTGGAAGCGCCGTCGCTCTCACCCTCACCTCCTCAACATCAGGCTCGTAATCCAACTCAGAGTGCTCGCCTTCACCCCCGTCATCCATCTATTTATCCGCCATGCCTTTCCCCACGCCGAATAATGGATTCGCCCAATCTGTTGACACCACAACAAGCCGGTTATTTAGGATAAAATTCGCCTTATATCTCCAATAACTACACCAAAACCAATTATTAACTACAATAATCAGCTACACCTTTGATAAAATACAGAAATATACGCCCTACTTTGGTATTTTACCGCCAATACCCCATAAACAAATTCACCGGTATTCACACTACTTCTTGTTTCGCCCGGAAAAAACACCTTTTCCACCACAAATCACCACTGAAAACCACTTTAGGTTATCCCACTTCTGATCTGTGAAAGGCCGTTTTCTTATAAAACACCTTTATTCTCCAAAAACACACACAATGAATCAAAATGCCGGCAAAAACACCCACTCGCTTCAATAGCCCGATTAATAATCCCCTTTCCTTGCGTCGCCGTGGAAGGCGATGCGCTGCGCCTAGCGGTTAGAGGATGCTGTGTTGTCACGTCCTCTTCTTTCTCCCTGATGCGCCCGCCATTATGTGTACGTCAAAAAATGTACCGTTACAATATTATTATTATAAGTAGGTACTGATACCATCAATGTTCAAAGAATCCATCTTCGAACCCTATCAATGTAGTAATCTTCGATTGAAGAGCGCCAATCAACATTCACGACGACACAGAATACATTATTTATCTCCGTCTGGCGTATTGACTGTGATGAATCCCTCTCTCTGGAGACGGTTATTTAGATGTAGATGTAGATGTAGATGTTTCAGAAGGTGGCTCACGCCAAAACCTGCTTAGGCCTCCTGGGCCCGTTGCAACCCACAATAGATAGAAGTGAGATTATTGAAGGCACGACGCTTTCGCGAAGCTCAGCAGGTCCCTAAAATAGATCCCTTCCAATTCCTGGAGTTTTGTGAGTTCAGCTCCGAAGTGTTCCATCCTAATGCTAAGAAGAGCCGGACATTCCGTTAGGATGTGGTCTATGGTCTCTACTTCTTCAAGGCACCACCTACAGTCTGAATCTTCCCCGATCCCGATCCTATGGAGGTGACCCTTCAGGTTCATGTGACCAGTTAATAGACCAATCATTGTGCGGAGGTCTTTTCTGCTCATATTTAGGAGCTCTTTGGTTCTGCCCGTATCAGGTCCTGTTATCATTGCCTTGGCATGTAGCATACCAGGGGCATTATTCCAGCATAGAGTGGCCTTTTCGAGTAGAAGTTTCTTCGCCTCGCCCATTCCTATTGCTTTAGAGATGCCAATCATTGGTTCGGGTCCTATCGGCCTGTGCGATGAACCACTTTTGGCAAGTCTGTCAGCTTCAATGTTCCCCTTTATACCGCTATGGCCCGGGACCCAAATTAGCCTCACCTTGTTGTTATTTTGAATTATCTTATGCAGAACTTTTTGCATTCTAGGACTGCTTTAGAGTCTACTGCATTTCTCACAACAGCCTTTAATGCTGAAGTGCTATCTGAACAAATGTTGAAAGTTCTGTGATTTGTGCCGCTCTCAAGAATGTTATATGCACATTGTGTTATGGCGAAGATTTCGGCCTGTAGGATCGAAGCGTGAATCCCGAGCGAGAAGGTTATTGTCCCACCCGCTCTTGCAGTAGCCATCAGTAAACCACCACGACCCTTCTTGTGTTTGAACTGGCCTGTTCTGATCCGTCCAATCCTCTGGTCTAGGAATAATCAGCTCAGGCGAGCTACCAGCATAGAAGATTGGAGTCATGTGGTCGGAGTGCATTAGCAGCACTCCATCTTTTATCTGGGGTTCACTCATGATGACCGAGTGTCCCTTGTTCCTCAGCTTCAGATGTTCCAGACAGTAAAGACGGTATGCTGTTCTGAGTGCAACACTCTCTACAAACAAGTGCAGTGGGGGTAGCTCCAGGATTACCTCCAACGCTCTCGCTGGTGTGGTCCGTACTGCGCTTGTTATACTGATGCATCCCATCCTTTGAACCTTATCCAGTTGCCTTTGGATGTATGCTTTCTTAGTTGCGGGCCACCATACTATGGCTCCGTAGGTGATCAGAGGTCTGATAACCATTGAATAGATCCAGTAAACTATTCTGGGTTTCAGTCCCCATGTTGTCCCTATAGCTCTTTTGCATGCCCATAGAGAGCATATGGCTTTCCTAGAGCGTTCTTCGATGTGATCTTTCCAGGACAGTTTCTGGTCAAGAGTTACTCCTAGGTATTTGACCGTTTTCCTGTATTCCAGGACTCTTCCTGAGAGGGATATCTGCGGTTTGAGTCCTGATTTGTATTTCCTGGTGAATAACAGGATTTCGATCTTTTCGGGGTTGATCCTAAGTCCTTCAAGGGAGCACCACTGTTCTATAATTCTCAGGGCTCGCATTGTGGGTGCTCTCAGCTCCTGAATGTGGCTACCCGTCGTTAGGATCACCAGATCATCAGCATAGGCCTGTGTATACAATCCCGAATCGTTCAGCTGCTTCGGCAGGCTGTCCACCACAAGACTCCAAAGGAGAGGGGATAGGAGACGGTTATTTAGCTCCACCCCGTTTTCGATCATACAGTGAAATTTGCGGTCTCTTTCCTACTTATTTAGTATATTTTTGGGTATTTTGTTTTTTTTTTTTTCGCTGATGACTTTCAAATATAATTTTTTTGACTATGAGTATCCCTTACGGTTTACAAGATCCCCATGCATATACTTGAATTTGTGACACCCTGTATGTATTTGAAAATCACTTTTAAAACTGAATGGGACTTGGTTTTCATAGCACGCTTATGTTGCCAAGAGTTAGGACAAAAGGGTCCGTATTTTCGCTACCAGGCCGAACAAGAAACTAAATCATTGAAAAACAACAAGCATCAGGCTTCAAAATTTTGACTATAAAAATTTGATTATTCACTAGATTCCACAGTGTCTCAAATTTTCAAAGCAACATACTGCCCTTGGCAATGTTTAGGATATATATCGGCTGCTAGAAACGACGTTACAAACGTTCATCTGTTGAAGTTTTTGATTTTCATGGAAGGTGAATCAGCCTATATTTGAAGATATATTTGAAGATTTTTGTAATGGCCCTGTCAACGTAAACTTTCATCTGATTGCCTTACGAGTGTATATTTGTTCAATATTTTTATAGGAATTATTTTCGTTCTTGTCTCTGGCACCAATAGCCCGGGGTGCCACAAATAAAGTAGATACTTTTTCCTTCAGAAGATTTTTATCCCGACGTTCTATTTCCAGCTCTAACATGCTCTTCGAATTATTGTTAATAGTTGAAATATCTGAATCAGACGTTCGGTTTTATATTGATTTTCACTCTAATTAGACTTGCATGTTTCTCTGGTACCAATCAACTTTTTTTCAAACGAAGTTTCGATTTTTGCCACTTCTTTTATTATTTTTACTTGGTTTCATTTCACTGCTAATTCTTCATATGATTATGACTTGATTTTTTAATATTAACACTTGCTTAGCCAAAATTATTTCATTAACCATACCAAGTTTCTCAATGGACAATTTGCATACATTTTCAAATTACTTGAAATTTTATAAACGTATTCTAGACATTATTTGAAAGTCACCAGCGAAAAAAAATTTTCGAAATACCCAAAAATACATTAAATAAATGAAAAAGAAGACGCGAATTGCACTGCATGATCGCAAAAGGGGTGAGGCCATATTATTATCCCGAGAGAGAGAGAGTCATCTCAGTCAATACGTCAGACGGAGATAGATAGTGTATTCTGTGACGTATTGGATGTTGATTGGCGCTCTTTAATCGCTGATTACTACATTATTAGAGGTCGTAGGTTGATTTTTTAAACATCAATGGCATCAGTACTCACTAATCCTTATATTTTTCATATTTCCAAAAAATGTGCAAATTGTCCATTAGCTTGCCTACCTATAGCATTTGCTTCGGTCTCAAAAACGCTACTGGTCATTGATTTAACCTTGAAACCATACTTTTGTATAGTTCACATCAATAATATATCTATCAATCATAGTGATATTGTTCTCGGAATTAGGAAAAAACGATTGAAAGTAAGTATTTTGCAAACCAAATGCTGTTCATTTTATATGATAAGGAACATACACCCAAATAAAAACACATAAGATGTAGCACTATTAATAAACCTATTTTTGTGCAATTTTGAAGAAAATCCTGGTATGTTGTTCAGGAACAACTTTTATATTTACATTTTTTTGAAACCCTGCATGTGGGGTGTGAAAAATTGTAACCATAGACCCGGTACAAATAAATTATAAAACATTCGACCAAAACCCTGAAAAGAACTTTTTTTTATCTATTCTAGCATCATTCTAACTCTCTAGATAAATAGAGTGGCACTTTTTATGTGGGTATGGTACCTGGTGATCGCAAGTCTTTATCCACAAAGATTTTTCAAAATGTTTTAGCATGTTCAAGATAGTTCAGACCACTGAAAATAATAGAATCAAGCTGATAGTGGTTCCTTCTGGCTGTGAAAAAAATGGCGAGTTGTCAAAGCCAAAGTTCAAGACAGATAAATTAATTAAAGATCCTTGGTCCGTTCCTGATAATACGTGGTTTTAGATGAGATGCAAGCTGAAGAGGTATAACCAACTTAATCAAGAAATAGCCGATTAAGAACTAGACAGGATGCTGGATAAATATGAAACAGATCCAAAAGAAAAAAAAACAGGTTGATCCCAGCAATTTAATCCAAAAGAAGCGAGCATGAGTAATTTTTCCTAACCCACGCAAGAACGGCAATGTTAATGATTTTAACAGCTTCGCTGAATCCTGTTTGGTGAGTTATCTATATCAATGATCACGAAGTTCAGAAGTACAAATGAGTCATATTTCCTAAGTCTGGGCGAGCACAGAAACAGCAAAACTGTTTTAGTCAAAAAAGTCTTTGTTTTAGACTTTTTGTCATTTGTGACTGTGACTAAATGAGCTTAGGTATGTGACCGGCGATTGATTAGTGTGCGGCTGTATGTGCATGTCCTTTTCATAGAAACAGCTAAGTACATGGATTTTTTCAAGTTAAAGACGTTGGTGACTTAAACTGTTTTGCTCTTTCTGTGTGCGGCTGGACTAAGTTGGTTATCATTGTTTTTTAATATTTTCAGGCATCAGATGAATCACCTATTCTAGTAGCATCACCAAAAGAACCTCAACGTGTGATCAATATTATTTCACATAAGTTGATCAATATAGATAACGAAAACATCTATCTAGACCAATCAACAAAAAAAATGTATTAATGGAGGGTATCGAGGAAATCGACGAAGTACCAGAAAAAGAATATATGGTCCTTAAAGACATCAAAAACACGAATGGTGACTTAACCACAGAAAAGAAATTAGCTGAAGAAAGTGAATTAATGAACAGGGAAGTTTTTGATTGTCAAACAAATGCCAAACTCAATGAAAAATTGGATACAATTTTGGCAAACCAAGCAGTAATAACGAGAAATCAAATAATTATTGTGAATAAACTCGAACAATTAGCTACCAAGAAAAACCAAGACATTATAATGAAGGAGTTGGCCAAAATCGAGACGATGATAGAACTAGTTGGTACCCAAACATCATGTGAACCATGTGTCCAATAAAACTGATATCAAGCGATCAACCATCAATACAGATATCGAAACCATTCATGATTTAAAGAGTTTATCAGTGCTGGAACAGAAACTTGAAGACAAACAAATTATGGAGGAATATATAACAAAATCAGGCTATATCTGTGGAACCAGTGGCAATGGAAACGGTATCAACTATGCCTTTACTCTAGTTGACAGGTTGTTTGATCGTCAATTCATGACTTTGTGTTCCTGGGCAGGTGGTGCCCGGGAGAAAAGAGAGAAAATTGCGCTCAAAGTTCTTAAAAACGTCATTAACCTATTTGCTAAAGTTGTGCGGCTGTCCGATGATAATTTCACATTGGCAAACACTGCAGAGTTTTTAAAGAATGTATTAAGAAATTCAACAAGACGAAGTGCATGTAATTTGAGTCAATGTTCATCTGTCAAAAGAAAACCAAAAAAGTTAAGTTACCAGAAAAAGGGAAAGGCAGAAAACGTAACAATAGAAATCACAGAAAACGTACATGCAAACGAGAATGAAGAACTTACAGAACAGCTGGTTACTGAGGGCTTGCACTGCAGTGATGTTGAAGAAAGTGTGGAAACAAATAATGAAGAATTAGTGCAATAGTAATTGTCGATGTTATTAATAAGTATAAATGGTATGGAAATCAATCTTGAGTTGGCTGTAGCCTAGTATCTATTTTTTATAACTATTATCAAGTGTTTTTCAATTTATTTTGTCTAGAAGTATATTTTGAGTTTATGATGAAAGGTGTGAATAAAAGCCTTAGTTTCTCTTCAAACGCTTTTTATTTCTTGAAAATAAGTATGTATATTGCTAAAACACTATAAGCATAATGGTTGATTGATTTTACAACACAAATATTACATGTTCAAAATATACTTAATGATGCAACTCTGAGTGTTAAAACAATATCTACTTATTCTTCTGTATGAATAAACATAACGGTATCAAAACGAAAATAGAACAGCGCATTTTTTTAGCCAGAAAACCATTACATACTTTTAACGTGAAAATTCACAAAATAATTATACAAATAATGAGTATATAATATTATATGTGATAATCATAATATGTATACTTAATATCCAATCTTAAATAATGACAACTAATTTTTTCTCAAATTTATTTTGTAATAGATATGTAGATAATTAGCAGTCAAATTAAACAATGAGATATGGATATAAAAATGATTATTCCTGTTTATTTTTCATAAGGTGTACAACAAAGAAAAAAATATGATTTGATTGTTATGGTATACAGCTACTAACCAGTGTTGCCAACCTTTTGGAATAAAATTTCTCACAATGACAATGAAAATTTCCCATTTCACAAAAAAAAATCCCACGAATTCTAAAAAGAATGAAATACTATCAATGATCTATAATAGATGCATAGGTACTTCTTGTTCTGCTGATTAATGATTAAATTATTTCAATTAATGACTTAAGTATTATGCCTGCCAAGGTAATATATTTCCGAGTATATTTTAAATAGTAAAGGATTAATGGACTAATCCCATTTCTCTGGTGATAATTTCTTATTACCATTTTGTAACATTTACCCGAGGAGTGTCTCACTCCCGAAATACTTGTACGTTTTCTCCCGAAATCGCGGAAATCCATAGGAAATCTTCAGGAAATCGCGAAATCGCTTTTCAAATCAGGAAATCTTTGACAAAAAATGGAAATCACCAGTGAAATCGGGAAATCCTCCAAAATCACTCAGGAAATCCGAAATCATCAAAATTGCGAAATCGGGGGCATCCCCTAATAATGAAGCACTGTTGCCAAACGTCTGTAGTTTTTAATATTCAAGAGTGTTCATTGATATCAAGAACATAAAATAATCATTAAATGCTATTCATATTTTCGCTTAAATACTTGATTGGATTGTAATCTACTGACTTCAAATCTTCATCGTATCGTTAATCATGATAGTCTGCTCTAGGTGGCAACAGCGTAGATATTTTGACCAGTGAGGTTAGAATGCCAAAACCAAAACATTTAGTTTGTGCTCAGTGAGTAACTAATCCGTTCTAGTCTAGTTCAAGTGCAGTAATTGTGTATTGAAAGTTCGATTGAAAGAAAAAGTACTCAGAGGTAGGTGAGTTTATTATCGTGTTCCTAGTTTTCTTTACAGTTGATCATTCTGTTCAGTCACATAATAATAATTGTGTATATACCGACATTTTTCAAGTCAACTAGATAGTATTATAATATATTATATTCTAGTTTATTGGTCATCAGTTCTCGATTTTCTTATATTTCATGAAGACGCTCCCATATATTACGTTGACTTCTCATTTCGCACTCAAATCCGAGATTTTTTGGTTTTGAAGTAATAAAATAAGTTTTATTTTCCTGTTTTCCATAATTCATTTTCTGTTGATATCAAACCATAAAAATCAGCGTTATAATAATAATAATAATTAGTATTGAATAATGTGAATTCTGTAGGTTTCAAATCTCGTTTCCAATGGAATAATGATTATAATCTAATATTAGATTGATTGACATGGTTAGAGAGCTTGGGCAGTTTCGCGTCTGTTTGGTATAAGGCTCATTGCCGTACCGATTTTCATGTGAGTAGAGGGAAGGTATTGAAGAGGTAGTTGTTTAAGTAGTTGTAACTTATAAATGACATCCGATTTTTTTTGCGTTTAGGCTTGTTTGGTAGTGAATTGTGAGTACTTTCAAATATCGTATACAGAAATAAGTGATAGTTTCCAATGAAATTTCTAGAAGGCGAAATTTGAATTAACAGTTGATCTCATTTTCCTCAATGTTCAATGTTTTTGTAGTTTCTTTGGAACCTCTTTTTTTCTTTTCATCAATAATTCGAGCAATAATTATTATGAGTACCTAGTCCAAGTTACAAAAAATGTTTTTTCGATAAAAGAAAACTTGCTCTGAAGTTATCGATTGAGCAAAGTTAATTCAAATTACTCCTCCTAGAAATTTCCTGAAAACTATCACGTATTACTGGATACGATATTTGAAAGTACTCACATTTTTTAGGTCCAGTAGTTTTCGAGATATGACCGGTGGCCACCCTTGCTCAGACACCCTGTATTTTGGTATGCATTGTTCTCAGTTTTGATACAATATTCTATTTTTTTCAGAAAGAAAGATGGATAGAATATCTCAGTCCAAAGATAGGCTACAAAAGTTACTGGTTGAGTTGAAATTGCTAGAAATTCCAACACACCTGAGAGATCTATCAGCATATACAGCTCACGATAACTATAAATCCTTAGGTAGCTTGAGCGAGGGGGATATAAAAAGAATTGAAGATTTTGCGAGGGACTTTCTGCCCGAATTATTGGATGACAGCGAGAAAGACCAACTTTTTGGCATCTTTAAAAGAAACCCAAAATTATTTCGTATTGTTGACGGTGATCTGAAGCTACTATTTATTCTGAAACAAAGATGCCAACAGATTTGGGATCAGAACGACGAACGAGATCAGTTTGCATCCACCACTTTTTCAAGAGCTCTTTCAACGTCTATAGAGCCGAATTCTTTAAATACTAAAGCAGACCTCGAGACAAATCATATTTTCCAGATGATAATAATTGTTTGGAAATTAAAAAAGCGAAATTAGATGAACCCAGCAGTTGCCAGAAAAAAATGCTTCATGTTAAGCAGCGAGTACAGCAAAACTTAAGTATGTTTATGAGTAGCCCACCAGATGACATGAAAAACGAAGTTTTGCCCTTAGTTCAAAACATCAAAATAGAACTAGGTGACAACTGTGCTTTTGTGAATTGCCCCAAATGCAATCATGTGTCAAAAGCTTATGTTGAAGTGGACAGAGGAAAGATGAAATGGGTAATTTCAAACGTCGCACGACATTTCAAAACTCATTTCAAGACTGTTATACAACCGAGCGTACAACCATCGAACAAAAGTTTAAAAAATAGAAGCATTCTATCATTTTCACAAAGCTCTACGCTCACCTCTACGCAAACAAGTGAAACAAAAAAGCAGTACATGTCTATTGATTCAAGTTCGGTTTCCGGGACTCAAAGCAAAAATGAGCAAGTTTGTGAAGTGCACCCATCTGAGGACTGCTCAAATACAGCAGGAAGTATAATTGGAATTGGAGATGCGGTAGAAGAAAATATCCTACAGTCTAACTATACCGAGAGCTCTCCTTTTGTGGAGAAAACTACAAATGAAAATTGGCTTTGTGGTACTCCAAGCACGTCGCAAAAAGTTTCTCAGAGCAAAAAGGAAACGAGAATTAAGGATCGTGATACATACTTAGACCTGAACCAATCTACATTATTTGACTTTTACGAGATATGTGAAAAAATAGCAGATAGTATTTCTTCACATGTGAACATTTCACCGCAATTATTGCCGAGGTGGAGAGTGATAGCAACGCCGAAATTTTGAATTGTGATACTCCAGAAACGTTTCTTGAAATGATAATTGAAAGTGTAAAAAGGAATTCCAAAACTGTCGGAAAATCTTCAAACCGATTTAGCGATGATATCAAAAAACTTTCTTTATATCTATGTTTAACAGGCGGAAGGTTAGCTTATGAAACATTGCGGGTGAATTTAAATAGTGCCCTTCCTTCTGTTGCAACTATTCATAGAGGTTCCAATGAAGAACGATTCATCGAGGGTCAAGTTAATTTCGAGGAATTGACGATATTTTTGGAAAAACGTCAGTATCCCCCCGTAGTATTTATATCTGAAGATCAGACGGCAATAATCAAAAGGGTGCGTTATAACCCAGCCACCAATCATTTTGACTTACGCTGTTTGGGTCGGACAACAAATTCACCGCAGAAGATGTAGTACTACGGAGTTTTTTAATCAAGGAAGCAGAAAAATATGGGATATCCATTCAAGGATTTTCGTCTGATGCCGATAGTAGATGTCTCAAGGCAATGAGAATGATGTCCGGCTTGGCAAGGTCTTCTTTGCCACTAAACCCTTATTTCCAATTTTTTCAAGTGAGTATAAAAATGGTTAATAATGACTGTTAATGGTATTGTTAAAAACAGCAATTTGGAAATAAGAAAAAAATTATTTTTGTCACCTGTTTATAGCAGTTTGGTAATGAATACATTTTAAGGCAAATTTCACTCCGGACAAACCGGTGCTAGTACAAGACATCATACATATTGCCACAAAGATCAAAACTAGGCTTCTGAAAGCAGACGTTGCCCTGGTTATGGGAAATTTCACAGTATCCAAGCAGCACCTAAAAGATTTGATAGAAACCCACACAAAGGACAAACACTTTGTCATATTTAGATGGTTAGTACATATTATACTGATAAAAAAATAATTCCAGAAAAATCAAAATGGAGGAAATTGTTAATCTCTGCTCTCAATATTATAAGTTTTGTACCAAGGTGATATAAATTTGATGACAGTAATAACACAAACTGGAAGATATGGAAAGTACATTGAATAGAACAAAAAATGCGTGAGACAGTATCCCCAATATTAAAGAGGTCCTAAGCCTTTAACTTTTCCTTCATTGAACCATCGTCATAGCTATCAAGGCTTTCGAAGTGATTGAATTTGCAGCGCTTTTATTCCAAGCAAATAACATAATTTTGTATATTTCTTTCAGAAACCGACAAGATGAATTTTGAACCAATAAATAAAATGTCTGCTCCGGTTGTCACTGCATTACTTGATAAAATTAAAGAAACTGAAGCCACTGCACAAATAATTAAACTTGTCAGATATATCCTCGATTCATTCCTGGACAAAAATTTATCTGTGATCGACAGGGTTTATAAAATATTGTACTCTGTCTTGTTTCTAAGATTTTGGCGTGCATGGGTAAAGAGTCAAACTCACCTTTCTCTTTCCAAAAATTTTATCACGCTACAATCTTACATTTGTACTAAATCAAATGCTCATGGATTATTGCTCCTGGTCGAAAAGTGTCGTAGTCTACCACATACGTTACTGCCATGACTGTCAACCTTGTGAGCAATTTTTCCGATCTACCCGTTCGATGACCAGCACGTTTTCAACAGTTGTCAATGTCGATTTGCTAGATTTCATGCAAAGGCGACATAGGATTCAAACAATCAATACTATCATAACGGACACAAGTAAGTTTTATAGATTTTTGTAGCTCATTGTAATTTACTTCACTTAGTTCTGAATAATAGCAATCGTTTAACTTTTCAAAGTGTATTCAACTGGATTCATTTTACAATTCAATAATACTGACAAGTCGCCCGTGGTAAAAACAACCTAGACAACGGGTTTTTGAACAAACAAAAGTCGTTACCCCGCACCACCAAACAGAATGTTCGGAAATAAAAAAGAACTTGAGTGTCAATGAACATGCCCCCCAACTTGAAGTTGTTAGGCTTCAAAACACATAATGTCCACATCACAAAGTTCAGGCTTCAGGTAACGGACATATTTTTGAAAACCGCGTTTAACTTCACCATTGCTTGTCTTTATCGTCGCCACTCTTGGAATGCCGTCTTTCCCAGGATGAATCTGGATGACTCTGCCAAGCTTCCACTGGGCTGGTGAAAGGTTATCCTCTTTGATAATCACTAAGGTATTCTCCTTGAGGTTGTTCTGGTTGGTTTTCCACTTTGTTCGAGTCTGAAGCTCAGATACAAACTCCTTACTCCATCGTTTCCAAAAATTAAACTTCATGTACTGAATATGCTGATACAAAGACAGTCTGTTCTGTGGGATTGTGCTGACGTCGTATTCTAGTACAGAGGTGAGAGACTTACCCACAAGGAAGTGGGATGGAGTTAGAGGGATAAAATCGTTAGGATCAGAAGATATAGGGGAAAGAGGTCGCGAATTGAGTACCGATTCTACCTGTACTAGCAATGTATACAAACTCTCGAAAGTAAGTAGCGTATCACCTATAACTCGCTTGAGGTGATGTTTCGTGCTGCGCACTCCTGCCTCCCACAACCCTCCAAAGTGAGGCGAGTCTGCTGGAATAAATTTCCAAGTAATGTTAATATTGTCTGCGTGTTCTTCAATATAATTTTTATTATCCTTGGAGAATTTTCCCAACGCTTGCACCTCTGAATTAGCTGCTACGAAATTTTTACCGTTATCTGAGAACACCATGGAGGGACACCCACGGCGACTAGAAAATCTGCGCAAAGCCATAATGAACGCATTTTTAGATCAGTCCGATACTAGTTCCAAATGAACGGCTTTGGTGACAAAACATACAAATTAACATATGTACGACTTACACTTGCGTCCGGAACGACCAATCTTTTCCTTCGTCATTATGGGACCAGCGTAATCTAAACCCACCACATCAAAAGGTTGTCTGGGGTTTAACCTCTCACTGGGTAGGTCACCCATCATTGGATTAGTGATTTTTGCATTGAATCGGAAACATTTCACACATTTATAAAAAAAAATTCTACATTGGGACCTGCCGTTTATTGGCCAAAAAGTACTTCGAACTGTTGCCAAAAATTGTTGAGGGCCACAGTGTAATAACCTAATATGCTCGCTTGAAAGCAGTAAATTTGTGAAATTGTCCTTTTCCGGTAAAATGACAGGATGTTTTTTTTGAAATTTAAAGTTTGATTCTCGAATTCTACCTCCTACGCGCAAGATTTCAGAACCGTCTAAAAATGGATTCAAATCTTGAATCTTACTGTCCTGCGGAACAGGCTTATTGTTTTCGAAACTTGTAATTTCTTTTGAAAAATGTTTTCTTTGGCAAACCTTAACGAGAATCTGTAATGCATAATTAAGCTAACTTACGGTGAGTATGCCATTTTCACGATCACGTTTTGTCCTTTTAGCGTTATTTTTCCATCTAAGCATATAAGCAAGTACTCTTTTTGCCTTGTGCAAAGATGAAAAACGCTCAAGTACGGAACATTTGACGGTCTGACAAAATATGAAAGTGCTGTCATTTTTTCGTAGATGAGGTAAATCTTTCTCGTAACTATCAGCACTTTTAGGCCATTCCGTAATGTCGGATAAAAGAAATAAAGGACCCGACCACCACATGGTTAAGTTTTCTAACTGACTGGGACGAATACCGCTTGATAAAATGTCTGCAGGATTACAATGAGTAGGTGGATGATTCCAATGATTAGTCGACGTATGCTGTTGAATTTGAGAAACTCGATTACTTACAAACGACTGTAATCTACTCGGTTCAGTTTCTAACCATCCCAGTACCACTGTGGAATCAGACCATAAGAATATTTCATGGAATTTTGATCGCATAGATTCAACCACCTGATTTGTTAATTTTGACAAAATAAAAGCAGCGCACAGTTCTGGCCTTGGCACAGTAAGGGTTTTGAGAGGAGCGACCTTTGATTTCGCACAAAGTAATTTTGTAAATACATTACCATTTTTGTCAATACACCGAATGTATAGACAACCAACATAGGCTTTTTCCGATGCGTCGGAAAATTCATGTGTTATGGGCTCATTTATGAGTTTTGAATTCATTTTGAACATTAGTTTATCTGAATATGGATTCCAGACCAATCCTAAAGTTTTAGAATTCTCATTTTCACTCAAACTGTCAATTTTAATATTGTCTCTATTACCGGGTATCTTTTCTAGAACCTCACTGCTATTGGATACAAATTTTCCTAAATTAAAGCAACCTTGCTGCAAAATACTTGTTACGCCATTACAGATGCGCATTACATCTTGCACAGTGTCACTACCTGTAAGCATGTCATCGACATAAAAATCTGACCTTATTATTGCCGAAAGATCCGGAAAGTTTTTTCATTTTCCGCAGCTAACTCAAATAAACATCGAATTGACAAATATGACCCAGCGGTGGTGCCATATGTCACCGTTTGCAATTCATATACCTCAAGCGGTTCATCGGTATTTCTTCTCCACACTATCCGTTGTAAAGGTACGTATTCTTCAGCGACATTCACATTCCTATACATTTTTTCAATGTCCGCAGTAACTACAATAGAATGTTGCCGGAATCTTGGAAGAATAAAAAAAAGACTTTCTTGTAATATGGGACCATTCATCAATGAATGATTGAGAGAGTAACCGGAGGTACTTGGGGCACTGGCATCAAAAACGGTTCGTAGTTTCGTAGTTCGGCTCTCTTCTCGAAGCACACCGTGATGAGGAAGATAGTACGTAATCTTTCTTGGATCTGCATCAGGACTAATTTTCTTCATATGCCCCAATTCGATGTACTCCTGCATAAAATTACAATATAACTGTTTGAAACTAAAATCCTTAAGGAGTTTATTTTTGTCCAAATTTAAAAATCTACTTTTAGCCTGAATGTATGAATCGCCCAATTTTTCTACCGAGTCTTTTAGCGGAAGAGCAACTACAAACCTACCACTTGGTAACCTTTGAACATTTTTGGTAAAATGATCTTCACACAACACTTCCTCTTGCGATAATACTTTAGGGTTGCTACATTTCTCGACTTCCCAAAATCGAGACAATTGTGCTTGGATATCCGCTTCAAAACTTCTAGCAAAATTACAAGAAACCGATTTTGATTCGTGATTTTCCATCGATCCAGAAATAATTCAACCCAATCTAGTTTTCTGCATAACTAGTTTATTTTTACCAAGAACATGCTGTCCATTGCAAATAAGACGCCAAAACAGGTCAGCTCCAATAACCATATCGATTTTTCCTGGTATGTAAAAATCCGGATCGGCAAGTTTTAAATTTGATGGAATATCCAACGCACCAATATCTATTTTCACATTTGGCAACTGCTCGGTGATTTCAGGTGATACAAAACAAGAAATATTTTCAGAAAAATTTTAATGTTGCGACCGTATTGAAATGTCACATTTCAAGTCAACTGAGCATACCATTTCATTTGATCCTTTAACTTGTATGTACGTTTTTTCAACGGTCAAACATAACATGTCACTGAGCGATTTGGTAATAAAACTCGATTGAGCTCCGCAATCTAATAATGCTCGAATATTATGCTGCTTGTTTTTAATGTCGAAGACGCTAACGAAAGCAGTCGATAACAGAACGCCATAATTTACAATACCTGCTGAAAAAGCGTTTGTATTTGTACCCATTGGAGAAATTTCAGATGAAGTACCCAATCCAAGAAGTGCTGTGGATTCAGCGTTGCCAGAAGGGGAATTATTTTCCATATTAGGTGAATTGTTACCATGAGTGGTATTTTCTGTATGCAGTAACGTATGATGTTTTCTATGACATTTGCGACATGTGGAATTGCGACACACTTTTGAATAGTGTCCAAACCGCAAGAAATTTACGCAAAGTTTCAATGCCATGACCCACTTAGACCTATCACCAGTAGACAAACGCAAAAAATCTGAACAACTCTGAATATAATGGGAACCTTCGAGTCTCTCAGATAGTGAAACTTTTGAACAGCGCTCAAGCTTTCATTGTTATGTATCAGGAATTCGTTGGTGTCACGAAATTCAAGCCAATTTAAATTTTTACCACCAAATGTGGGTGATGAAATCTTTGGTTACTTGATTGAATTGTTCAGGTTATCATGCTCACTCTTGACACTAGCAGCACGACCAACATCACTGTGATAGGACATAGGTGGATTACTATTTATGTTGAGTTTTGACAACAAATGTTTCGCAAGGCTAAATTGTTTGTAATAGTGCTCTTTAAAAGCTTCTCTTTCCAAATCCTCAGTATTTAGTAGTTCATCTACTTCGTCTACTGAAATACTACATTCGATTTGCATTTTTAAATCGCTGTACTCATTTATAATAGGCTCAAACCTCTCACACCTTTTCCTTCAACAGGGATTTCCTCAATGTTTTGGTTTTCAAAACCAGCAATAAATTTCGCAAAATTGTAACTTCGCCTTTAATGGCTCTCCGTTTCCGCTTTAATTCGTCCGTGCTAGCAGTTTTTCAAGTAATATAGATCAGAAAATCCACCCTTCAGTAATATACAGAAATTTGCACGACGAAGTAATATTTTTTGATATCGTATTTGATACCTTCGAGAGTCACCTACGAGAGATTGCAACACACTATTAGACAAGTAAACGCAGTAAACTACGGTATTCTCATAACGCCGTAATGCTTACAATGAATTACTTATCGGATACTTGGAAAATAGGAAATGAAAAAGGAATTCTCTCACTCAGCTCTCTGTATGATACTGCTGCCTCTTCTTCTGTAGCAACCATCAATCCATCATTCACCGACAGATAATTGCGTAATGCGGGCACATAGTACAAACTTTAATCTTCTATGGACTATTTTTGCTATTATCCGGCTTCAAGGGACCAAATTATGTAATTTACTTTACTTCAGATTCTTGCTGACGCTACGTGTTTTTTTGGTCGCCTCAGGTTTTGTAACCGCACCTTGACCTCGATTGTAATGCTTTGTTCGTGCTGGTTTACAGGGCAATACATATCACTTCTACTTGGTTCAAAGTGACCTGTATTTCCCTTGATGGAACCATACTCCTTGTATGGGTTTCGGAGGACCGGAAGCAGTCGTTGTTCATACAATGAAAAAAAAAATCAACAGCGGCGTCTAATTGTATGAAAATATATGTAGATACCTGTATTTTCTGTATTTCCCTTGATGGAACCATACTCCTTGTATGGGTTTCGGAGGACCGGAAGCAGTCGTTGTTCATAACATGAAAAAAAAAATCAACAGCGGCGTCTAATTGTATGAAAATATATGTAGATACCATTTTTCTCACTCATTTTACTAGATTAATACCTGCCTATTTTTATCAATAAGTTGGAAGAGCCGTGTCAGGAGCCGTGCCAGTCGATCCTCTTATCACTGCGGATGCCCCCGGGAGTGTGGAGCTTCGTTGACCCGGACGAAGTTCCTCTGCCTCATCATCTCTATTCCTGGACCACAGGTCATACTGCTCTCATTCTGTAGGCTCTCTGCACTCTGGACTCTGCAATCCCTTTGTAGGCCCTCTGTACTCGCTAAGCGTGCGAGAGTGATCGTGAGGCGCATCCACCAAATGTCACGATAAGCGTGAGATTGGGCCTTCGTCTGGACCCTCACCTATCGTGCTCCAGGGACGTAGCCGTCAGTCGGGAGTGAAACTAGGGCAGCACATATCAACATCTATTGTTTCTCCAAATACAGCCTACAGCACACACAGTGGGATGAGCATGTTGGACCTTGGTCAGTCCGGGTCCCAACCTTAGACTCGCTGCGGGGGCAGAAGTGTACAGTGTACGGACTTGTTGTCTTGTGACTGGCACTGCTCGTGGGATCGGAGTAATCACGTTTCTTCCAAATCCTTGATTAGCGTATCGGGCTTCTATTTATACCAGAAAAGTGCCGAGTAAGCATGGCCTGGTTGTGCGTCGTCCGTTTGGGTGGGTTGATTTACTCCATGTTCCTTTGATCCGTTCGTATTCACATGACAATAGCAGTCGTTTAACTTTTCAAAGTGTATTCAACTGGATTCATTTTACAATTCAATAATACTGACAAGTCGCCCGTGGTAAAAACAACCCTTGACAACGAGTTTTTGAACAAACAAAAGTCGTTACCCCGCACCAGCAAACAGAATGTTCGGAAATAAAAAAGAACTTAAGTGTCAATGAACACTCATGTATATTGATATTCAAAACACTTTTAGAAGACAGATTCATATTTCCTAGAGAGGGAGGAAGATTAGGTGTCCGAAAGGCACTTCTGGGTAAAATGCCTGACATCAGTACTTTGAAGAAAACTATTGAATCTTCTAAAAAAGCCGTACTTGGTGACGCCAAAAATCTAGGAATGGATTTACCAAAAAGTGCTGTAAGAGAATTAATTTCTGTGCCAAAATTGATACAGTTCCAGGAACATATTGCTAAAATCAAAAATGAAGAACAAGTTGAAAGTAGGGCAGATGAGTATGAAATTAGAGATATAGAGGAGGACTTGGAAATACTTAGTCAGTTCAAAAATATCAACATTAAAGACTATACAAAACCAACCCAAAATGAAAGCATTGCGTACGATAAATCACTTTTGAAACTACACATCGACAACAAAGATGTTATAGTACGAAAAAGTACCATTTGTTGGTTGTTGACGGAGAAAAAAGGTCGTATTTCCAGCGATCGTTTAATGAGATGTAAGGGTATGTCTGCGAAATCGAACAAAAATCTAAATTCGAATTCTGTCGTTATAAAAAGACCCCGAAAAAAACGCCTCATCAATAAGCAAAAAAAGAAGTCTTTTAATGTTGATACCGAGATTTTGAGTGATACTTCGACCGAGACAGAACCGCCGCTAGAAAGTGAGCTGGAAGCAGAAAGTCTTTCTGATTTTGATCCTGAGTCGGAAAAGGAGGAGAGAGACAATGAGGACACTATCGACATTAAAGTAGGAAAATATTACGCCGTTATTTATAATAAATGGTATCTAGGAAAAGTTATAAGTATTGGCGATTCAATTGAAGGAGACACATTTAACATCCAATTTCTGAAGCTCAAAAACAAAAAATACATCTGTCCTAAGCATGATGATATTCAAGTTGTTCCAAGAAATTATATTTTTTATGTGCCTGTTGAGTTGACTGGAGATAGCTCTTTTGACATAAAACGATGTGAAAAAATCGATATCGAAAAAGCGTTTATTAAGAAAAAACAAGTGTTGTGATACTGTATATAGATAAGTACATGTTCTATCCTACTTTTGATCTCAATAAATATTTGTTTGTTTGAGTTTTTTATTTAATTTTTAGGGAGATTTCGAAAAATTGTCGAAAATGTCGAATTTTTTAAAAACCCTATATGAATTTTGATTAAAAATTTCAAAGAAACTAAACAAAAAACATTAATCGTTTTGATTGAATATTTCTTGAGATATAAATTCAATTTCCATGGATGTTTATGCTTAATTGCGTTTTTCGGGTCAAGGTCATAACCTTGAAGTAATTATGACATTGCAGAAATCCCCAAGAAATCGTCCATAATTTCGGGAAATCCATCGAAGAAATCCGAATTCCATCAAGGAAATCCGAATTCCATCGAGGAAATCCGAAATCCTCCATGATTTCCAGGAAATCGCATGAAATCCCAGAAATCATAGGATTTCCGAAATACTTGTACGTTTTTTGGTGATTGAGACACCCCTCGCATTTACCATTTAACAGGTTAAAAATGGGTGGCTAGGCTGTTCACAAATTTGATATGGTTTGTACTCCTTTTTTAGTGGCGTTCTCAGAGCTCCGTTCTTTCGCGGTGACCTACAGTACCGCCAATAGTCGCTCAAGAATGAGGGGGAGTACTTAAACGAGTTCCCATTGGTCACAACGCGTGTCGCCGCGACAGAACGGAGTACTGAGAACACGGCTTCGAGAGAAAAAGTATAACTGAAGTCACTATTTTTCATAAATATTCCTTGAACTTCGAATTTCCCACGAATTCGGGGTTTTAGGTTAAGATTTCCCTTTACTCTTTGGGACTCAAAATTTCCCACGAATCGGAAAATTTTCCACGAGTTGGCAATGTTGCTTCCAACTTGCATTTTATATTTTTTATGGAATATAATTTAGGGGGCTCGGAGACTAAATTATTTGTCTTGAATATATTTAGATATGAAGATTTAATGGGTGTTTCAAAAACAGTATCCAGCGCTTCGTTCAGCAAACGCTGATTCGGCTTTATCACCTCACATAAAACTATTTGCATTCCATTTTTATTTAGCATTATTGTATCTCTTTCTCGCAACCATCACATGTAACTTTGTCGTCAATATACATTTAAAATAAAATTAGTCTTTAAAAACGGTGTTGGCGTATCGAGGTAGTTAATTGGCGCAGTCGGTAGAATAGCCAAAAGTCGGTCTATCAGAGAAAGACTTTTCGTTTAACGATTAATTGGCTGACGATCAGTGTCGGACAGTTTGGGCGAAAGCATATCGTTCAAATTTTCGGACTAGATCTTGTTAAGTGATTGTGAGACAATTTAATCTGGAGTTCCTCCTACAACTACTTGGAATTTGTCATCAAATTGGACACTTCCGCAGGGACTAGTAACTTTGGAGAAGGATAACCATTGCCTCCTAGAGCTGCATCCCTATATGGATGATATGGCCAACATCAACATAAAATTCATGTAAGTGCGTAGTGCAATCTTTAATGTCTTTTTGGGGAACCATCTCGGAAGAATCTGTACCCTCAACGTCTTCAATCGACTCTTTGCAAAATCAAAATAGTGTAGATTTTGTAATTGATAGTTTATCGAAAATAACCATATCACAAAGTTTCAAAGAACTTGACGATATCTCAAAATAAAGTAGCCGTTTTTCACTAATATCAAATCATCTAGCGACAAGGGCAAAATGGCTCAATTTAGGCCCGAATTCTTAAAATGCGTACCCGAATTCGATGGAAATCCTGATGATTTTCATAGGTTTTTGTCAACTTGTGAAAGCTCAATCAATAATTTTCACAATGCAGAACACCCAAATGATTTTAATAATATTTTCTTATTTAAAAGCCTCATCAATAAACTTTCGGAAACCGCTGAGGTAGTTATAAACATTCAAAACGTTGGTACTTGAAAAGATGTTAAATCCACCCTTGGACGATATCTTGCGGACCAAAGGGATGAGTCCTGTCTAAACACAGATTTAGTAATTCTAAGACAAAATCATAACGAGCAACCCAGTGAATTTCGCAGTCGCGTTTTACACATATTAAATTTATTGTGTTCACACATTGATATTCACGAGCCCACTCAAGAAGGTAAAACTCTTGAGAAAAATCTCTACAACGAACTAGCTTTAAAAACTTTTGTTTCTAGACTAAAAGAACTTTCAGGCACCAATATCAGGTGTATGCGACCAAAGAATTTAGCGGAAGCTATACAATTGGTGATCCAGAAAAACAACATTAGTTATTTCCAGAACTTGAATAAACCCTCGAATAATTTTAATCTAAGATAATCATAATAATCATGTACAAAGTAGACCTAAGATCGATTTTCCAAGCTATTCATTTCCAAACCAACCAGGTAATTTTAATCAACGACAGATGAACAATTTTAGACCTAGTTTTAATGATCAACACGGTCCAAGTGGATTTCCCCTCACAACCGGTTAATGTTAATGCGTTTCCTAGAAATTTTTCAAAACCAATGACTAACGTCTTCCGACCAAATCAAAATAGGAATTCGCCACCTCCAAAACCCATGTCACTATCAACTTCGTCATTTAGACCTCGTAATTTTGACAACTCTTCAAGATTCCCTAGGTTACCAACCCAATAATAATCAACCAATATATTCCGTACAAGAATTATTCAATACTGGAACAGATCAAAAAGAAACTTCCCAAGAATTTTCCTTTCACGATAGTTTTGGTAATTCACCCAATATCGACTATCGTCCTGATAATTTTAGCGCACCGGAATATAATTCACAAACCGATACTTATCCTTCGGATTTTTTACAGGATTTTATAACGGAAAACCCCGATCAAAATTTTCAGGACACTACCCCGAACCAACCCGTGACTTGGTGATATCATTTAACTCAAGTAACACAAATGAATTGTCCTATATAATTATGCCAGAACAGAACATCAAACTGCTAATTGACTCCGGATCTACAAAATCATTCTCAGATCCTCGTTTGGCTGAAAAATATTTTCCAAATTCCATAGTAAATGATCCATTCATTGTTAGTACAGTCTTTCATAAATCGGCACATCGTTTCAGTGCTTCAATACCAGCCTCAGAAATTTTCAAATTACCGAAAAACCAGAAATTGAAATTCTACCTCTTCAAATTTCATGAATATTTTGTTGGTCTGATTGGTATAGATAATCTAAAATTACTTGAAGCTAATTTGGATTTCAAAACTGGACATTTGATTACTCCATACACCTAAATTAAAATTTCAAAAAACTCGACAACAACTAAATTGCGTAACAGTAGCTCCACGTTCCGAACAAATAATAAAAACAAACATAACGGCGAAATCATTATTCCCCATCAGAAATTTCACAATTGCGAAATACTGGAATGTCTAGCCATCGCGAAAAACGGATACGCGATCACAAGTATTCTAAACAACTCAGGCGATCCAATTACATTAGATTTTTCGGAGCCGTATAGAGTTAAAAAATAATTCTCGCGTTTGGAAATTCTGAAATTTGAAATTCATAACTTCAATGACGTACAGGTACAAAAAAGATTCGATTGGTCAAAAATTCGATTAGATCACCTCAATCGGGAAGAAAAGGAACCGATCGGAAATTTAATTGAAGAATTTTCCGATGTTTTCCACCAGTAAGATGTACCCCTGACCAGCACAACAAGAATCAAACACCACATTAGGACAACCGATGAAATACCTGTTTACACAAAATCCTACTGGTATCCTTTTATACACAAGAAGGAAGTGGAGAACCAAATTAACAAACAGAATGCTAGACCAGAAAATCATTCGACCATCTAATAGCCCATGGTCAAGCCCTATCTGGATAATACCAAAAAATATGGATGCTTCAGGGAAGCAGAAGTGGAGAGTTGTTATCGATTATAAAAAATTGAATGAGAAGACAGTCGATGACAAATTTCCACTACCAAATATGACGGATTTACTGGACAAACTGGGCCGATGCCAGTACGTTGGACTTGGCATCTGGATTTTACCAGATTGAGATGAGTGAGCAGGATATCGCGAAAACGGCTTTCAACACCGAGAATGACCACTACGAATTCTTACGAATGCCATTTGGGCTTAAGAACGCGCCTGGCACCAGAGAGTAATGGACTCGATACTAAGAGGAAACCAAAATGAAAAGTGTTTGGTGTATCTGGACGATATTATTGTGTTCTCAACATCCTTGCAGGAACACATAGAGAACCTTAGACAAGTGTTCCAGAGGCTTCGCGACTCCAACTTCAAAGTCCAACTAGATAAAAGCGAATTTTTACAAAAGGAAGTAGCTTATCTAGGACACATAGTAACACCTGAGGGAGTGAAGCCAAACCCGGACAAGATCTTAGCAATTCAAAAATACCCCATACCATCAACGACTTAAGAAATAAAAGGATTTCTAGGGCTATTGGGATATTACAGACGATTTATACACAACTTTGCAAAATTAGCCAAACCCCTGACCAAATGTCTCAAAAAAGGTGCAAAAATTGAGCACACCAACGAATTTATTGAATGTTTTCCGGCCTGCAAAAATTTACTGACCAATGAACCAATCCTGCAATATCCCCATTTCTCCAAGGAATTTAACCTGACAACCGACGCAAGTAACGTTGCACCAGGAGCCATTCTAAGTCAAGGATCACCTGGCAAAGATCTTCCTGTAGCATACGCTTCACGTACACTCAACGACTCGGAGCAGAACTACTCCACCATAGAAAAGGAGTGTTTGTGTATTGTCTGGGCAACAAAATACTTTCGACCATGTCTATACGGCCAAAAATTCAAAATTATCACCGACCAGAAACCTCTTCAATGACTGTTTTCACTGAAAGGCCCGAGTTCCAAATTAATGCGTTGGCGCATAAAATTGGAAGAGTACGACTATACCATCTCGTACAAAAAAGGTACAGCAAACACGAATGCGGATGCTTTATCTAGAGTCGAAATACATACTAAAGAAGGCCAAGCACTAAAAACTACATCGACAATTTCAATAAAGAACTAGAACAGAAAAATCCACCATCAGAACCAGCACCAGAATCAAACGACGATTTAGACCAAGCGCCAACAATAACTCCGTACACTCCAACGAACAAGATCACATCGTTGTAATTCTCATCTTGGATGTTCCTGTAAATTTTGGTTCAAATCAAATTCTCGTTTCGAAAGTTAAAGAATCAAAATTTTGTTTGAGAAAAAACGACGGTTTATTTGTCAAGTCAGCGAAAACAATTTCGAACAAGATGTTCTAAATTTGATTAAAGAAATTGTCGTCCCAGAAAAAATCTACCACATCTACTTTGAAGATCATGACCTCTACGAATCATTCTGTGAAACAGTTAGAAAACATTCTGAAAAGGTGTTTGAAAAAATTGATTGACGTCACTCGAAAAGACGATATTGAAAATATTATCAAAAACTACCACGAAGGAAAGCAATCATCGCGGAATAGAAGAAACCGAGGAAAAAATTAAATCAAGATATTATTGGCCCAATTGAAAAAATTCGATCCAACCGTACATAAACCAATACGAAACATGCATCAGGATTAGATACGAACGGCATCCAATAAAAATCGAAATGAATATCACACCTACGGCCAATAGACCTTTCGAAATTTTGCATTTACACATACTGAAAAAAATAAATTTTCAACAGTGCTAGACAGCTTTTCTAAGTATGCTCAAGCATGCCCTTTAACATCACTGGCTGATACCGAAATTGCTGACAACCTAATCTCATTTTTCTCCCATCACGGTATTCCCAAACAAATCATCATTGACAACGGAATCGAATTTAAAAACAGTGTTGTAACCGAATTATTACAGTAACATAAAATAAAAATTCACTTTATTTCACCTCATCATAGCAGAACATCTCAGACTTTTGAATTCGCAAGGATTTCATAAATCCACAATTTCAGAAAAGATGACTTATTCAGTTTTAGCGTACAACCACTCCATACATTCGGTTACAAAACTAAAACCTATCGATATAATCAATGGACATATTTCACCTGATGATCCATTCTACATAGAATTAGATCGAATTCTTCTTTCAAATTACATTTCGGAACATAAAGAAAAATCCAAAATTCTCTACGCTGAAATGAATCAAGACATTTTGCAAAATATGGAAAAACTTATTAGCAAAATTAATGAGAAACGTGACCAACCCAATCTTTTCGAGACGGGTCAAGATGTTTTCATGAGAAACTTCTCTCGGCATAAATTAGCCGACAAATTCTCAAAACCAGAAAAGATTGTTGAAGATAACGCAAGTCGTTAAACGGTTACTACTAATTCCCATGGAAAAGTTCACATGGAAAATATAAAACGTCCTCTTAGAAACATATACAGTTTTGATTAGTCATGATGTTAGGGATTCATGCAACTATCATATTTTACTAGCTCATAGTTACACAATGAGACATAGCATATCATATTCGCATAATCGTTAGACACAAGAACGATACCTCATTTCATCTCATTATCACTGGGAATTATATTTCAGCCTGGTCATCGGCAGCGCGGTACTTGATGTACACGGAATTTCACAGGATACGATTTCTGTGAGAAGATTGGATGACAACCCTGGGTTATTACCAGTAAAGTTAGGCAATGCAAAAATCACAAATTATCATCATACATTAATTCACTATTACGACCTGAACCCGATTATTTTGGAAATCAATAAATTACATCTAAAATCTTCCAACATATCGGACACTATTAGGAATCACACCGAATATAACGCAGACACAGCAAATTATTATACAATCTTAGAATTGCTTAAAAATCGAGTTGAAAACAAAATCAAAGTCGTCATTCCACATCCCGAAAGGATCAAAAGGGGGTTGATAAATATTTTAGGATCTGCATTTAAAGCCATTTCTGGGAATTTAGATGCTAGTTACGAAGAACGTTACGACCAAATCATCAATTTTCTCCAAGTCAATCCAAATAAATTAAAGGAAAGCATTTCGAACCAGATCTCTTTCATTGAATGTTCTTTCAAAATTCAACCAAACAATGCAACAAGTTGGCCAAAACGAAAAACTATCATAGTCTAAAATCAATCAAATTAGCTGGATAGCTCAAGGAGCAACTCGCCGAGAAAATTCGATTCTCATAAAAACCATACTGATCGAATTCATCAATATGTACGAGTTCATCGACTCCTTGTTGCAAGATCTCGAAAACACAATAACTTTCGCTAAATTGCAAACAATGCATCCAAGAATAATCAAGACTGAAGACCTCCTTATTGAATTAAAACTTTTGGAAAAACAAATTGGAGAAAATCAACTGCCTTTGAAAACTGTTTTGGAAAACGTCCATCTTTCCAAAAAAGTAATTAAAGTAGTGTTTTATTTCAAATAATAAAATTACATATCTCCTGCATGTTCCAAACACAGTAAATGAGAATTTCGAGTTATTTCACCTGTACTCAGTAGCAATTTTATCAAAGAGTCGATTTAAGGCCAGTTTAGCATTCAAAAAGTTTCTGTTAAGGTATAAATAATTGCACTACGCATATCTGAATGCGGCCTGTCAGGAAAAACAACAAAGTTTCCACACATGACCACATGGATCTCAAAGAAACTTTTCAAAATAGTCCCTGCACAGTACAGCTACTGTCATCTGTGAAGAATGCCTGTTCATGCACACCCATTGAAATGAAAATCCCAAGTCCAATCATCAATCAACTGGCCGGTTCAGACAAATGGATATTCGTCTTACCAGAAAAGGAAACAGCCACCTTCAAATTCTTCTCCCAAATGGAGGATCAAAAACTGATTGGAACTCTTCTTGTGGAAATACCCATAGGTTGCCAAGTTTCCATTAACAATTTTGTTGTTTTCAACAGTCGAAAAACAACAAACAGCAGTAAACTACCAAACATGTTTCCGTGACTGGATGAGGTACCCGAAATTATTCATCATCTAGACCTAACCGCCCACGATTTGAAGTTAGATGAACTTCAAAAATTCAAAGTCACGATTATGTCAAGCCAACCTGATTTGGACAGCCAGAAACTACCGAACATCCCATCAATCTGAAAAATCATCATCTGAGGCTACTTGTGGGAGTTACCTACTTCCTCTTCAGGAGGTATTGGATAAAAAAAGAAGTCGACGCCAACCAACAACCCTTAACCAACCAGCCCATTCAACTTTCCTGGAGGGTGGAGTTCACTGTAGGGGTGGAGGAGTTATATCATGGGTCCTTATGAAAAGCGCTTTTCATTTAGAATTATTGTATCATTCCCGCATCAACCACATGTAACTTTGTCGTCAATATACATTTAAAATAAAATTCGTCTTTTTAAAAACGGTGTTGGCATATCGAGATAGTTAATTAGTGTTTTTCCAGATGTACTTATAATATATGGAGCGTTATTTTCCTTTTCTACATACTTCATTGCTACAACTTGATTATCATCTGTCAAAAACCCCATGTTTCTACTATCTGATGATAGAGAAAATTCATTTAATTCAATTTTGGTAAAATATCCAGAACTAGTTTTGGATTTCAAAATTGGAAAATACGACATTTTTTTGTCATAATCTATTGTATCATTTTCAGTATCAATAATTTCACTTAATCTTCGCGCAACTTGTGATAATGGCAAATCTAAGAAGAATTTATTTGGTATAACCCATTTTCAAAACGATACGAGTTGAAAGAGGAAAAAATACCAAACTTTCTGACGTCATCTACCAAATTTGTTAAATTGTGGACATTACTGCTGATATAGTCTTCCCCATAAATATCGCGATAAAGTTCAACATATAGGTTAAGTGAGGCTTCTGCCAAATCCAAAAAATGTTTGTGAGTATCAAATGAACGAATGGTAATTGCACAGAAAAATTGTACAAAAATTTCGTATACATCTGGAAGCAAAACATCTTTTGGAATAACTACCCCAAGGTTATAAAGAAAACTTCGATATTCCGAACCCTTCCATTAACATAAGACATCCAAACCTTGTACTGATCCGTGAATTTCAGAAGGTAGACTACATTTTTCCAAAAATAACGAAACCGTAGAAATATCTCTCGCACAACACTTTACCCTGTAGTTGCCAAACCTGTGATCCCTCCATCCTAAAAGACATTCCTTCATAATTGCCTAAATCAATGAGGTGTAGTGAGTCGCCAATAGGAAAATCTTCGATCATATCAATCGGCAAAAGTTGGATTGGAGTGTATTCTTTATGGTGTGATCCATATTATTATATCCTTTGATGAAAACCAATATTGGTGCGCTTCTGGCAGCCTGATCTTGGAAAATATTCACTCATGGTCGTGCATTTAAGGCATCCATGTTTGCCATTGAAATCGCTTACTCCTAAAAAGATAACAACCATATTGCACACAATTGAATCTTGATTCCAGAACAAAAAAAACACTGTAGAGCATTCTATTGATACCTAACTTTTATAAATGCTCTCACTGGTAAGTCCCAAATAGAGCATCCAAGCTTTAAAATCATTTTGCTTCCATTAAATATCAATCCTTCAGTTGGTACAATTCTTGTCTCTTCAACAAAAAGTTCCAAATAAGAATTTAGATCAGTTAGTTTACCAGCACCGTAGTAGATACTTATGATCATAGGTCTTACATTCGACAGTTCGTGTATATTAAATAATATTGGCCAAAACTCCTTCTTGCTACTTCTAAATATAGGCAAGCCATCCATATTTACGTTGATGGAGATTACTTTGGGTACGTTTTGCAACTTGGAAAGTATCCCTTGTAGACATATTTCCAAACCACGATGCCAATACAAACCGTTTCTCACTCTTGTTATGGTGACGGTTCAATGGGTTTCAAGGAGAGTTCTTGGATCTTGAGGAAGAATGATTGGCGAATGTTCATTTAGCACGTTAAACAGTTTTTTCAATGTTGAATGGGGAACGTAGCACGATACTAGCCAGGTCCTTATTCTTTCCTTAAGAAACTCATTTCTTTTAATTTGGTCAAGACACTGATGATGACCATCTTTATCATCATCTTCTAATTCCAGCATCCAGTCATCATTGATTATGTATGATTCTTCCTCATCACCTAATCCTACTTTCTCTGTTTCATTGAATGTTGAGGACTTCTGATGGTGAATATTACACTCGTCAGAGGTAGATTCAACATAATTTGAAGAGTTATCGATATTTGATTTTGCATCATCATTTGTGGAAGTAGTTTTATCATAAGCATTATTACCAATAATACTATAAGTTTTATTATCCGAATTTTGCTGAATCATTTGGTAAATGTTTTTCACCTTTCTGCGAAGTGCACCCGTTCTTTTTACTTTCTTCCGATAATCTTTTCTTGAAAACGAAATTTTTGAGACACTTTTTCTGTACCACACTTGCTTTGTTCTTGTCTTTATATATAAAATCTTTTAAGTTGAGTTTTGAGTGCCCAGCTGAACCATTCGGAAAAGATTGCTTTGTAGGCCTTCTGATAAGTTTGCTTACTTAAACGGTGTTCAGAACAGTAGAGTCAGTGCACTGTGCGCCAACCACAAGAATACACTCAGTTACGTAACGTCATGTATCTGTCTGTATTGAGTCTGCGTAGAATGTACTTTGGCGTGCACGGGTGTCTATTCGGTTTTCCTTAATGAGAAAAAGATGAAATATAAAGTATACTAGGTATTAGCCCTAAAGAATCAGAACAAACGGTGTGAACTTAAAGCTTTGACAAACACTTTTGTAAAATAGTTTTTTAAAAGCATCTTTGGACTTAGAATGGTATTGAAAAAGACTGAATTGTGATTTGTAAAGGTCTTACAAAGTTGTTTTATAAGAGCGCTCGATAAACTCCTTATAAAACAGTTATGTACGTGAATCAAATCGGGTCATTTAGTTTTACGCACTAAACAGACGTGTAGCAGTCGTATACGTAGTAAAATAGTGGTGGCATAAACGTTCTATAAATTAGCTAATAGAACGTTCTAAGAACTATATTATAGAATAAATTAGTTGCACACAGCAAAATAGTAATACCTGAGACGATAACACAGCAAATTTACTATTTTTAAGCACTTATACAACCTTTAGAAAACTTTCCCGTTTTAAAAGAAAAAAATAATACAGCTACTTTACTAGTTGGGGGGGCACCAAAGACAATGCTGAGCGTCCGAGGAAACGTGTTCAGTAGTTATAGCTATGTCACTTCTGCCTCATTTCCCAAAAATTCCGATAGGTGGCGCCGCGATCACGAAATGTATTTTTTTTATCTCCCCATGTCTTATCACACAGACTTCCGTTCATATATGTGTTATCTTTGTTTAGTATACGGGGTGTGCAAAAAAAGTGTGCGGAATGTGGAGATTTGAAGGTATGACGTCATGGCGTTTGTTTGTGGTGTGTGGAACCAAAGTATGTGGCGCACAATGTATAGAATTTTAAAATGTGCATTTCTGAATGTGGAATTGCTTGAATTTGGTTGAAAAAGAAGACGGAGAATAATTGCGAGTACCCTCGTATATTTGTGCAAGAAATTGTCACGAGCTTTCAGCTGATAAGATGTAATTGCATTGTTGTCACTGTTTATAGTAAGATGGAAATATAGATTGAATAGCATATGTATGTGGTAGTAGATTGTTGAAAATAAATGAGTCAACGCTGCAACCTGTGAGCTGTGTGTGTGTGAATTCAATATGTACCGGAAATGATGCAATTATCGACAACGTCCGGGTAAAAGGAAATGGTGACTCATGTTATTGCGGTTGGTATGATATCAAACAATATGCCCACTGCAGGATGTGATTTTCTAATTATTAACATAGGAGATTTTGGTCTAGAGATTCATTTGTAATCGAGACATCAGACAGTTGGTTTATTCAACCTATCGTTCCAAATAACCTACATCAAATTGATAAGCTAGTTGAAATCAGTACTCTTTCATTGTTATCATCTGCTGTATTGGTAAGTCAACCCACCCGCCCCATTTAAGTGGTGTTTTAAAATATCAATTTTAGATAGTTCAAATCATGAGTTCTTTCGAAGAAATTGCCTCTTTGAGTAGTGACATTGTGACAAACTTCAAAGAGGCATACCCCAAGTTATGTGCCGTCAAAAAAGATGAGCAAAAGCGGTGGCTGTTGAAAATAAATAGAAGCATCCAGCAATTCCAGAAGGCGATGGCTGCACCAATATCTATTGGGTCCAGAAAAAGGTGACCAATTTGGGTCATTTGAAGAGGTTCCGGATGCTTTTCAAGTCACGAATCTCCAAGACGCATGTGGGTGAAGGAATGGAACCAAATCTCACCAGACGGGTCAAGTGGGAAGACTTGAAAACATCCTTTGAGTCTCGCATAAAAACTGGGGTAATTATCAATCGAACACACTTGAATCTAGGGGATTTTTTTAGTGATTCATTTTTCCTATTTAAAGTAAGAATCAACAAAATTTTGAAAGAGTTCAGTACCATAAAAGTGAATGCAACTTTTTGCGGGCAATTCGTTGTTAGCAAAGATAACGTTGAGCACCTCGAATATAAATATTTTCCCACAAAAAATCAAGTTTTGGATATGAAGACAAAATTGATTAAGTGGTTTGACAATTTTATCAGCAAGCCAATTTTACAAAAAATGGAGGATTTTCAAGAACGTGACAGTGGCAGTTAAGAAGAATTATCAGTTTAGAGATTTGTATTAATAAACATAGCTTTGGGGTGGGTGCTTCATCCTATATTCCTTTGATCAGTCAAATTTCAAAGAAAAAAGCATGTATTAACATTAAAAATGATGATAACGCATGCTTTTATTGGTGTATAGTTGCTGCTTTGTACCCTATCTGAAAAAATTCAGATAGAGTCGAATCATATCCACATTACACCCGCATCCTTGATACAGAGGGTTTAGATTTTCCAATGACAGTCAACACAATTCATAAATTCGAAAAATTAAATAATATAAGTGTAAATGTTTATATGTTGGAAATGGTTCAAAATAAAAAGAACGAATTCTTTATCGTTCAACCATGTCGATTGACGAACAATAAGTTGGAAAATCATGTCAATTTACTGATTATTCAAAACAAATATTTTCCAGAAATTAATGATTCTGAACCGTTACCCAACATTGAAAATGAGATTGGGATTTCTTATCATTATTGCTTGATAAAGGATCTATCCAGGTTAGTGAGATCACAAATAAGAAAATAAGAGAAAAAAATAGGCATAAAATATTCATTTGTGATAGATGTTTGAACTATTTCCAGTCTCAGGAACGCTTGAGTGAGCATTCAAGTGTGTGTGAAACAAAAAATGACTCAAAAATTTCATTTCCCAAATTCATTTCAGAAATCATATTCAAGAACAAGAAGCGTCATCCATCATATATGGGGATTTCGAATCAATTTTGAAGAAAACTCCCGATGAGTTAACACATTTGAGAACTGTCAATTTCCAAAAGCATATTCCATTCAGCATTGGATTTTTATTCAAGTGTTCCTATGACGACTGGCTAACCTTTCACAAAAGCTACCGCGGCGAAGATTGTTTAGATTGGTTTGGAGATCAACTAAAAAATATTGCGAAATTTGTTGAAGATAAGTTGTCTAAAATTGTGCCCATGTCAGAAGTGTTGGATAAGAGTATAGCAAAAGAGTGTCACATTTGTGAAAAACCTTTTATTAAGAGACATTGTTTTACGGTTATCCGATGTTGAACGGAAAGGTTCGTACAGAACCGCAATTGATGTCTAGAGTTACATCCATGTGAGTAGTGCCCTCCTTATACCGGTTTCGTCCCGAAATTGGACTCATCAGTAAGGCAGCTGGCACCACTCACACCGATGCAACTCTAGCCACTACCCTAATCTGGGTAAATGTGCAGTGGTTGTTTTTAGACAACCACTGCCATCTATTGGTTCGCAAGTCTGCGAACGCAAATAGATGTGGAGTATGTTCGAGCTGTACCTCTCGATCATGGAATAAAGAGACATTGTTTTACGGTTATCCGATGTTGAACGGAAAGGTTGGTACAGAACCGCAATAAATGTCTAGAGTTACATCCATGTGAGTAGTGCCCTCCTTATACCGGTTTCGTCCCGAAATTGGACTCATCAGTAAGGCAGCTGGCACCACTCATACCGATGCAACTCTAGCCACTACCCTAATCTGGGTAAATGTGCAGTGGTTGTTTTTAGACAACCACTGCCATCTATTGGTTCGCAAGTCTGCGAACACAAATAGATGTGGAGTATGTTCGAGCTGTACCTCTCGATCATGGAATAAAGAGACATTGTTTTACGGTTATCCGATGTTGAACGGAAAGGTTGGTACAGAATTGTATCGGTGTGAGTGGTGCCAGCTGCCTTACTGATGAGTCCAATTTCGGGACGAAACCGGTATAAGGAGGGCACTACTCACATGGATGTAACTCTACACATGTATTGCGGTTCTGTACCAACCTTTCCGTTCAAACCTTTTATTGACACAGATCAGATTGTTGTCGATCATGATCATTTCACAGGAGATATTAGAGGTTTTGCCCACTCAAATTGTAATTTAAATTTCAAAAAACAATTCATTGTTCCCATTGTATTCCACAATCTCTCAGGTTACGATTCCCATTTCATCCTAGAAGCCATAGGAAGGGTGAAAAAATTCAGTATTCTTCCACTCAATAAAGAGAAATACATTTTCTTCACTCAGTTTGATGATGAAACAAGTATAAAATTTAGATATATCTATTCACTACGATTTTTAAATGCATCTTTGAGTTCATTAGCATCTACATTGAAATTGGGGGATTTGATAAATCTAAAGAGGGAATTTGCTTCATGTAATTCAAACCAATTCGAATTATTAACACGTAAGGGTGTCTTTTGCTATGATTATGTTGATAACATGGCTAAATTGGAGGAAACAAGTTTACCACCCAAAGAAATGTTCTATTCAAAATTATATGATGAAAATATTAGTGATGAGGAGTATTTACATGCCCAAAAAGTATGGGATGAATTCAATATTCAGAATTTGGGTCAATACAGCGATCTGTATTTGAAAACAGATGCGTTGTTGTTGAGTGATGTCTTTGAAAACTTTAGAATCAATGCACATAACATTTATGGTTTGGACCCAGCGTGGTATCACACTTTACCAGGTCATACTTGGGATTGTATGCTGAAATATACAACATGTGAGCTGAGGCTGTTGAAAGACATTGATCAAATTATGTTTATTGAAAAGGGGTTGAGAGGGGGAATTTCAATGTGCTCAAATAGGTATGCTGAAGCAAATAATAAATACATGGCAGAATATGATGAATCCAAACCATCAAACTACCTACTCTACCTCGATGTGAATAATCTTTATGGGTGGGCAATGATTCAACATCTACCATACGATGGATTCGAGTGGGTTGATCCCATTGATTTACCAAATTTTGATGTTACTTTAATCGAGAATGATGGTCCAGAGGGTTATATTTTGGAGGTGGATTTGGAATACCCCGAAACACTTCATGACTTGCACAGCGATTTTCCATTCTGTCCTGAACATATGGCACCTCCAAAGTCCAAATTTCCAAAATTATTAACAACTCTTTGCAACAAAACAAAATACGTCATCCATTACGGCAATTTAAAGCAAGCTCTGAGCAATGGTATTAAAATTACACAAATACATAGAATTTTGAAATTCAAGCAAAGTCCTTGGTTAAAGTCATACATCGAACTAAACACTCAACTTTGATCAACAGCCACTAACGATTTCACCAAAAATCTCTTCAAGGAAATGAATAATGCTGTATTTGGTAAAACAATGGAAAACATTCGAAAACATCGTATTGTGAAACTGGTTAATAAATGGGAGGGTCGATATGGTGCAAGCAATCTGATTTCCAATGCAGCATTTCATAACCTAACAATTTTCGCCGAAGATCTGGTGGCTATAGAAAACAAATCTCATTTTCAATAAACCACTTTACATCAGTATGTGTATTTTGGACATTTCAAAAATTGCAATGTATGATTTTCATTATAATTTCATGCTTGAAAAATTTTTTTCTGAAAAACCTAAGCTTCTGTATACAGACACGGATAGTTTCATCTATGAAATCAAGTGTAATGATGTGTATGATGAACTCATCAAAAAAGATCTTTCAAAATTTGACACCAGCGATTATCCTTCAGATAACGTTTTTCAGAATCCATTGGTAAATAAAAAAGTTTTGGGGCTGATGAAGGATGAAACAAATGGTAAAATAATGACACATTTTGTGGGATTGAGGTCAAAAATGTACTCATATAAAATTCAAGGTGTTCAAAAATGTACGAAAAATGCGAAAGGGGTAGTAAGTCTAAAGTCTTGAAAGTCTTGTATTGTAAAAAACAAAATAACTTTTGATGATTATGTGAAATGTTTAAAGAAAAATGTGGAAAAAATGGTTAAACAATGTACAATCCGATCAGTCAAACATTCCGTTTACAGCACTGAACAAACCAAATTAGCCCTCAATACCCTAGATGATAAACGCTGTTTGATTGATAACAGTCACGACACTCTCCCATGGGGCCACTAAAGTCTAGACTAGAAATTTGTTGTGTAAGATTTGAGGAAGTAGGCTTAATAACTGATGGTTTGGGGTGAAGTAGATAAATATTGTCACAGTAGTATAATCCATTCAGTATAAAAGAATTAACAATGATTATGACAACAGGACTTCCAGCAGGAGTATTGTTTCTGAGCGCTTATTTGCGTATCTGCCAATCATAATGACTCTTGGCCATCAAACTGGGAAAAATTGATTGTTAATAATGGATTGATTAGCTATAAAATTGATGAGTACTTTAGAAATGTGTCATATTTAGCTTACAAGTTAAGACTTTATTTTGTAGATGAAAAACAAACTGGATTGTACTTATTGATTCGTTTGAATGTAAAAATCATATAGAACTAGCTATTATATCAATCCTACTAGTTATAGAGTTTACATTGTTAATTTCATGTATTTATGTTTATAGAAATAAAAGAAATATTTACTTGCAAGTCTTTTTATTGAATTACAAGATATTACAATACATTATTTTTCATAACCCATGAATTATGAGTAGTATTCATTCCCAGCCATTTAACATAAACCTTATTCCCCTTCCGTCTTGGAATTTTCTCAACCAAATAAACGTCAGGATGTTTAACTTTCTGTAATTCTTCCTGATGGAATGCACCTTGTATCTCCTCACCTCTATGATCTCGCAAAATGTATGTTGTGGGATTAGAAATTTTAATCTTTTTAATCACAAATATTTCATTTGACCAATTTGGCGTATAGCCCTTTGAAAACATTTTCCGGAACTTGCTTATTCGTACATGATCCCCCTTTTTGAATTTTGAAGGATTCATTGTTTTTATACGACCATAAACTTTTGATAGTAACTGCTTTTCATGTTTTTTAGATACTTGTATGGGTTTCATTCCAATAACAGAATGTTTGGTATTATTGTATTCTGATACTATCTCAGGTAATATTTTTAACCATTTATAGTTTCCCTGCAAACTGAATTTTTTCCACATTCTGTTTTTCAATGTTCTGTTCACCCTTTCGACGATGCTAGCTTTCATGTTGGAAAATGTTGAGTAGTGATTGATGTTGAGTTTTTTCATCAAATTTTGGAACTCTGTATTAAAAAATTCCTTTCCATGATCTGTTTGCACATTTTTAGGAGGTATTTTTGAACTGGTTAAAATTAATTTCATTGCTGTGGTCACATCCTTAGCAGTTTGGGTTTTGACAGCAATTGCCCAAACAAATTTTTAAAACACATTAATTACGACCAAAATATATCTATAACCACCATTCACTTTTGAATATGGATTTCAACTAAATCTGCTTGAAAAAGATCATTGATTCCCTTCACAATGACTGATCTTCTTTTAAAAAATCTTCTTGCGGGTTTATGTAGCTCATTCACAACATCTTCTTTGATAAGACTCATTATTGAAGTGTTTTATTTTCAATCAATACAGGACATTTTATTTGTAATTTGCCATAAAATTCTGTTATTTTACTACCAGTTTCACGTCTAAACGCTATCAAGTCATTTTTTTAAGACTTCTGTTTTCTAATTTTCCCCCTTTACCATTAATTAACAATGAGACATCTTTCTTTAAATATTCTCCATATAAAATGCTTCCATGTTCGAAAGGAAATCTATATGATTGTTTTCCATCCGGCAACAAAACAAAATTTGTCTCGCCATCTACATATCGACCAATAAATGGTAAAACCATTACATAAGATAAATCAACCTCAGACAGATTAAATAACTTGATATTGTTTTCTGCTTCATCTCTCTTGAATAAATGAGAACCGAACTTGTTGAGTGACATTTTCGGATTGATTCGTTTTACGTATTTGAGATTGTATTTATGCAATGACTTTAGCTTCACGCAGTTCTTCGATTATTGATAGTATTTCATTATTATGACCAGTATGACCAGCTCTCGTAGAAGCTGTTATTAGTCTCAATCTATCGACAAGTTCATTGATATTATTCCAATAAACATAGTCTGTATCTCTTTTATTAACCTTCCACAATCTCTTTCCCTTCCGAGCTCTACTACTACTACTACTTATTCTTCGATATGCATTGGTTCTAGCCAAAATATCCATATAATTATCCAAATCTGCTGGTTCATAGTCTTTAGGATATTTTTCAAATAGTAATTCGTACAATCCTTTTGTACCATCATACATTTTTTCATCAACTTTTACATTTTTTCCAATAATTTCTACATGTTTAAGTGTGGTTCCCAAATACAATTTATCATTATCTATATCATGTACTATTCCATAATGATGATCAAATTTATGATCAACTTCCTTCACACTAGCATCGATATAAACTCTTGGTAGTGGATCAGAACTTTGTAACCATATTTCATATGGTCGAGTGTCGATTAAATCTTGAATCGATTGCCTTGACTGTTCCAATATATCTGAAACATTTAAATTATCCGAGGTTTCGGGGGAAGTTTGAGCTATAACACTAGTTTCTAGTATAGTTGGTAGCTGACTACGTTCTTGTATAATGGTAGGTTACTGACTAGGTTCTTGTATAGATGGTAATTGACTAACAGATGCAAGGCTTGTATCAAAAAATGATGGTATTTCCATCGTTAGAATGGGAGTTTTACCAGTTCTTGTCGTAGGTCTTGTAGGTGTTGATGTCTCATAAAAATAATCTTGAAGTTAAACTTGGTTGGGGTTTTTTTAATGGTGTTGCGTAATACATAGAAGTTTCAGGTTCTTCTTTTACTTCTTCAAATTCTTCCTTTATGTTGAGAGATTCATTTATTTTAGAAATAAGTTGCTGTAGTGGTTGAGTTATTGGTTTGTAAGCTTGCTCCAGTTGTGATTGTGTAGTGGTCATAGCTAATTTTAGACTATTATATTTATCCTTGACAGCTTTTCTTGACTTTATCAATTCCTCAGCCACCCCCGTATCCATTTTTATTTATTTTATAAATACAGGGTGTTAATTGAGTATCTGGCCAAACTTCAGAAGGTGATTCTTTGAGTGATTTTAAGGTAAAAAGTTCATATAAACAGGTGTCCATTTCCGCACATTTTTTTTGTTATTTTTATTCGTCAAACTGCCCCTTACGACGCCACTGGAAGTCATAATCAACAATCAATTGGTTCTAACTTATAGTGTTTTCGATTGGGAAAACAAGGGTTGCACTGGGTTTGGCCTCGGGCAAAACCAGTTTTGATGAAAATTTGCTCTAGGGCAATCCCAATCGAACATACATTTTTCATCGAGTGCTATAATATTGCACGGTAAAATTACGATTGAATTAAAATTGGAATCATTGAACTTCTTGAAAATCTAATATCATGTTGTCTCTGCGTAGCGGCTGAAGTGACTCTGAACTAAACTAATTAGAAGTCCATTTCTCATTGCCAAATGACAAAATCTTGAGACCAATCAATAGTTTTGTATTATATAGATCATAGATAGGTAGGTACTAGGAACAACTTTTTTGAGAAATCAGGTATATGCACCAGATCTTAAATGAAATTAATTCAGTTTTGAGTAGATATACTCGTTTTCCATAACTCGTCAACGCCAGTATTTTCTTTTTTCGGCACTACTAGATTCCAACAATAATAACTCTACATCGAAATCTGTTGTCCACTCACAGAATCACCTCACGCGACGTTTATATCCCCACCATTTTTCATGATTTTTTTCAATTTTGCTAATGCACTAAAATTGCACTTTACCAGACATCGTGCCGAAAAATCTGCACTGAGTGCAAAACTCATTGACCCGGTTCCCCAATCGAACATAAAAATCCACTCGATTTCTACCAATCGAACATAAATATTGCCCGAGTGTTGCACCAGTGCTGCCCGATTTTACCAATCGAAAACGCTATTAGCGTCTTATCATAGTCCATAATACTGCAAAATTTCAACAAAATCGGTCAACAGGTCTTTGAGATATTAATAAATAAATGTAAAAAAATATATTTTTTTGACACCCTGTATCTTGAAAACTATGCATTTCCGGACACCTGTTTACATGAACTTTTTACCTTGAAATCACTCAAAGAATCAACCCCTGAAGTTTGGCCAGATACTTAATTGACACCCTGTATTTGAATGAATCAAAATTTTTCCTATATCTTCCAGAGTTCAGTTCACAATCTTTATCAATAACCAGAAAACTATAAGGCTCTTTCCAACAGTGTGCGCAGAGTTCCTTCAATTGCTCAAATGACATATCCAGCATACAATGATCATTATATATATGATTAAAATTCATACAATCCTGCTTAAATAAAATGAGCAAATTTGCGTTCTCACGTATAAGTCTCTTCAGAATTGATGAATAACCTTGAAAAATAAAAAAGCAGTCTGTATTTTAATGTCTTCCTTGCGTGAAATAGTCTCTTATTATAGTTTAACTTCCACATGGTATATCATCAAATATGATTACTGAATTTGGTGCTATTTAATGAGGAGGAATAATATTTTCATCGCTTTCATACTCGAAATATCCAATCTCTTTCATGGATGTCAATAGTTGTCTTAAATATTTATATTTTGGCTGTTGTGATGATTTGGAATATAGGTACACGTTTGCAAATCTTATTCCATTTGGATGCTCAAGTAAAGCCAACATCACATTGGTTTTACCTGAATCAGATGGTCCAACAATGAGACACCTTTTCGATTCCCCACCAAATAAATCACCCTGCTTTTGGATTGATTTCGTAAAATTCTTCACATCATGGTTGGTGATGGGTAAGGAAAACGATTGTTTTTCTATCCGCATTCTAGATATCAATAAACAGAATTGTTTTTTGCGAAAGTATTTATACATTAATCAGATGGACATATTGAACAGATAGCATTAAATCGATAGACAATCGTGTTGCAAATTTTTAAACTGAAAAATAGTATTTAAATAATACCCACAAACCTCTATAGGTATAAAATGATTGTACATGCTTCACGAAAGTATATTTCCTCCAAACACTCCAAGAGGAAAGGTCGAGGTTTAATAAACACTCTAATTAATAAACTACCAGTTGAGCTTCATATCCCTGGCTATCAATTTTGTGGTCCTGGTACAAATTTAAAAGACAGATTGAATAGGGGGGAGTCTGGTATTAATCCCTTGGATGCTGCGTGTCGAGAACACGATATCGCTTACTCACAAACAACTGATTTACCTCAACGACACCGGGCGGATAAAGTTCTAGCAGAGAAAGCTTGGCAGAGCGTTAGAGCAAAAGATTCCTCGGTACGAGAAAGAATTGCAGCTCTAGCAGTAACTGGAATTATGAAAAGTTAACGGAAATTTGGAATGGGGATGAAGAGAACTGAAAGAAAGAAGAAAAAACGAGTTATCAAACCTCCTAAAAAAATTGGTGGATTTCTTCCATTATTACTTCCAATTTTGGGTGCACTAGGAGCTTTAGGCGGTGGTGCAGCTGGAATAGCTAAGGCCGTTAATGATATAAAAGTATCAAAGAAGGAACTTGAGGAATTACATCGACACAATAAAGAAATGGAAACTCTTTCCAAGCTGGGCGGGGGATATTGAAGATCCCACATTTTAGAGGTGTATTTATGCGTGACAACCTACCCAAAAAATGTAAAGTAAAGGAATGTGGTATCTTGAATCTAGATAGTGAACAAAATCAAGGAACTCATTGGACTACATACATAAAAAATAAAAATAAAGCGTTTTACTTTGATAGTTATGGAAACTTGAAACCACCTATCGAACTTGTTAATTATTTGAAAACTCATGACAAAACCCAAATCTGGTATTCTTATGAAACAGTACAAAAATTCAATACAAATAATTGTGGACAATTGTCAATCGAATTTCTATACATATAATAATATGACATGATTGAGAACCAACAGTAACGTTGAGAGTGTCATCATGACTAGCACTATAACAATAACAGGAAATACTTCTGTGTTGAAAGCAGTCCATTTATATTTTTGGATGAAAATAAAGAATATTTTCTAGGATTAGCTGATTTTGAATCGTTTATGAGTATACCCAACATACAACCAGGCAGCAATAAAATATATGTAGCAGATAGAGTTATTACAATTCCAGAAGGAACTTATGATTTAAAAGATATTGAAACATATATTAATTATGTAATTGACGACATTTTTGGAGAAAAAGTTGGGTTTATGATGAAAGCAAATCCAAATACATTAAAATGTCAGATTTATTGCACAAAGGAAATAGATTTCACACCAAATGACTCTATAGCGAAAATATTGGGTTTTAAAAAACGAAAAATCGCATAAAATGAATTATCTGAATCGGATGAAGTTGTTAATATATGTAAAGTAAATGCAATTTGTGTTGATTGCGACATTTGCATAGGATCATAGCTGTCTATAAAAACCAGTCCAAGACGAAACTCTAACAAGTTTACATCACAAAATCGCCAATTTCTTATATCTCTGGGATTAAAAGTATTGAAATAATGGAAATATTGAACGTTAATGAAAAATTATATGTAGATAATTCAATAATAAGCTCTGAGCTTCATTCGTATCAACCGTTTGTCTCTTCAAAATTTGAATACAATGATGAAATACGTATACCCGTTCAAGAACTTGATATATACACTCTACCTTCAGGAAGTCATCTTTACATTGAAGGTTCCTTGACCAACAATAACGGTGTTTATTCTAAGAAATTACAATTTGTCAACAATGGAATAGCTTATTTGTTTCGAGAAATTCGCTATGAACTTGATGGAGTCACTATAGATTTCATAAGAAATGTTGGTTTAGCTTCAACCTTGAAGGGTTATCTTTCATATAATACAAATGAAAGTCTAAAGCTGCAAAATGCTAGATGGTTTCCAAATAGAGATGAAAAGGAAAACATTTTAGTTGATGATAAAGGAAAATTTAATGTATGTACCTTTGAAAATGTTGATTGGATTTTTTGAAGACTATAAGGAAATCATCTTGAATATGAAACAAGAACTGGTTTTGATCCGAGCAAGCGATGATGTTGATGCAGTTTTATATGTTGAAGATGCGCAAAATTCAACATCCGAAGCGGAAAATCCGAAAGTTACATTTGACAAGATCTATTGGAAAGTACCCCATATTCAAGTTGATATACCACAACAACTAGCTTCAACACAGATTCTTGAGACTAATAAAGATTTGTTAATTGGATTTCGTAGTTGGGAAATTGTGGAATATTCCTCGCTACCTGAAGCGTCCCGTCATACTTGGCCTGTTAAAACAAGTAGTAAACTTGAAGCACCTCGTCATATAATAATTGGTTTTCAAGAAAATCGAAAAGGGCACATCATGAAAGATGCTAGTCAATTCGATAATATTGATCTTACAAATATTAGAGTATTTTTGAATTCTGAAAGATATCCATATCATGATTTGTATTTGAATTTCAATGATAACAAGTTTTCAGCTCTCTATGATATGTTTGCAAACTTCAAAAATTCCTACTATGATATACCAAACGAACCAATTTTCAACCCTCAAAACTTTAGAAATAAGTGTCCAATCACACATATTGATTGTTCTCATCAGAAAGAAACACTTCAAACAGGCACTGTTGTTTTGAGAGTTGAATTCGAGACAAATAATAATACAAAAAAGGATACATCAGTATATTGTCTGATTTTACATGATAAACCATTTAGCTATAGTCCTTTAACCAAAATAGTCAAGCAATTGTAATAAGCATGTTCTCAAATAATTATATAAACCATTTATTTATCTAAATGATGTTCAGTATGTCTTCAGAATTGAAGCTTCGCTTATCTAACCATTTAAAGTGATTGGAAGAATTAAAAAAACAAATTCAAGACTATAGTGACAAAAAGCAGATGTTGGTGAAATTCTCACAATTGAAAATATGAAGCTGCTTGTTTGGGATGTACAAGGATTTATAATTGAGAACAAAAAATGTATCCCCAAAGAATTCGCTGCGTTTGATGGAGAAAAAATATGTCATTATATATTTCGATCTTCTTTTGCACTTGCCTCCAGAACTACGAAATCAAGCAAATTGGTTGATAAAAAATCACCATTGTATTTCGTGGAATGAAGGATTTACTCAATTACACAAGTTCTCTTATATTGTGAAAAATATAACGAAAAACGTGGATCATGTGTACGTGAAAGAAAAAGAAAAGGCGCAATAACATTAGGAAATATTCATCGAAGCCCGTAATCGAACTTGATGACAATCCAGCTTTATCGTTAGAAAAACCACATTGTTTGTTTCATTTATCATCACCTGCAATGTGTGCACTTACTAATGTTTATAATTTGTATAATAATTGTTTAATGGTTGAATAAATTCCGTTTACCAAAAAACTATTTTTTATTTCAATCAAAATTTTCATCAAAAAGAAATTTTCACTCACCTTCCAGGTGAATTGTGTGAGAAGCCGATGCATAGACCTCTACACCACAACGCCCACCATTTTTACAAATAAAACACCATATCTATTAAACAAACTTTTTTATTCCAATTCAAATACTTCTTTATAAATATTGACAGGTATAAATTTTTCAAGATCAATCAAATAACCTACAAGATTCATTTCCTTCATAGTCTCCAAGAAAAATCGTAGGTCCGATGTATACAGAAATAGATCGCAGGCTTCAGCAGCTTTCCGATATTTTTCTTCCAGATTTTTGCACTCTCCTTCGGTGTAAGATTTCTCCATACCATGAACCGCCTCATGTTCTGCGTCATATTGAAGATCTCGAAATTCTCTAGCCAGTTCCTTCATTGCAGCAACCATGCCGTATGATGGTATCATCTTGATTAGATAGAACTTGTATGATGGTTATACTTGGATGGAACTTGACTTGATTGATGAATAAAAACGGAATGTTTGAGATTAAATAGCAAACTCTTAAGGAGAGGGGGAAGTGAAGAAAACAATATGTACAAAACATATTTTCTATTGCTTAGTAAATTTTTTTAACAATTCATCACATGCGAATTCTCCTGCATCTGTACTAATTTGATCAGGGTGTAAATGAAGGATTTCAAGTACACAGTATATATTCACATTATTTATGTTTTTTGAAGGGGAAATAATATTATATACATTTGTTATCAAATCACCATTCAACATATGAACATCCTTTAACAAAGTTTTGTAATATGATTAAAATTCTTGCGATTTCAACAAATTTAAACGATATAAGACTAATTCAGCAATATTCACCACTTGATTGATAGTATCTCTGGCCAAGAAAATCTCACATCCACTATACTGGAAAATCTTGATAACTCGTGTTTTACCAAAAAACACAAAATGGATCTCGAAACCATGTCCTTGAATAGGTTGCCATCCAAAGTCAGTTGAATGAAGGAAGTTCAGCATCACATCTTGATGAAACAAGAATGATAACCATTGTTTTTCACTGAAATTCACATTTTGGTCGTATTTGTTTCCACATAGTTTGACGATGGGGATGAATTTCTCACTCAAAGATAAACCGAAACTAAGTCACTTGGATTTGGATTTATTCAGATAGTGCACTGTTTCGTTAATTAAAGTGCAAGGTTTTTTGAGCTGATTGATTGGAATGGAGTGATCCATTTTATGAATTCTATTTCAAGTATTCAAGTAGACTGATCAGACTCTCAGACTATGTAGCTTTTATTCATTTAAATACTAAGAGAAGGTAGTGGGGATTGCTTTTCTGTTCCTATTCAAAATTTATTAATTTGTTATCTTGGACGAGATTTTGGGTCTCATGTGATATTTTCTAATAAAAATTTTAGGACTATTCTACTGAGTGTTTTTATTACAAATATAGCATTTCTCTTGTGATCTGGCAGGTCCATCGAAATGTGTTGTTTCATGAGGTGGGTTATAATGTATGAATCAGGGGAGTTTGATTTGAAGCGAATATTCATTCCTATATCTTATTGGTAGTTTTCCCCAAATAGTTAACAGTTCATATGGTCTTGCATTTTTCAGTAAATAATTTAAAGGAAACATTTCTAATTCTTCGCTTGCAAAATCTTCCAGCTGTTTTTCCCCATTTATATGTAACATAATAATTTCTACGGATAAACAACAATTATTATTATGGGAATTTGCGTCACAAGTCTACACATTATATTGTGAAATCGAATGATGATAACCATATAATTTAGCCCCGTGTTCGCAATTAGCATGGCAAACTAGATAGGACAATCAAATCCTACCAATACCTTCTCATTTGAGAATTTGAATGATGTAATCTACAATTATTAGCTCTGATATCAATTATAGTTGAAATATATCTACGTATAGTCGAAAAACCGCCAGCTCTCGACCAGCGTTGGCGTTGACTATCCTCATTGACTTTCAACAATTTACTACTACATACATTTGCTATTCAATCCATATTTCCATAAATCTAACTATAAACAGTGACAACAATGCAATTTCATCTTATCAGCTGGAACGTGATAACAATTTCCTGCACAAATATACGAGCAAATCTTGGTTCCGCCCACTAGACTAAACGACCGGAAGTCCATAAGAATAGCATTGGGAGATAACATCGAAATGATACAAAGCCAAATTCAAGCAATTCCACTTTCAAAAATGCACATTTTAAAATTCTATACATTGCGCGCCACACACTTTGGTTCCACACACCACAAACAAACGACATGACGTCATACCTTCAAATCTCCACATTCCGCACACTTTTTTTGCACACCCCGTATACTAAACAAAGAAAATACATTATGAACGGAAGTCTGTGTGATAAGACATGGGGAGATAAAAAAAATTACATTTCGTGATCGCGGCGCCACCTATCGGAATTTTTGGGAAATGAGGCAGAAGTGACATAGCTATAACTACTGTGTTCCAATCAGAACTAGTGAAGGAACTTACTCAAATTATGGGCGTTAGAAGACAGTTCACCACAGCTTACCATCCCTGTTGCAACGCATTGACCGAACGTCTGAATAAAACCATGGCCGATATGCTAGCAATGTACTGCAATACTGAGAAAACTGACTAGTGCAGTTACGTGCCTTTTGTCACCTTTGCATAAAGCACTGCCATTCAGGATACAACGAAACTCAGCTCGTTTATGCTGACCTTCGCAAGAGAACCTACACTACCACCAGAAGCAGGACTCTTGGACAACAACTCTTCAACAGACGCATAAAAACTTCGAGCGGAGAATATTCAAAGGAGACAGAAGAGTGACAAAGTGCGTTTTGACGAAAAACACAGAGACCTACAATTTGAAGCAGGCGATAAGGTGAAGGTTTTCATTCCCGTGAGAAAAGTCGGAGGAAGCGAGAAACTCCTGCTCAGATGGTTTGGGCCTTACGAAGTAACAATTATGAATTAAAAAGGAATGAAGGCAAATCAAAGACAGAGACAGTCCATGTAAGCAGGATGCTGCCATATAACGATCCCTGGACGGAAGAAGTTCCAATAGAAAATGCCCCAATACAGGAACTAGTAAAAGAAGACGAAAATGAAGAAGGAGCAGACGAGGAATATTTTAGTAGCGAAGAAGGAGAAAAGGAATGAAACGTCTGATAAGGAGAACTCAAGATATAAGTAACATAGATGAGTGAAAAACGTAGCGAACACGTGTAAAAATATAGAAGGAAAAGACTGATAAATAATAGAAGATAATAATAAGTCATAATGATGACATAACGGAACTCATCATAAGACTAGAAGTATTTGCCATCAACTGTGAAGTATCAAGAAAAATGGTGGGACTTAGCAGGACAGGACTATAGGTAAACAGAGGATACCTTCCAAGCATGCAAACATCGACACATACCGATGAGCATCACTGAACCGTCTACCCTCCGAATCGATTGCCAAGCTAACCAACCCTGGAACTGCCTCCCAGTAACCAAAGCTTCGAAGTCTCCAAATGTTATGAGCTACCATTTCTGAATTTACTTTCTATCTGTGAACGGAAAAACGCGTCAAACCACGGGCACTGTGAACTTCAAAAAGACAATGCTATGTTACCTACCCTGATTCACTGAAAGAATTCACCATAGACATACAGTCAGGAAACTTCTGATCCCTAAATGATGTCCTTGTCCAAACAACGGAGGAGTGTTGACAATAACACACGAGCTACCAGCAGCATGAACGACCTCCCAATCGTTCGTGTTAAACCCTCTATCGGCATAAGGACGCAATGATGTGCATCTCTCTTCCAATATTTTTTATATAAATATCATATTATGTCTCCTATTCAAAATTTATCAATAATGTTACAGAAGAATCAACAAACCAACTCACCATTATCCTGGGTCACAAAGTAACAAATCACAACCACTGAAACTACTTCAACAGTGACAAATCAAACGCTATTCAGTTCGAGTCATAAGATTCAGCCGAGGCCGAAACCCGAAACGGAATCAACGTAATTTGACACGCTGTTATAAAAAAAGTTGAATACGTATGGTGTAAGACTTATATATCTAGATCTACTTGTATGCTCAATAATAATTAATTAATTTTGGTTTCTTGTCTTTTTCATGTATTACATAGTGACTGCTACCGGTCCTTGATGAGAAAGGATCCCGCCAAACAGGAACATCAGGACACCGCATGAATACAGTGTACTGGATTGAGCAGGGGCAACCAGTATCTCCTGTGGAATCACCCCGTATTGCTGCAAAATCACGGTCAAGTCGCAATGACGACACAGACCAAGCATCGTCAGCGAATACCATTTGAGCTCGGCGGCGGAACACGTCAGGCAGGACCGTACTCAGCACGCTAAATAGTACATAGCATGGATGAGAAGCACAGGACCGGAGCAAGAATATAGGGGATAAAGTTTGAGAGAAATTTTGTAACGGACGAGCATGTTCTTTTTTGAGCATTGGAGGCCAATGCTATTGGGCAGGGGGTATATGTCATTCAAATAACGGATCAAGGCAACACCGAGTAAATCAACCCACTCAAACGGACGACGCACAACCAGGTCATGCTTACTCAGCATAGTTTCTGGTATATATAGAAGCCCGATACGCTATTCAAATCGTTGGAAGAAACGTGCCCTCTCACCTTAAAACCACGCCCACTATAACTTAACTTCGCTACGCGTTACTCCCTTCAGGAATCGACAATAGAACATGCCCGTCCTACTGTTTTTATGCTGGTAAGAGAATAATATACAGGGTGTCCGGGAAAATGTGGGAGATCTCTCGGATTCAGATAGAACATTAAAAAATAAGATGACAAGTTCCCATAAATGTTTTTCCTAGCGGCCCTCCCTACGGAGATACGGCCCCCTAAAGGACCCCACTGGAAATCGGTTTTTCTTGAATAACTTTTAAACGACTCAATATAATTCAATGAAAATTTAATATGATGAACAGTAGTAAGGACCTCTCAAAATACTTCCCTTAAAACATAATTAGCTTGTTTAGTTTACCAGGGACGGACTAGATTGTACATTTTAACGCTCACATTTTTAACACCCTGTATGATAAGGAGTTAAAAAAAAAAAAATTGGATACCTTGAACATTAAGCTAAAGAAAAGGTACTCTTGTTCATTGTCGATGAAATGAACCATTTTCGAGAAAAAACAATTTTTATTAAACAAAACCTCGAAAAAAGCCATGACGAAGTGGTGCTCTTGACGAAATTGTGAACCTAACGCTAGGAAAAAAATGTATGGAGACTTGTCATCTTATTTTTTAATATTCTATCAGAATCCGAGAGATCTCCCACATTTTCCCGGACACCCTGTATTGGCCGAATACATGCTATTACTTCACGTCAGTCAATATCGAGCATTGGCAGTGTACGGTCGAGCGACAATAATGAAATCGTTTTCGAGCAATAATCACTCTTTCTACCTTATTGATATCTAACTATAATAATTCAGTGAATATTAAAATTTGCCACTGAAACCATCCAAGCTAAACGCGCCCGGCATGGTCGGGTGCGGACGTTCATCACGCGATTAGTCCTCATCAAGTGATCGAAACCACCCATTTAAACTAACACCTGATCGAAACCATGAACATGCATTAGGTGAAAATATCAGCTATAAATCACGATCATCCGAGAGACACTCAACTTATTGTGAGCGTTGAACCACACGGCCAGAACTCTAAACAAAAGAACCACCCTAATACCTCCTCAGCACCATATGCTGAACAAAAGAAGACCCTCATCCCCCACACCCAGCCGCCAACTGATGAGCAGTTGAAGAAGAACAATACTACAGGTGAGTGCATTGTTTCCATCCCCATGAGTACATATCCTCCATCCCCCAATATCCACTTTGGGGACAACTCTGTACATAACTTGGGATCCATCTCTTCTGAAGGCGGTTCTTTTTTCGATAATTCTGACATTATAGATAAAACCATTTTGAATAATGCCCATATTAAATCACCAATTATTAAAATCCTTTCTTCAAAATTAATTTCCAAACCTCCTGCATTCCTGACTGATGATACCAATACCATCACGAACGAAACAATGGATACACACGATTCAAGCACAAGTACCCCTCAACATCCCCCCACAATCAATCAGCTGGAGACATCTGAAGATATATTATTTAGAAAACTTACTCCTAATGCCAAAAATCTTGCGAAGCAGATTTACCATTTAATCCTAGACCTCAACAAAATGAAAACTGTCATTCTAGATCAAATAAAATCATCGACGAACTAAATGCAGATAGACTTGACCACATAACGATTCAAAACAAAACAAAAAATAAATAACTGGCTTCTACAACTCAAAATGAAAGATAATAGTAATAATAACAACTGGGCGAATTTAAATCCAAATCAAATACCAAAGTAACCCATCAAGAGGACCGTTTTATGGACTCCTCCTCTTCATCCTCCAAGAGACACCGTGAACCTGATCATGACTTCCCTTTGGAGACAGATATTTTCAACCCGGACCCCAACACAGATTTTCCTCCAATGAAAAAAAAAACAGTTATTCATCCCAGTAATCACACCCTCTATCACAAAGAAAAGAACTTCTGACACTACTCATACCCAGTCAAATAACATCAAAAAAATAAACATACCCCGATTATAATCACGTCAAAGCTGATTGAATGGAAAAAGATTTATAAGGAAATTATTGAGGCTGGCGCTAAAATCACTCCTTCGGATGTCCGGAATAACCGCTTCGGCACAGGAGTTCAAATTTCTCCCAAGTTGATTCAAGACCATCGACTAATTACCAAATATCTCTACACGAACAAAATTCAAAATCACACTGCTCTTTTACCTGAAGAAAAAAAATTCAATGTGGTAATAAAAGGGTTGGTAGGAGATATAGATATAAATGAGATTAAAGAAGAATTAATAGATTATGATGTGACACCCTCCTTGATCTACTGGATCAGAACGGGCCCTGGACGCTCCAAAAACTCTGGCATCCTCAAACTACTAATAGACAAAGACCAAGAGGATCGACTTCCTCAAATCAAGACACTCTGTTACATGCCCATCACCATTGAACCTCAAAGAACGGATCCGGGTAGAATCCCACAGTGCCATCGTTGTCAGCAGTCACTCCTTGACCTCCTGCTGCAACGCCCCTAGGTGCGACAAATGAAGGAAAGGAGCATTTTTACGCCGCATGTCAAAAACCAAAAGACCTCCCTCTAACCTGCTGCAATTGTCTAGGCGAACACGCAGCAAACTGGTACAGTTGCCCTAAAAATCCAAATTTAATTAAAAAAGTCAAACAACAAAAACTCGCTCAAGAAGTCGAACTCAGGAACCAATCAAAACAAGCATCAACAACCTACACCCCCACCACCTCAGGACCAACCCCAATTCCTGGACCATCTTATGCCAGCAGAACTACTCGGAAGCTTCCTGCAGCAAGCATACCCCCCGGCCCTTCAAACAATCCAGACAAAAATGAGATACTCCTACACCGCGTTCTTAACGAACTTTCAACTCTATCCAAAAAAGTCAATTTAATTAAATCATCAACAAATGAAGCTATAATTCACTTTAATAAATCAGAGTAAAAAACAGCCCAAAAATGCGCTGACATGGAGGATCAGTTTTTAAAATGAATTAATCAAACATCCAATAATGCCTAAAAGCTCTAACAAACTTTCAACCCTCACAATCGTCTCTTGGAACGCCAACAGCGTAGGCAACAATAAGCCTGAAATTATTGACTTTCTCCAAAGGAAAAAACCTGATATCTTCTAATTCTAGAGACTTGGCTAAAACCAATCACCACTTTCAACATCCCAAACTACTCCACTCAACGCAACGACAGACTGGAACATACCGGAGGACATACTGCGGTGCTGGTGAGGCATGGTCTATCGTATAGAAATTATATCAACGATACTCAAAATCCAAAGGAGAGAAAAGTCCAACAGACGATAATTACAATGGACAACCAACAAAAACTAGAAGCTTTCAGAGAATCACTAGAGAACCAATTTAAAACTCACGACTGGTGATCATATTCTTGATGAAGCAATAATCCAACATCCTATAAACCAACCTGACGCAAATAACTACCCTTATCACTCAGACCTACCAGAAATGGACGGCTTCTCCCTGGAGCAACTTGACTATACAGGGTGTCCGGAAATGATGGGCAAAAAAATTAGGGGAGCATTCTAGACCGAAAATAAGTGCTACCTTTTTCTATAACATTTTTTCGAAAATGGATTATTAACGGAGTCACAGGGTGTTAAACTTAAATTTTATTTGCAGTTTTTTTGCCATGCCTTTTGCCACGCTCATAATATTTTCACAAAATCTCGTATTAGGGGCTTTATCGGGATGAGGATTTTAAATTTGCCTACCATTTTTTCGCATTTTGTAGAGGGCGCCACATAGCAACCTATACTTTGATTTGAATTGTCCTAACTTTTTTGTGCTACACTGTATGTGAGTTTTGAGCAAATATTTTTATTCTCCCAACATTTTGACATAAAAAAGGTATACTACTTTTGTTTCGATAAATCTAACCGTTTTCGAGAAAAACGCTTAAATTACTTTGTTTGCATGTGATGAATACGAAATTTTTTGAACTTATTTTCAATTTTCAACATGCTATGGAATTATGCGCTATAAGTTGCCGTAGAATCAAATTTGATTAGAATTAGTTTGTCATTTAGTAATTTTTTCACATTTTTTAACTTTTTTCATTTTCAGAATTTTTGTCATTGACCACCATCAGAGTAACAACAAATTTTCAAAAAATTACCAACTCTCAAGACTAATTTTTCCGAAACTTGTTTCAACGGCAATTAAAGCGCATGTTTCCGAAGTAAGCCATGTTTAAGGCGAGGTTTAAGGTTGAAAATAGATTAAAATGATTTCCTAATCATCACATGCAAGCAAAGTTAGTTTAGCGTTTTTCTCGAAAACGGTCCAATTTATCACAACGATAGAGATATCCCTTTTTCATGTCAAAAGGTTGATAGAAGAAAAATGTTTGATCAAAATTCACATACAGTGTAGCACAAAAAAGATGGGACCATTCAAATCAAAGTATAGGTTCTCATATGGCACCCTCTACAAAATGCGAGAAAACGGTGGCCAAATTTGAATTCCTTCTTCCGATAGTCACAAATACGAGATTTTGTCAAAATATTATGAGCGTGGCAGAAGATAATGCAAAAGAACTGCAAATAAAATGCAATTTTAACACCCTGTAACTCCGTTAATAATCAATAGCATTTATTTTTTCTCTAGAATACTCAACTGAATTTTTTCCTCATCATTTCCGGACACCATTCCCAGATCTTGACATACATAAAGCACCAGAAGATAAAATTACTATCAAAATCATTTAAAACTTCACTCCCAACATTAGAATGTATTTAATCTCCCTATATAACCAATATGCTAGACTCAACTACTTCCCACAGGCCTGGAGAGAAGCTGAAATAGTCCTTATCCCAAAAAAGCACTGACTTAACACCAACCAAAAATCATCGCCCTATTGCCCTACTCAATGGCCTGGAGAAATTATATGAGACTGATTTTAGCCAGGCTCAAACAACAAGAGGGATAACTCAAGATAATATCTGACTAACAATTAGGATTTTAACAAGGGCTGAGTACCGACCTCCTGGTTGCCAGACTTGTCGAAGACTGCGCAAGAGCCTAACAAAACAAGAGCCTTCACACGGCTATTGTGGCCTTTGACATCGAGAAGGCATTCGACAAGGTCTGGCACCAGGGGTTAATCATCAAAATGGTGGAAGCAGGCTTTACGAAGAAACTCATTCTTATTATCAAAAACTTCCTTAAAAAACGATACGTTCGAGTACGTCTTGCTGGCTCATTATCTGATAGAACCAAACAAGAAGGGGTGTATCATCTGAAGTGCGGAGATTGTAACTCAACATATGTTGGAAAAACGGGGCGTGGTTTCAAGGTCTGAATTAATGAGCACTTAGCGTCATTGAAGTCTCCCAACAACAACCGCTCTCCATTTGGTGTACATCTTAAACAAAAGGATCATCCTTCAACATCTCCAATGATTTTAAAATACTACACAACATCAGAAACGGTCGAAAATTGAACGCATTAGAAAATCTAGAGATTGCCAAAGAAGGTCTTAATCTTGATATCAATTCATTAAATGAGCCAGTTAGTAACCATTATTTGGAAGCGGCCCGTATCACTCGACTCGATTTGAATCCACACTAAAGGCTATTTATTTATCAGCTCTGAAGTAAATTTCCGTTCAGTCTGTGTCAATTTGTTGTTTGTTAATATATTTGGTCAGTGTATTTATTTTTTGTACGTCTAGTGCGTGAGGTTGTTATTTTACAATTTTCAGAGATTGACGTAAGTTTTAAATTTAATTTTTATACACATTATTGTATGGTAATTTTATAGATATGTTCATATTGTTCATGATGATGAGTGGATACGCAAAACGCGTCGGAAAATAAATTGATTTTGATATTGGAGAAAGGACCTTTTCTTTTATTTTGCAATTTGAAATGGAACTCCATCCCGAAGTGAAGATCAATAACTTGAAAAATGCTAGTCCGGCAAATCTACTTCGGAAATATGATCATATCTCTATAAAAAGGGCCAAGGCTGAGGTACACATCTGGTTCAACACTACGTGCTTAAGAAGGAACATTTCACCCAACTATTTGGAGAATGAATTTAAAAACTTCTAAGATGCCTTACCACTCTAAGAATAAACTGGAAAATTTCAAAGTTCAATTTCTGAAGACTGAGAGGCGACGTTGGTATAGGAAGAAAGCAGAATTGAGCTCCTTATTGACTTTGATAATAATTTTACTTAACCAAAAATTGGACTCTGCCATAGTTGAAAACTCTGTGACAATTTCAAGAATGAAGACGGAACAGTTTAAGAAGAAAAATTTCATAAGGTTGGAAAACAAGAATACCACTTTGACCAAGAGAAAAAACGAAGATTGCTCAGCTGAGAAGAAGTTTTCTGATCACGTTTTCCACCCCCGCATTTTGAACTTGTCCGATTGTGATTTCTCTATACAGGAGCTTGACTTCCTCAACAAAGGCTTGAAATACAGTCCAGTTTCACCACCCTCTGAAGCTGATTTGACGACTCTCTTGGCACATTGAAGTTGCTTTGACGTCATCAAACACTGAAATTATCAATACTATCCGAGGTACTTGTCGTCACACATCGACGAAATTTCAAGTAGGTAATTTCGCGTCAAAAAAGTTTATTTTGTTCAATCAACAGAAGATTGTGAAATCTATTAAGAATGAAATTAAGTCCTTTGATTTGGTGATGGGGAAGGCTGATAAGGGTAATTGTTTGGTGGTTTGCAATAGAACAGATTACACTAGAAAGGTAGAGGAATTTTTGTACAATAACAGCTCTTTTGTTGAACTCAAAAGTGATCCGATTTCTTTTTATCTTAGAGATCTCAGGAGCACGTTCAGCAAAATGGAAAACTTTTTCACTAACTTGAATTATGGAGAACCAAAAATTCCTATGAACTCTCTCAAACCTTTATTGTATGATCTAATTAAAATACATAAAACAGGTTTTCCGATTCGACCTATAGTCAGTTTTATTACCGCGCCACCTTACTTTTTAGCGAAATGGTTAAATGACTTCTTTAGAGACCATTTACAACTTAATAATAAATTCAGCATCAAAAACACTATACAACTAGTGGATGATTTGAAGAAGGTTAATTTGCCAGAAAAATTCACTCTCGTTTCTTTCGATATTGTAAATCTATTTCCTAGTATACCCAGAGATCAGGTCAAACAGATTGTTGAGGGGTTGTTAATATCTGAAACTGACATGGGCGGAGAAGAAAGACAAGGAATAATGACCTTACTTGAAAAATGTTTGAACATGGACTTTTTTAAATTCAATGATCGTTTTTATAAAATGAAAGAAGGTCTGCCAATGGGCTCTAGTCTCTCTCCTCTATGAGCTGAAATGTTCATGTCACATTTCGAAAATAAGGTTTTATTTCAATGTAAACAGCCTCTCCTAGAACACATTTGTTTTTGGCGTAGATACGTTGACGATATTTTCGTTATTTGGACAGGTTTACAACAACAATAACAAGACTTCCTTGTTCTGCTTAACAGTCTTCATGATGCTATTAAATTTACTATCGACGTTGAGAATGATAACTCCCTCAACTTTTTGGATCTCACCATATCCAGGAATGTCGATAGCCAGTTGGTTTTGTCAATTTTCCGTAAACCTACACAGACAGATCACACTATTCCTCCAGATTCTAACCATTTCTTTTCCCACAAACTTGCTGCATTTCATTCATTTATTCATCGACTTTTTGCTATACCCTTGTCACCAATAAACTTTATCAAGGAAAGAAACATTATTTATCAAATAGCAATTGAAAATAGTTACAGCAAACATTTATTTTGATTGATACATTGATAAATAAAAAATACAAAAAACTGGAGCGTCACTTGCTATCTTCAAATGAGTCATTTCTGTCTACTCGACAACCGCCTAAATTTGTCTCTTTGGGTCTTTTTGGTTGTATGTCACTTAAAATTGGCAACATTCTCAAGAGTAGTTTGGAGAACATCAGGGTCACTTTCAAATCAAACATAAATCTTGGATCTTTGTTTTCATCATTGAAGAATAAAATACCACCGACTTCTAAGAGTGGGGTGTATCATCTGAAGTGCGGAGATTGTAACTCAACATATGTTGGCAAAACGGGGCGTGGTTTCAAGGTCTGAATTAATGAGCACTCAGCGTCATTGAAGTCTCCCAACAACAACCGCTCTGCATTTGGTGTACATCTTAAACAAAAGGATCATCCTTCAACATCTCCAATGATTTTAAAATACTACACAACATTAGAAACGGTTGAAAATTGGACGCATTAGAAAATCTAGAGATCGCTAAAGAAGGTCTTAACCTTGATATTAATTCATTAAACTAGCCAGTTAGTAACAATTATTTGGAAGCGGCCCGTATCAGTCGACTCGATTTGAATCCCCACTAAATGCTATTTATTTATCAGCTCTGAAGCAAATTTTAGTTCAGTCTGTGTCAATTTGTTGTTTCTTGATATATTTGGTCAGTGTTTTCATTTTTTGTACGTCTAGTGCGTGAGGATGTTCTTTTACAATTTTTAGAGATTGACGTGAGTTTTAATTTTAATTTTTATACACATTATTGTATGATAATTTTATAGATATGTTCATATTGTTCATGATGATGGGTGGATACCCGAAGCGCGTCGGACAATAGATTAATTTTGATATTGGAGAAAGGACCTTTTCTTTCATTTTGCAATTTGAAACAAGAAGGTGGCGTTCCGCAGGGATCAGTCCTCTCCCCGATCCTGTATAATATATATGTGGCGGGCACGCCTGTACATAACAAATCGAAGCTATCCCTCTATGCAGACGATAACCTAATTCACACCTCATCAAACAACATCGCCTCTATCCAAATGACCTTACAAAGACACATCAACAAGATAACAGAATATGTACTTTGATACATGGAAAATCAAAATCAATCCGAACAAGACACAAGCCCTTTCAATATCTACCAAAAAAACGAACAGAAGACCAGCCTTCAAGATCAAAAATGAATACATAAACTGGTCAGACAGCCTCACATATCTAGAGATATTGACTCAAATTGCCTGGGTTGCCTCCCGTACGGGACCTCAGAGATTCCCTGTTTTTGATCCCATGTATATTTGCTTGAGCGTGAAACTTCAAGTTTCGATACGGAAAACGAGTATTTTATTGATTGCAATAAAAATACAAAACAGTTGTACAGCATGGTTCGGTTTTTGAAATTGAGATTGTGGGTTTCTCTGCCGTGCTCTTTCCCCGCATGAATTCCAGGCTGAGAACGGCACTTTTTAACCATATTTTCAATAAAGTAGGGTTTCTTACAAATGTGTGTTTAATTTAATAATCCCATCTTCTAACTCAAACTTCCCAAATTATTGTTTTGTCGGGCGCATTCGAGGTAAGTAGCTTTATGCAAATCACAACGTAGGTGTCTCTTCTTTTGATCAAACTTACCTCATTCAACTTTGTTGAACGGACCCGGGGTTGTTATACTACAGAAGTTAACAAACTGTACGGATCTCTATACCCCTTGCTCGCCCCCACAAGCAAATGAATAATCAAAAATAAAGTCAGGATTATGCAAGCGGCCTTTAAACCCAAAATCGTCTACGCTGCTGGAGCTCTCAACCTCACTAAAGCAAACCTCACCAAGATTCAAAGGGTTCAGAACAGGTTCGTGCGGAGATGGGATGCAACACCTTGGTTCGTCCGAACAAGAGATGTATTCAAACAACATCAAATTAAACCCTTCCACCATTCCATTTTAGATTCCACCTACAGACTTGAATTAAAAATTTCCCGCACTAAAAACAACAGTGTGGACAACGACATTAAAAATCTAAAAATACTAAAATTCTCTAGCAAATCGAAAAAGACCAAATTCAGAGGAGCTTGGTCCCAAGCTATCACTATCCATAAAATCATCCCCATCATGGACTACATTCCTCTTCCACCGCCAATACAACTTTTTCGCTCAGAATGTAAATTTTATACGGACACATCTATTGCAAGGAAACATTCCTTTTCTCCTTGTGGCTTGTCCACCATTAATATTACATTAAATCATTAGTACACTCCGGCTTATTCCGGAACCCTTCCCCATTTTCCCTATCATAACAATGCACTCACTATAATTAGATTAGATAAGATTAGGTATAAAGTGCGTTAATTGTACTATACACCAAATTGCTTAATATACACGCTATTACTTCACAACCCTACGGAGTTTTCCTTCCACCTGGCACCACGTCCCTAGAGCTCGATAAGTGTGAGGGTACAGACGTAGACCCAATCTTCCGCTTATCGTGACAATATCACGAACAACATTTATTGAAGACAAGAAATATACAGTGTGTCTAGCTAAGTTCGCACCAAATGGAAGACTTTCTTATTATTAGTTTTATAAAAAAAAGTCATTCTTTATAAAAAGTTCTGCAGGTTCTGGAACCTGAACGGCAGTCATAAGATAATAATTTGTCTTAGTCGTATACGAGGTTTTCAAAAAAATATGAATTTTGCTGAAGAGTAAAGTTCCTTTATTTGTGATAAAATCGAAAATTGTTAATGAGAAAAGTTGATCAGAATTGAAAACTTTGTTCAAGTATACAATAATTACATTTATCTACGATGAAAATCAAAAATTGATGTTTTTTACGGTAAGTTTGGAAAACTTTTTTTGACTTATTCGCTTATTTTATGAATGATCAGATCAAAATATTTAATCCAACAATAATTGCTGATGAGTTTATTGAAATACCCTTTGATTTTTCTGAGAAAATCACTAATCTAGACAAAACCTTTCTTTCATGGCACAAAGGTGTGATTGCATATTTGAACGTAGTTTTCAATAGCTACATATCAATTTTTTTGCATAAGAATTTTCAATTTTGTTACAGTTGAAGGTACTTTTCTCCTGAGCAAGAACCATCTTTTCTGAGGATCCTCGAATACAACTATGAAAAATTAATATTTGACGATTGCTTCTCAGTTTTCAGACCATTCAGAACTTTTTATAAAGAATAACTTTTTTTCTTGAAAGTAATAATAAACAAGTTTTCCATTTTCCATATGGTGCGTACTTAGCTAAACACACTGTATATAGTCAAATTTGGTTTTCCATTTGTGATAACAAAAAAGTTCCAAGGTCGAATAGTTAGATTTGCTTTTCTCAGAATTCTCTAAATGTTACTTAGACCCTTCACGAACTCGTGTCTTCAATTATTAACACTGTCACAACCTCGGCCACAATAGTGTCGCAACCCTGACCAGTGTAGATAGAAATCAATGTCGGTATAAAGCTGGTCAACGGTACGGTGCCGTCACTGTTGTGTGTGGATAGACCTTTAATCAATCAAACGGAAACGAAGAAGTGTTAAATGTTTTAGCAGAAGTAGACGAAGAAGCTGCAACCAATGCTTTTGCGCACGGTTTACGGAGTAGTGGTTTGCGCACTATTGTCAAAGCTCGCAATTATACAAGGCTTGGTAATGGGGTGCGTGGAGCTAAGGATGAAGAAATTCATTCGCAGAGTTCCTATCAGAAGTTATTTCATATGTGAGGAGGTAGAGCGAGATTGTCAAAGCGTGGTAATTATAGAGAATCAAATAGAACATTTTTCAGTGATAATAATTGTAATAATAACAGCGATCGAGGACACTTTAATTCGCGTGGGTATAGGTGCTCTGATAGAGCTGCCTTCAGGCGTGACCATAACTATCCTAAAAATAGGGTTAGTTTTCGTGGTCATCGTGGCGATAATAATTTTAGGGGGAGACGTACGTCATACTTAATGAGAAGCCCTCACCTCGCCTCCACCTCAAAATGATCCTCAACATGACCAGTGTTTCGTTCCTACAAATATCGAAACGACTTTGTCAAAACGAAATAGATTGAATTTTGTAGCAATGACATATAGAGCTTGAGAGTAATTGTTTTTAATTGATACAGGAGCTTTCATTAGTGTCATATTTAAACAGTTTGACAGCAAAAACGAGTTCTTTGATAGGGAGAAGAAAATTAAAATCAATGACATTTCTGAAACTGCATTAACTATGAATCTAGCAATTCGATTTTTTTGATGGATAATAAAGAAATAAAAAAAATCCCAAAGGTTGCTAAATTGAAGTGACTCCAAAAAATGCTTCTCTGGAGACAATTTACAATCATCTTTAGAGCTAGTAGATGAATTACTGGAATTGATAAACATTGATCGTTTTTATAGATAAAAAGTTAACCATTTGAAAAATATGCGCTCAATATTCCTACGTTTTTTATTTCTCAGGTGCTTCTATTATGACATGCAATATTCATAGACAGAAAATAAGGTCAAGACCCGGAGCAGTACCAGCTTATGCGAAACCTTACCGACTGCCGCATTCGCAAAAAGACAAAGTACCTACATAAACAAGTTGCCAAATGATCAAGGACAATATTAGTATTAGAGGAAGCAGCATCAATGTGGTCTGTTCCAGAGATGGACGATAAAATCGATAAAAGTGATAAATATCATTCAGATGGCTACTCTGATATGCCTCTATCCCCAGACACTTCATCAGTTGAAAGAAAAAGAAAAAATCACCTGAAGTTTCCCCTAATAATTTATGAGGATGAGGAGTTTAATGCTTACCTTGAAAAAATAACAATAAAAAAGCACCCAGAATAGAACGAGAACCTTTAACTCTGGAAATGTCCAACTTTTCATCTGGATATGAACATTCAGCCAATTCCAGAATAATCAACACCCTTATACCAAAGATGATATAGTAACCCCCTCCTTCACCGACCATACTATACACCTCCAGTTAAAACAACTGCAACTCCCATAATCACTAATCAAGTCAAAACTCCGCCCATCGTTATGACTACGTCGCTGAAGAAATGGTTCGAAGTCTTGCAATCTCTCATAAGCAAGCGTGTTAGAATTACCGCTGATGACGCCAAAAATTAAAGTTTTGCCACAGGAATCGAGATTTCCCCCCAAAATGAGATGGACGATCGAATTATAACCAAATATTTTCACGCAAGTGAGATCATCTATCACACCCTACTTATTCCGCAACAAAGAAAAATTGATCTCATTATTAAAGGGTTGAACTAAAATATCGATATTGACAAAATTGGAGCTGCTTTAGCTGATCAACACCAACAGAGATCTATTGGATGAGGACTAGCCCTCTCAGAACTCTGGGTCTGAGTTACCGCTGATGACGTCAAAAATTATAGATTTGGCACAGGAATGGAGATTACCCCCTGAAATAAGATGGACCATCGAGTCTTTACCAAATATTATTAGTCCTCGCAGGACTACAAACTCCGGACTTGTGAATTTATTGATTGAAAACGAACAAGGCGAAAAACTTCTGAGCCTCAAATATTTGTTACACAAAAAAATTGTGACTGAACATTAAAGAAACACACCTGGAAGGATTTCCCAGTGCCTCCATTGCCAAGAACTCGGACACACACAATGATATCCTGCTTGAATGAGCCAAAATTTCATAAATGAGGGGACGACTTGTTCAGCGAATGTTATAAACCATCGACTCAGGTCATAAAGTATGTGAATTGCGACGGCAAACATACTGGAAACTTGCCCAAGAATCCAAGAAATAAAAATTTCCTCAAAAAGCAAAAACAGTAACAGACATAGGACAAATTATCAGCTAAACTCAACATCAACTCCCAGTTTGGAAATTCCACACTCACCGACAACACCGACATCTGCGCAGGCCACCAGTGCCAGAATTCAGCAGCAGGCCCCACTTCATAAAGAATTCCTTATAGAGGTTTTTCGTGAATGAGCAATGGCCATTTTATGTTGGGGACCAGTCCATCCACCATACAGCGCTCAAGTCGCTGTTCATGACAAGATTGTCAAGGGAATGTCAAGTTGAGTTTTCAAGTTTGGCAGTGTCAGTCAGCCATATTTAATAATTTTTGAAAAAATACTATAAGTCTTCATCATTGTGACTGTAAAAAGTATTGACGCGTACCTGAAAGCACTAGAAGTGAGCAATGAGCATATTCAAAAGGCATTGATTTTCTAAATCAAAACCTGGATTACTTAGGCAGAGGGTGAGAACCTAAACAACTTAAAACTTGTCTATGGACAATGAAAAAATTTACAATCTACACCTAGTTTGCGGAAAAGATTTTTGTGAGGATTCAATAACAGGGAACCAAGAGAGGCTTGAAAAAAAAACTGCTGTTCCTACTTGCATCTACCTAGTGAGTTTCCGCTCCTGAGCTATTCAATGTATATTATGTAGGTATTAGGTATATGAGTACAAAAATAGATAGCATATTTTTGAATGAGTTATTAAGGTTAGATAGGGATTTTTCCTCGGATATTTCAAAGGATTTTTTTAGAAGTTGTTCTGATTATTATAGGTAATAATAATTATATGATTTACTTTTGTATTGTTTTTTTCTTGTAAAATTTCAATGGTGTAAAAATGAATAAATATACCTGTTTGTATTTGCAAATTATTTCTGGGCTGTTCATATTCTCATGAATCATTTTGTGGATTATTTTGTGCCTACTATTATCGTTTTGATGTATATTTGGAATGATTTGTTTTTCTTTCATACGTATTTCCTCATATCCATTAAAAATATCTTTACAAGCACAAAATGGGTCGACTACCTATAAAATTCATATTTATAATATCCTCCATTTAAATTTGGCGCCATTAGTTCCCAGTCCATCCACTCCACTGGTGGCGCTAACAATAATCCAACGTCACTATCGTCAGACGGTGCTCTATAGGGGTTTCTTCATGTCCCACTTAACTTCACCAACAATAAAAACAACCCTAATAATATTGAAATCATTCTAAACCGTCTTTTGGATCAGTTTAAATCTCCAGGTTGACTTTTAACAGAATGATTCAGAAATTATCTATGAGTCAACCAAAGATGCAACAGTGGATGAGCAGGCAAGTAATAATCAAACAAATCATGATTAAAGTACTTTTCCAGTCCCTTTGAGTTTGAAATTAATATTTATTCTAAACTGTATTTTAGACCTCAATGACTTGGAAAAAATATGTACCTACTGATTTGAGAAAACCAATAACTCCATGTTTATTGAATTTTGAGAAGAAAAAATGTGATTCAACGTTGGAATCTAGCAAAAGAGAAAATAATGAAGGTAGTTGATACTCATGTGGATTGATTTTTAGTTACTAAATAAGTATTTTCTATATTTCTCAAGAGATTCGTTTATTTTAGAGACACCAAACGCATCAAAAAAGAAAAGAGGAACTCCTTTGTCTAGACGACGCGACGCCCCACAATTCAAATGAAATCCCTCACAAGATCAGATTTGGCGGAAAAGTATAATAATTTATTAGACATGAGTTAGAAATTGCTGAATATAAAAAAAAACTGCAACAGGAACTTCTAACGATAAATAAACAACGAAAATTAAAACTGCAGCTTTTGGAAATCTAATTTGAAGTAGAGAAAGAAAATCTGAATAATCTTAAAAAAATAAGTTTAAATTCTTTTTCTCCTATACAATAAGTGTCGCCACAGAAACTGGAACATTGTGCAAACAAAGATTCTTTTCGTAACAAAGCAAAATGCAATATTGTCAAGAAAAAATACTCAATTTACTGAGAAAAATATCAGAGTTTTTATTATTGATTCAGTGATTGTAGCGGCAAGAGGATGCAAATCATAATTATTTGTCATATTTTTGGGCTCAAATTTTATGGAAGTATATACGTTTGATGGAGGTTGAAACAAAAAAATATCTGTCACATGATTGTGTTTTATATCCATTCACTTGCAAAATAACTTAGAGTCTTGAAAAATGATCAATTATCAACTGAATCCGGATGGATTCCATTATTTGAATTTAGGACATTCCCAACATTACCAGTAGTAATAAGTTACTCAATTTCCTCTTCAGTAATATCGTCAGGCAATGGTGGCTCTTCATGCATAAGCTTATGTTATGAAGAACAGCTACCTTATTATTTATTTTAAAAACATCTGGATGAAATCATGACCTGGAAACTCTCCGAATTGAGCCATTTCTTCTTTTTGCAAAATTCAGTTGGCAATATTTCGATTTAAAACCTCGATCGAAAACAATCACACGCCTCAAATGATTGGGATTCATGTCTCCATCCGATCAGCATTTAGAGAGTACATAATGTATCACGTTATGATAGTACTGTTGGTGTACTAGCAGTAGTTGTGATCATCATGATCCATGAGGCTGTTTTATTGAACCTTATTTTTCATCAAACCTATTTTTGTCAAAATAATGTATCCAATTGACGGAGAAAGTTAACAGTGGAACATTTTTAACGTTTGAAAATGGGTTCATCAAACTTGTGGGGTGATTGAGGTATGTGATGAAAATCTGGTTGTAAGTGTTCATATAACAAAAACTAGACGGCGTCTTACCAGAAATTTGAAATACAAATTTTATTTTCTGTATATCTTTCTTGTCTCAAAAGATTTCTCAAAAACAAATACCAAAAAAAAGGGAAGAGATCAGTTAAAATTAGACAAAAATGTTTTCTCTATACGGGACGAAAAATCCATATACTTAAAATCACAAGACAAGTAACAAAACAAATATCACTAACCCAAGCTTCTTTTATATATTATGTATATTATACAGGATGACACAGTTTTATCCGGCAAAATTTAAAATATAGATTTTACTCATTAGAATGAAATTTTTTTATTATATGAACATGTTTTCAACTCCTTGTCAGTTTCGAGATACAGACTCGAGAATAAAATACAGATGAGAAGCGACAATACTTTTCCTGCCAAAAAGCGCAGGTGGGGATGCGACGGTATCTGTCATAGGTTTCGTCAGCTTTTTATTAGTTCGAATGTTCAATCAGTTCCGGCAGTCGATCCGTAGATCAGTCAATATTAATTTGTGGTTTGAGAGTTTCAGTTTGATCAAATCTTTCCAGAGATTTCAAGCTCGGAGATGGACATTAACATTTATATGGAGTACTTCAGAAACATGTTGCCAAGGGACTATACCTTACACAAAAATATCACGATAAAACCCAACTTGCTTATTTCGAAATTTGATATGAACAGAGTGTTGGAGTTGGCAACATTGTCTGCCGGCTCTTACATTCCGGCTGTTCTTTACAATATTGACAGCAGTCTTTAGATTAGACTCAGTTTTGTGAACTATGACAGTTCAGTTCAATTATTAGAACGTGCATTAAACAATATTGATTATGCCTGTCTTTAATTTAACAATCAGACACAACATGGCGCAGTCGCGGTAGTTACCTAACAAGCAATTCAAGAACTCTTGACCAGAAGAAAAGAAAAATGTCTTGATTTGTAAAGAAGGGGCTTTTCGAGGCGTAGGGACAGAAAGGGAAATGAGAAAAATTGGCACCAGGCGGGATTTGGAGTTTGCCAACTTTTCTCATTTTCCTTTCTGTCCCTACGTCACGAAAACCCCCTGCTTTACATGATTTGGACAAAGAAACTCCCCTTACATTCACTGTCTTGATTTGGTATAAAACTACCTCCTTTTACCATGCAATTTAACTTCAATGTCATAAAAAGCTATAAGTTATTCAGCTCGAGGCAACTTTATCTTATTCCTTATTCAGGACATAAATAAAGTTCTATCAGATTATTTTCCTGTAAGTTATTCGGTAAAGTTACAGTTTAATAAGAATAAACCTAAATTGTGTCATATACAACGACGACGTAAATAAGGTATACGAAGAAGTCTAAACTTACTTGAAAATAACCAAAAAATTTGACTTCAAGGACATGAATATATTTCCTTTGTATTCAGGTGAAATATCACTAAATTATGACCAACATTCTGTCTTGATCGCTACCTGTCTGTTGGGTTATAACAAAGGTCGTTCAACTTTATGAATAACCTCAAACGCTCAAATCAATGGAGTGGCCAAATTATTTGAAATATTGACCTGATGTCCCAACAAACAATCTAAGAACTCTAGACTAGAAGAAAAGAAAAAGATGAGCATGCATTGACTCTTGTACAATCATGACATATTATAAAGGGTGATTTTTCAGTTTGTATATTCCTTTCAACACTGTATAAAATACAAAAAAATAACAAAATTTTTCAAGTGAAATTTTGTCCAAAACTGTTTCGTTTCAGAGATACAGGGTGTTGACGTTTGTATAAAAAGTTAAAAAATGTAAATACAATCAAAAATGCAAGATACCAACTGACACATTTTTCTCATTTCATTTGAATTGTAGTGATGTAAGTTATTGACCTTACTTCAATATAAATTAGACAAAAACAAATTTTACATGCAAAAAACCCTATTAGATTTTAACGATTTTGCCATGCATCAAAATGGCTTTTATTTTTTTAAAACAAAAACAGCTCGTACGAAAAAATAACCAATATACCAAATCAACTCCAAAGTGAATGAGTGTTTCAAAAACAATATTGATTTCAAGAAAAAGCAGTGACGTACTATTTTTTTCTTTAAAAAAATTCACTACAAATCCGGTTCGAACGCCACTGGTAGATTTTTTTTGAAAACTTTTACATCAAGAAATGTAATTTGATGGTCAAAAGAAGTGTACCAAATTTTGTGGGAATATCTGGAGTGGTAGGAAAGTTATGATAAAAAAGGCATTTTTTTCTTAAAACTTTAACACCCTGTATCTCGGTAACAGAGCATTTTTGGACAGAATTTTATTTGAAAAATTTTCTTATTTTCTTGCATTCTATACAGTGTTAAAAAGAAAATACCAACTTGAAAATCACCCTGTATAAGGTGTGAGAATAAGTCTAAAATTACTTGAAAACTAACAAAAGGTAAGCTTCAAGGCTTCTTCTGAATTCAGGTGGAATATTACTAAATTATCACCACAATTCATTCTATCGCTACCTATCTATTAGGTTATAACAAAGGTCAATATCTTGACCTTGGTTGGTTACGGAATAATGTCATTTAGGTCAAAAAATTAGGTACACAACATATGAGAGCGGCCATCAATGTCACCATCTGAAAAAACAATGTGCAATGTCCGAATTTTATTGAATTTCTGACGACTTTTGGGAATATTCACAAATTCAAAGATGATTACAACCACTGGCAAGTTTGTTTATAATATTTCTAGGCTATTATATTTATTTTCGATTCAAGGTTATAATTCAAAATTTCGCAAACTCTGGTAATGATGTCTCGAAATAGACATATAATTAGGGCGCATCAATTTTCTGCAAGTATCTTCCCGATATTATACAGAAAAGTTTCTTTCGCAGCTTCATTTCTTCCCAATATTCAATAAACTACTACGTGAATATTTAACCAAGTAAGACGCCATAGTAAATCTTCCACTTCCACACGTGACAAAATCCATACTTCATTATTTAAACATGTACGCGACGGTGCCATAGTTCTGCATCCTTGTCCATCTCACATTAATATGCAAGTGTATTTTCCCTGTCATTGTTATTTACCAACAGGTGAGAAATAGGTTACATTGAGTACCAACATACGGTCAGATTTCCCACATTTTGACGTAAAACAGGTTGACAGTTCCTTCATTCACCTTCAACCTTATGGTTGGCAAGGACCTATCGACGTGTTTATTACTTCCAAATTACTTTAGTTTCTTCCCCCACATAGGGAAATATGTGGACAAATGTCGGTAATTTTGCCCTTTTCATAGTTGGACATTATTATCTCTCGACCAATACGTAGGTCGGGCAGCGGTAAATTTGACCTTCGATGGTTGTTGGGTAGTGTGCTCATAAGTTTTGGAATAAGTTCAATGACAAAGGTTCGGGACCATTACAAGGTGCAGTGCTGGTCAACTTGTTTAACCCCAAATTCTGTTCCCTGTTACGTTACAATCAAGAATGAAATTCAAACCCCCAGCTTATTTGTCACTACAAGAAAACTTGAGTGAAAATTGGCGCAAATTCAAACAGAATTTCAGAATTTATCTGAAATCTTAAGGTTAATCCAAGAAGGATGATGAAACAAAAATTGCCACCTTTCTAAAAATAATCGAGAAAGAATCTGTAGAATTGTACAATACATCCACGTTATCGGAAACAGAAAGACAATCATTTGAGAGTGTTCTGAAAGCTTTCGAAGACCATTGTAGCCCCAAGAAAAATATCGTCTTTGAATGTTTTTAGTCGTGTTCAACAAGAAGCTGAAGGATTTGAGCAGTTTTCAACAGATATCAAGCGACTATCTTGTGCTTTTGATTCTCAATGTGGTTCGTGATAGAATTGTTTTGGGAATTTTTGACAAGGCCAAGCAGAAAAGGTTACTGTGGAAGATCTGGATCTATCTGAAGCTGTCAACTTACGCCGAGCTGCTGAAATTTCTAAATCCCAGACTAGAAATTTGCAAGGGCTTTCTGCTGAGTTGAAGGTTATCAAGAAAAAGTTATCGAAACAAAATTATGATAACTCCGCTCCAAATTCTGCTGACGCTGACAAGAGTTTTTTGGGAAGGAGAAGACAATCTGGGGAAAATGTAGGAGATGTCGAACTTTACATAAAATTCGTGAATGTCCCGCATATCGATACCTTAGTGCCAATACCGCGTAACCCAAAAAATTTCAGAATTTGACTTTTTGGTTGAGATCAATTGACTAATGGTCCAGTCAACTGATTTCAACCAAAAAGTCAAATTCTGAAATTTTGTGGGTTACGCGGTTTTGGCACTAAGGTATCGATATGGAAAGAGGTGCAATAACTGTGGACAACTGAATCATTTTGCGATGTCATGTCACGTGAAAATGTGGAGTTGTTACAAGAAAAGGAGGACCCTCAGGAGGAGCAATCTGATAAAGATGAATTCACAATCAACGGTGTTGGGGTAAGAGATCAGAGTAATAAAATTTTGTCAGTCAACTCATGGTTTCAAAATGTGAATGTTGGTGACCATCATGTGCCTATCATGTTCAAATTAGACACTGGTGCGGATGTGAATTTACTATCGCGTAAAATTGAGTCGAATTGGCATTCCAGAGTCTGAGTTACAAGATACAGAAATAGTTTTGGAAGCTTTTGGTGGTAGTGTTTTGAAGCCCATGGGTGTAGTCTCACTCAAAATTCAATGCAATAATGTTTAATGTACTGATGACTTTATAATTGTAGATAAAGTAGTTTCTCCGTCATTGGGTCCAAAATCTTGTGCAAATTCAAACCTCATTGTTCGTAAGAAAAATGTGGATGGTTAAGTAAAGTTCAATACTAAGGAACAATTTATCAGTAATAATCCTGAAATATTTGAAGGTCTTGGTAAATTCAAGGATAAATGTGAAATTCAAGTGAATGAAAAAGCCATACCTAATATTTTTCCACCTAGAAGAATACCGTTGGCGATTCGCGACAAATTAGAGGAAACATTGATGAGTTAAGAAAAGAGAAAAATTATTTCAAAAGTTGACAAGCCTCCTGGATTGGTTAATAACATTGTTTTTGATTAAAAGAGGGATGGCTCATTGAGATTATATTGAGATCCTCGTGATTTGAATTCAGAAATAAGAAGGCCCGCGTATGTTCTCATTCCCACTTTGAAAGATATTAATGAAAATCTTAAACGGATTTTTTTTTACAGTCCTTGAACAAATCAAGGAAAGTCCTTGATTTGACATGTGGAATTGACTAAACAGTCTAGTAATCTTTGTACATTCGCTACACATTTTGATTGTTTTAAGTTTAACCGTTTGCCTTTCGGTTTGAATATGGCGCCAGAATATTTTCAAGACGTAAATCAAAAGAATTTTGGAGATCTTAAGGGTGTGCAAGTGTACATTGACGACCTGCTATCAGCTGCTGATTCTTCAGAAGAGCATGATCAAATTTTGAATTCGGTCATAAAAAGAGCTATTGCAAATTTAGTTAAATTCAATCCTCACAAGGTTCAGTTCAAGTAATTGTCAGTTAAATATTTTGGTCATATTTTTTCAGCAGATGGGATGTCAATTGATAATTCTAGAATCGCGGCAATCAAAGGAATAAAGAACCCCAAAAATTTAAAGGATATACATACAGAGAATTTCGGGAATGATAATTTTTCTGATTCCGATGATTAGCAAGGGCCAACACGCTGGAGAAGTCGAAATTCATTGAAATGGAAAGCGAATATAACCAAACAAAGGAGATCAATGTGCTTGCCTTATGAGAACAAAAAAAAAAGTTTGCAGAGCCATGCTTCCTCAAGTGATCGACTGTTCCAATTGTAGATTCAAATGCAGCCCCAATTTCTCTAAGGATGGCCGTATAGAGATTTACAAGGCATACTGGGGCATGGGCGACAATAAACGACAAAAGGACTACATCATCAAAAATGTAAACATTCTTGAGCCGAGACGGAGAAAAGTCGACAGAAACAGTGAGACTGCACGCGCAGTTTCCAAAGAATACTATTTGGAAAATTCTGGGGAACGTTTAAGAACTTGTGCGATTTTTTTTCGGGGGACTCTTTGTATTTTGAACGGCCCAGTCGAAACTGCTCTGAAGGGCAAAGACTCCACAGGTATATTCCAAGGAGAAGATAAGAGAGGGCGAAAAACACCGGAAAATAAAACCTCGGATGAGCAGATAGCATTGATAAAACATCATATAGATAGTTTTCCCTCTATGGAATCTCACTACGTGAGACAAACTTCTAAAAAGAAGTATCAGGACAGTGAATTATCAATACTAAAAATGTACGATTTATACGTGGAAATGTGCAAAAGCAAAGAGGCTCAACCTGTCAGCGAGTTTGTCTATCGTAAAATCTTCTGCACATCTTACAACTTGTCATTTTTCAAGTCCAAGAAAAATCAATGTGCTACATGTAGCAGATACAACGCAGCTGACATCACTGGAAAAACCCTTCTTGAAAAAATGAATGCAATGAAGCTAAAGAGAGAGATAAAATAAGGTCGAAGAATGATTTGTCTTTTATAACAGCAAACTTTGACCTACAAAGTGTGTTGCAATTGCCATACTCAGATGTATCGGGGTTCTACTACTCCAGAAAAATTTGCGTCTATAACCTTACCCTTTACGAAGGTTTTGGTAAAAATGCTTACTGCTACTGCTGGAACGAGCTAAACGGAAAAAGAGGAAGCAATTAAATCGGATCAATTCTTCTGATGTACATTCAGAAACTACCTCCAACATTAACAGAACTGTCATTATTCTCTGACACCTGTGGAGGTCAGAGCCGCAACCAGCAAGTTGCGGCTGCTCTAACGTATGCAGTGCTCAATACTCATATCCGTATAATTGAGCTCAAGTTTTTGGAGTCTGGCCACTCACACATGGAGTGTGACTCTATGCATTCTGCTATAGAGAACGCCAAGAAAAATGAGTCTGCATGTATAATGAATGACTGACTGATATTCATAGAAACACGTAAACAGATATGAAGGAATCAAAAGTGCCATACCAAGTAAAGGAGTTGAAATATCAATACTTCCAGGATCTCCAATATTGGATTCGCAGAATTTGAAAAATCGTAATCGGGACAAGAATGGCGACACTGTTTCTTGGTTGAAGATCAAATGTCTGAATTGTCAGAAAGATTCGAAACATCCTATCCTATCGCTACGATCATAGTTCAGACTATAAGACAATTGACATCCGAGGGAAAACAAGAATTCGAAAAGATTCTGAGTTCAAACTCAGGCCAGCCTATTCTCATCTTCTTCCAATAACCAAATAAAAAAAAGATGACATTCTGAAGCTATGCCGTAAAGGCTTGATCCCTGAAAAAACTCACCATTGGTATGAGTATCTACCTACAACAGCAGCTGCTGATGTGGACCGTTTGCCAGAGCCTGATGCGGAAGAAGAGGAAACAGCGGAATTCTGACTTTGTTCTTCGAGTGAGAATACTCAAAATAAAGAAGCCTTCATCGATCGAAAATTGTTTCTAATTTACTAAGTTCCCTTGATTTGGTAGTCGCCGAGAGGTAAAAGTGAACATCTTCTATTTTTTTGTTTGAAATTGAAAAAAAAACTAGGTAGTGTTATGAGACTTAATCGAAGAGCTCATCACCAACTATATGCGAAAAAATTTAAAACATTTTAAAGATACCTTGAGAGTTAGAACGCATTGAGATTTGAAAATTCTCAAATCGACGATTATCTCACGACTTTATTTTGGTACTTGATGAGTTTTACCTTTAAAGTGGCGCTATATAGATAGGATGGAGGAAAAGAATCTCCAAAGTTGTACTCATTAAATAAAATTTAATGTAAATTGGTGTATTCTAAACACAATAATGAATTTGTTTTTGTACCCTTGATTCATACTTTGGACGTAATGATCAATTTTCATTAATATTTAGTAGGTACCTATTCACTGAAGCTTGTATTAATTGATTTATATATTACCCAATCTATAAATAAAGAAATGCAAGTATAATAATCAAATTGAACTTTATATCTCAAACCAAATAATAGTTAGATAAATAAATAAATAAGTAAACATATTGCTAATCAGTCTCCTGCGTTTCATCAGATTCTTGCGAGGATCGTTGCGAGGGTTCCTGTAAAGGGTTTTCGGCTCGGTTTTCAGCGTCAATATTTGGATTATCTTGAACCAGCTCCTTTCTGCCACTTAGATGGGGCCTTGAACATATAAATAAGAAAATTAGTTATTGATGTTCATAATAATCATGATTATAGCACTCACCGTTTTCTTAAACTTCTTTTGGTTGCATATTTTAGTACACCCTCCTTGAAAATGTTGCAGAGAAATAACTTGGAAAAAAACGTCAAGAATTTCTTCTAGTATTTGGAATGATCTATTTGGTGTTGAGTTCTTGCCTCTTGCAACGCCAGTCCATGTATAATTGATTAAGACAGACGGGTGAAAAAAATTATCAATCACTTTGTATGCAATTTTTGTCCCATCAACTTCTCTAGAAGTTCCTCCGATGGAAAATTTGCATACATTTTCAAATGACTTGAAATTTTATATACGTATTCTAGACATTATTTGAAAGTGACCAGCGAAAAAAAAAATTTCAAATGGCTTGGCCAAAATGAAGCTCCTTCCTTTTCCCACTGATCTGGAACTACACAACAACAAACACCTTTTTCCCAATTGTTGACACAATTTTGAAACTCATTTCAATTCAAACCGAAGTTAATTATCACAGCAAAACAACGCTACAGCTACAGCTCACAGCAAAACAACGCAAAACAACGCTACCTTTATCGAAAAAGAAAACTGACTAGTTGACTAGTGGGAGTTTCCGGTGGTTTATTTACGTTTGAGGTTATGAATTACACATGTGTGAGAGTGCGCATGTGCGTGAGAATGGCAAAATAGTGATTGCCACAAAAGCGCCACCTTCAAGTGGTGAAAAAATGTTTGAATTGGTTCCGTTCGCCACTTATGCATTGACCGTAACTTTAAAGTGGCAGATTTCTAGTTCCCGCAACTTCAAAAACATATTTTGGTTGTAAACCACTTTATAGTTCTATTTTCAAGAGGAAGACATCTTAGCTATCGGTTTCAAGACCGCCATTATGGCGACGATATACACGCTATTCATTTTTCTTCGTTTCGGATGAAATATGGAAAAATTAATTGATATATTCGATCATTTTAAAGCATCAACATCGTTAAAAAAATGGTTTGCGATACTTGAGTACATTATTTTTCAGGCGCAAAATTTACTGATTTGATGTTTTTTTCTTAAAAACCAAATAATTGAGAGGCCCGTGATAATATTTCGAGCTACAATATCAATATTCGACAGTAAAATCTGATTCGTTTAAATTTTTTTACATTCTTGTAATAGCATTCCTCTTATTTAACATGAGGTAATGATAGTATAGGTACCTATTCTTATTTTCCATTACGTACCCGCCAAAATTATAAGTCATAAGTTGTTCTGTCAAGAAGAAACAAGGAAAATCGGATAACAATATGCACAACAAAGACGTAGAGGAGCAGAGAGCAAAGTTTGATTTGTGGCGACACTTCGTGACGCACCATGCACCTCCGTCAGATTACGGAATACAGCCTGGAAAATGACAACCACCAGTAAACAAAGGAATGGTCACTAGAAAACGTGACCAGAGTGTTTTGGACGTTTTAAAATGGCCAGTGCCAACGGTTCTCTTTCTTAACTTTTCCATTGTTAATTACATCAATATATCCTAATATTCAGTTACCCGAACTTGATTTACATTAGGGATACATATTCCCACATTGGTGACCCCGACGTGATCAAGTTGGTTTCGGTCGGTTGTGAGTGACTTTGTCAGTTGACTTCAGTGTTTTGCTTCAGTTATTTCGTCATGTCAAATCCTGTTCTCAATCCATTGGGGGACGACGGATCACCTCCACCGACGGAGCACCAAATGTTTGCTCAACTCCAGCAGCAATTTGAGACCCCAATGCGACTCCAACAAGAAAGCTTCAACCAGCAACTTGCATCAACACGAGCCGATTATGAAGCGCAGATTCAATCGCTTCGCCTTCATCTTGCCAACACGAATGACCCGACGAGAACCTCTGCACCACCGTTCGTACCCAATCCGAACCCTATTGTCGAAAGTTTTTCCAACCATCCAGCAGATACATCAACAGTTGAAGTGGTTTCACGAGTGACTCCAAAACTACCTGGTTTGCTCAAGTAGAGTCACAGTTCACCTTGGCAGGTATCACTCAAGATTCTACCAAATATAGTCATGTCACTTCACAACTGGATAACACCTACGCTGCTGAGGTAAAGGACATCATTTTCAATCCTCCATCTACTCATCGGTATGACAAACAAAAACGTAAACTCATAGGACGTTTTTCTAAATCAGCGGAACAGCGAGTACGTCAAGTTCTGTCACAAGAGGAGTTAGGAGACCGTACAACTTCACAGTTCCTGAGACGCCTTCGTGGACTTGCTGTTTCAAGTTCCATACCAGAAAATTTGCTGCGCACTTTGTGGACTGACCGGCTACCTTCACAGTTACAAGCCAACATTGCTACTCAGTCAGGATGTGACCTAGATGTAGTTGCTAACCTGGCAGACAAAGTTTACGAGGTGACCCAAGTTACACGTGTTAACACCGTCACTACAGATCAGAACCCAACTCTTCAGGATCTAAAGCAGCAGATCGTGGATCTAGCCCGTCAAGTCACCAGTCTGGACACTCGTTCTTCATCACCACATTCACGGAGCCGTTCTCATTCTCGTCGATCACATTCCCAGAACTCACATGACAGTAGATCCAGTTCAGCCAGTAAAAACATTCGTTGCTGGTATCACAGGCAATTCGGCAAGCTTGCTCGCCACTGCAAGCCACCCTGCGATCTATCGGAAAACTTCACCGGCAGTCAATGATGGCGGATGGTGACTGCCTTGGAACCTCACACCGCCTGCTCGTCACGGATCGTCATACACGTACCCAATACCTAATCGACACTGGTTCCGACTTGTGCGTCTATCCGAAATCCCTCGTTCGTGGTCGTTTCACACCACATACGAGCTTTTGGCAGCCAACGGCACAACTATTTCTACGTACGGCCCTAAAGTGTTGCATCTCGATTTTGGACTGAGACGCGACTTCTCATGGCGTTTTGTGATTGCCGATGTCAGCAAGCAAATTATTGGAGTAGATTTCTTGTCCCATTACGATCTTCTCGTTGACGTTCGACGTTCTCGTCTTGTGGATAACCTCACATCGATCGCAGCAACTGGATCAACCACCGTGCCCAATGGACCCAGTTTGAAGATCGTTACCAGTACTGGCCCATATGCTAACCTTCTCGCCGCCTATCCGGACCTCACACGACCCGCTGGAATCCCACGCACGCCACATCATTCAACCCAACACCATATCCGAGCTACTCCTGGACCCTCCGTAGCGTCTCGAGCCCGACGTTTACCTTCAGACCGTTTGAGAATAGCCCGCACCAAATTCGAGGAGATGGTGCGCGCTGGCATCGCTCGACCATCTGAGAGCTGTTGGGCATCCCCTCTCCATATGGTACCCAAAAAAGACGGTTGGCGTGCATGTGGCGACTACCGCGCTCTCAATGCACGCACTATACCTGATCGCTATCCAGTGCGTAATATAGCAGACTTCAATTCCTTCCTGTCAGGATGCACGATATTTTCCAAACTGGATCTCGTGAAGGCTTACCTCCAGATACCCGGCAAACCTGAGGATAATCCCAAGACGGTTATCATCACACCATTTGGGTAATTCGGATTTTTGTACATGCCCTTCGGCCTACGTAATGCCGAACAGACATCCCAGAGATTCATGGAACAAGTACTCTCCGAACCACCTTTCTGCACGTGCGATATAGATGACATACTCGTCGCTTCTAGTTCATCAGTCGAGCACGAAAAGCACCTACGCATCATTTTTGAGCGACTCTCTGCACATGGAGTTCTCATCAACCCAAGCAAGTGCGTTTTTGGAGTACCTGAACTCTCCTTCCTCGGACACCATGTCTCACCTGGAGGCATTCGCCCATTGTTTGACAAAGTCCAAGCCATTTTGGAGTTTCCGCTGCCAACTACTGCCAAGGACCTTGGTCGTTTCCTAGGTATGTTCACATTTTATCGACGATTTATCCCGAATGCAGCAACACTCCAAGCACCTTTGGATGACGCTCTCATGGGTCCCAAGACAAAAGGTTCCGCTCCAGTTGAGATGACTCCAGCCCGCACTGATGCTTTCGAAGCCTGCAAAACAAGTCTTGTCAACGCTACTCTTCTCGCACATCCCGATTCGTTAGCAGAACTGTCTCTATTCACTGATGCGTCCAACACATGCATTGGAGGAGTGGTGCAACAGCGCGTCAAAGAAGTTTGGCAACACCTTGGATTTTTGTCGTGCAAACTAACCGCTTCACAGCTGCATTGGTCACCATACGATCGCAGTTTACCGCAGTGTTCGATATTTTCGTTTCATGCTTGAGGGCCGAGTTTTCTCAATCCACACAGATCACAAACCACTGATCTACGCCATCCAGCAAAAGCTCGACTCTTGCACGCCACGACAGCTACGTCACTCGGAGAACGTCGTCGCCGATGCTTTGTCTCGCACGGAAGCGATTACCAAACCATTAGACTTCACCAAACTGACCACAGCGCAGTACACTGACCCGGAACTACAAGAGTTATTGCAATCTCCAGCTCTCTCATCCCTGAAGCTTGAACGTTGCCCTGTACCCGGAACTTTGATAACTCTGTACTGCGACGTATCCAAGTCAGTTCCCCGCCCCTATGTGACTCCTGGTTTTCTCCTCCTGCCATTTTCACATCTCTTCACTCCCTAAGTCATCCCGAAAGCAATGCTACTGCCCAACTGGTCGCCGAGCGTTTCGTCTGGCCAGGCATCCGCAAAGACTGCCGTGAATGGGCTAAGGCTTGCCAAGCCTGCCAACGTTGCAAGATCACCCGGCACGTCAGATCGCCTTTGGGAAACTTTGCTGTCACTCCTGGTCGGTTCCAGAATATACACATTGATCTTATCGGGCCCATGCCCAGTGCTTCTGGATTCCGCTACTGTTTGACAGCAGTGGATCGTTACTCCCGTTGGCCAGAGACAACACCGCTTGTGGACATCACAGCTGAATCCGTTGCACGTGCATTCTTCTCCATGTGGATTGCACGTTATGGTTGTCCTGTTCAAGTGACTACGGATCGAGGTTCCCAGTTCGAGTCCCAATTTTTCCAAGCTCTCGCATCACTCACTGGGGTTCGCATTCAACACACGACAGCATACCACCCCCAGGCAAACGGAATGGTTGAACGGTTGCATCGCCATCTGAAGGCCGCCCTGATGTGCCACCGCGACAGTGACGACAGCAATTGGATCGACAGTCTACCTGTAGTTCTCCTAGGATTACGTACAGTCTACCGCTCCGACCTCCAAGCTGCCCGGAGAGTTACTCGTTCCACCAGTCCAACCGCATCTAGCACAGCCCGATTTTGTTTCCCAGCCTCGACAGCATTTTGCAGTTTTGCGCCCGATTCCCGTTTCACGTCACGCTGAGCCACGTGCTTTTGTCTACAAGGACTTATCTTCGACGACACATGTTTTCCTCCGCCAGGATGCTGTTCCACCTTACGTTGGACCATATGCCGTGATAGACCGCAGCGACAAGACCTACCGCCTCCTGATTCGTGGAAAGCACGTCAGTTGTTAGTGGCGACCACTATACTCCCACGTTTCCGCCACGTTTTTACAACGTGGTTCAAACGTTACTGAATAAGTTCCAGAAACTATGTGGCTACCATGTGGTTGGCATTTTGGCGGGATACTACAAAGTTCACTAGTGTCGTGGTCGCCACGTGCTCTTCACGAAAAATGCTGCTTGGGTCAGTTTCTAATGGACGTGATGGATCAATCAGACTTCAAATCCATAAACCCTTTGAAGTTGAAAGTCTAAATATCAATGAGGTAAACTTTGTTGGAAAAATAAATTTTCCACAAACACCTGAATTTGACAAAAGTAAAGATAATACTTCGAAATCTGATTTAAAAAACCTAAGATTAGAACATTGCAATCTCGAAGAAAGAAAAGCTATAAGAGACCTTTGTTTTAAATTTAGAAATATTTTTCATTGTGACCAACTACCCTTAACTCCTACTAATCAAATACAACACCCTATCAATTTAAGTGACGAAACAGCAATTTTTACTAAAAGTTATCGTTACCCAGAAATTCATAAGAAAGAAGATTAAAGATCAAATTCAAAAAATGCTGGAACAAGGATTTATTCAAAATTCAATTTCTCCTTGGTCAAGTCCTATCTGGATTGTTCCTAAGAAGCTAGATGCTTCAGGAAAAAGAAAATGACGATTTTTAATTGATTATCGTAAACTAAATGAAAAAACAATTGATGATAAATACCCCCCTTCCAAATATAAGTTACATTTTAGATAAATTAGGCCGATGCCAATATTTTACAACACTGGATTAAGCAAGCGGTTTTCATCAGATTGAAATGACACCTTCCGATATATAAAAAACAGCATTTTCAACCGAAAACGGACATTACGAATTCAAAAGAATGCCATTTGGATTAAAGAACGCACCATAAACTTTCCAACGAGTAATGGATAATATTCTAAGAGGTTCACGAAATGAAGAATGTTTAGTTTATCTTGACGATATTGTTATTTTTAGTTCGTCTCTTTCCGAACACATGGACAGATTAAAAAGGTTTTCAATCGTTTAAGACACGCAAATTTTAAAATTCAAATGGACCAATCAGAATATTTAAGAAAAGAAGTTAATTATTCAGGTCATGTTATTACGCCAAATGTAGTTAAGCCTAATCCAGATGAAATTAGTGCTATCAAGAAATTTCCAATTCCAAAAACTTCTAAAGAAATCAAAAGTTTCCTTGGATTGGTAGGCTATTATAGGAAATTCAAAAGAGATTTTGCCAAAGTCACCAAACCAATGACTCAATGTTTAAAGAAAAATAATAAGGTAATACATGATCAGAACTTCATAACATCTTTTGAAACTTGTAAAAATTCACTTTGCGATTCCCCAATTTTACAGTACCTTGATTTTTCAAGGTCACAAGGTCAAGTCGGTTCAGACAAACCGACTGCGTTTGCATCTCGAACTTTGAATGAAAGTGAATCTAAATATAGTACTATCGAAATGGAATTGCTAGCCATTGTTTGAGCATGCAAATATTTTAGACCGTATTTGTTTGGTAGGAAATTCACAATTTATACTGACCACAGACCTCTAGTTTGGCTTTTTAATCTCCGTAAACCTTATAGTAAACTCGTAAGGTGGAGATTAGAACTAGAAGAATTTGATTATGATATTGTATATAAAAAGGGAAAATTGAATGTTAACGCCAATTACTGTTTATCTAGAATTCAAATTAATCCGCTTGATACTGAATCAATGATTAATAATCCTGGAGATCTAGAAGATCAATTTGACTCACTCGACTCTCTTAAAAGGATCACAGAAAGTTTTGAAACTTCTAAGACTAGCGAACTAAATAGACCATCAGCTAGTAAACATCAAATTGAAAATCAAAAAAAAATAACAATCTTATCAGATGTTCAAATCAAACCACCCTTTCAAATTCAACAAGAAGACTCAAATTCTCAAATACACAACATTCCACATCCAATGAAACAACTAACACCGGAATAAAAATTTAAGACAAAATGATTTATAATAAAGTTAATCAAATTTTAGTTTTCCCCCATGTTTTTCCGGAATTAAGTGTGAAACAAGAAAATTATTTACATCATAAAATAATCAGAGTGAATATTCCAAACAGTGAAAATGAAAATTTAATACTTGAATTTCTCATAGATCACACAATCACTGGAAAAGTCTACTGCATGTATATATTTTCATACTTTTGAATTATATGCTCAATTCAACAACGTCTACTTGAGACATTTTTCAGAAAAAGGTCCTAAAATAATTAGATGCACAAAAATGGTGATTACAATAACTGATTTAGGAGAACAAATAATTTTGACTAAAAACCATCATGAAGGCAAAAGTACTCACAGAGGTATCGATGAAACTCTTGAATATCTTTAAAGAAACTATTATTGGATAGGAATGAAAGATACAGTGGCAAAAATAAACTCTTGTGATATTTGTCAACGTGCTAAGTGCTAAGTATGCAAGGAAAAATCCATACACCCCTATTATGCTGACTGAAACACCCTCGAAACCTTTTCAAATAATTCACATTGATATTTTTTATCACGACAATCCAAGTTATTTAACTCTTGTCGATGCCTTTCCAAAATTTGGACAAGCCATCGAAATACCTGGTAAGAATGCAATTGAGGGGTCCAATGCATAAACCGGTCAAGTCCACTTTTTGGGCAAAATGAGTTGGGTTCATATTCTTGCACAGCTTTAAATTCTGAATCTTCCACTGCATAAAGCAGACCTCTAATATGGAAACTAGACTGTATAATTGGTTGCCTACAATTTGATACTTTGCATAAACCGGTCATGTCCTGGACTTGACCGGTTTTTGCACAGTGCTGTGAGACAAAATATTATGATTCGTGAATGTGTTATTGTTGACATCGCGTGTGAAATATCCTTCAAGGAAGAACAATAAATTTACCATATCGAAATATCGTGTCATGCGCTACGAAAAAGTTGATCCTCATGAAATATAATTTAAATGTAGTGAGACTGTGAATTTGTTTAATGATTTTGACATTCGAGATAAGAGGAATGTGCAGCCCCTGACCCTACCAAACTCTACAAATAATAAGCTATATACTGATTGAAGAAAATTGAAAAAAACAAATTCGATCACGTCTGGACCCTGGCAAAAAACTATGTACCAAAGAATGACCAATGGTTCTATGAAGAAATAAGAAAATACCATGAGAGCTTTTCGCCAGAAGATAAACCAACTTCCGCCTCAGAATTCAGTGATGATGAATGTTGAAAATATATTATGTTTGCATTAAAAGTTTAGTTAAACCATATACTTATTTATTTAATTCAGTTATTCAATAAAGTTTGATTTCTTTAAACACAAAACATATTTTTTCCTACTTTTCCTCCCTTAAAAGTCAAAATACTTTGCATTATCCGGTCAAGTCCATTACTCTTATCCTCATAATTCATTTACTTTTCCAGTTTATTGATTGATAGTCTTGGAAAATAGTATAACAAGGTTATCAAAAAATAAAATCAAGTACGAAGTTTTTCAGTACCTAAAAATTTTAGACTAAAAATGTTTTTCACATTTCCCCAACATTTTTCCTCATGTGACTTGACTGGTTTATGCATTCGACCCCTCAATTAGTATTTCAAATGCATTGATTTAGTATTTAAGTTTTTGTGGTACTCCCGAAAAATTAGTCATTGATAATGGAACCGAATTTAATAATGAAACAGTGAAGGAAATTCAAAATTTACATAGGATTAAAATTCACTTCACAAGTCCACATCATGAGTCAAACAGAAAAGTTGAACGTTCTCATTCCACTCTCATTGAACATTTGAGACTTCTCAAAGAATCTTTTCCTAATGAAGAAAGATTATTAGAATATGCAATTATTGCATATAACAACATACAACTCCATCCACAGTTCAACAAAATACAACTCTTTTGAATTAACCCATGGACATACTAATTCACGAGACCCAAATGACATTTTTGCTTTAAAAGAATTTTTTACAGACTACGCGGAAAATCATAAAAATAAGTTACAACGCGTTTATCAAAAAGTCAAAGAAAATCTTGAAAATCAAAAACAAAAACTTGTTTTTAAAATTAACAAACACGCTGAAGAAAATAAAGATTTTCATATGGGCCAAATAGTTTTTAAACAAAACCCTCCTATAAGAAGCAAGAAGAACAATAAATTTCTTGGTCCTTATGTTATAGCTGAAATGCTAGAAAGAAATCGTGTTGAAATTTCTCCAAAAAAAAACAAAAACAAAAAAGAAATTGTTCATATTAAAGAATTACGGCAACCTCCTCTTGTTTCAGATTCTTCGATGGAAAACTTGGAGAATTAACAAGTCCTAAATTCAACGACCTCAAAAATAATCCAGGTCTACTTCCTTTAAAAATTGGCAATGCACAAAACACGGTTTATTCATGGTCGTTTATCCAAATTTTTGACATTCAACCCCTAACAAGACAATTTAGAAATATTCAAACTCAATTCGAATCAAAATGCTCTAGATAAAAACACTACAATAGCGAAAAGCTACAAAGAACAATTTGATAACCACTACACGATAGCTACATCTTTTGAAAACAGAATATTGATTCAAATAGAACAACTGAACCCTACAACAAGGAAAAAACGAGGCCTAATCAATGGTTTAGGCTCTGTATGTACTCAAATCAATAACTGGTAATCTAGATCAAAATGATGCTGAACGTTTCGAATCAGTCATCAAAAAATTGTCATCAAACCAACAAGACAATAACTCCGTGGTCAAAAATCAGATATCACTTTTTAAAGAGTCGATTGAAATATTTCAAAATAACATCAAAAATCTATCGAGAAATGAAATCCAATTGAATGTCCGCATCAATAAAATTGAGGATACACTTCATAAACAAACCTATGCGACAAACCTATCAACTTATTACTATTTTTACATCGAGATGATAGTCTCCAAAATAATAGCGGAATTTCAAATACTCATGACATTTTCGAGAAAGTTGGAATAGCCATCACGTTTGCAAAGTTAAATACTTTTCATAACTCAATGATCAAACCTGATAAGCTACTAAACAAAATCAAGATAATTTCAAAGTACATAGGGTCAAATAAAACCTTTTGAACCAAAACCAGAAAACTTACTTTTTGAAAAAATGATGTCAATTAAAAGTTACAGCAAAGAATCCAAAATTGTTCTAATCATTGAAGTTCCAATCGTTGAAAATGGAAATTATTATTATTTCCATTTGAATCCATTGCCAGTTCAAAGGAAGAATTCATTTGAAATAATCGTTCCTCAAGCAAAATTACTAATTTTAAATGAGCAGAATCACATTTTCATTAACATTCCGTGTAAAAAAATCATTCCTGAAGAATTTATTTGCCACGAATTAACTCCTGAGAAAACTCCTGAGGATCCACCATGTGAACTACAGTTATTGAAGTATTTAAAACAAGTTACAAACTGTCATGTAACAGAAGTCCAAATTCATCGTCTGAAAGTGCAGAAAATTGAAGAAAACAAGTGGATCATCATCAGTCCTTCAAGAACGGTTGCAACCCAGAAATGCGGCAAGAACATCGAAATTGTGCCTCTTCAGGGAACCTACTTACTAGAAATGGACAATAGATGTGAAGTGCGGTTGAAGGACTTCATCATTCAGACTTTTCGAAATTCAAAAACGCAGTTCAAAAATATTGATCTTCCAACTTTCGAAATTTTACCAGTCCTTCAACTACGTCAAAACCTTTAAAATTGGACATCAACTTAAGTGAAATTAGTGCGATAGAAAGTGCCTTAAACGACAATATTCGAAAATTAGACACTATCGAACCGGACTCTTTCACTTTTGAAATTATTGCACTACTCACATGGATGTAACTCTCGACATTTATTACGGTTCTGTACCAATCTTTCCGTTTAACATCGGATAACCGTAAAACAATGTCTCTTTATTTTGAAATTATTATTGGCTGGACTCTTGTATTGTACCCTATTATTGGAATCGTGAAGTTCACGATGACCCTCCAAAAGACAATCAAACAACCCGATTGTGACATCAGCAGTTTACACCCACTTGAAGCCACGATACCAAAAAATTCTGTGCCAGAATTTTCCACTAAGGGCGGAGGAGTTATGGGATGCTGAACAACCCTTTCTATTATATTCAACTTATGCGTATTAGGGCAGTAATTTAGCTTAGTCAACAATTGTCAGTTTATAAATATAGTCACCAGCCTTAGTCTTAAGCTTTATCATGTCTCAACTCTCAACCAGTTAAGTCTAGATGTTTGGAAGTTCACATACTCCAAAATATATTTTTTTTTAAAACCGTTCATCTTGTCACGGGCCGTTTTTGACTCTACGTTTTTTTGTTCAATTATTCTTGAGATTGGGTAATTTTAGTTCTACCGTACCTATCAGGTTGTTGCACTTTTTATAAACTCAGGCAGTATGACTGCTACTTACTTGGTCGCCACACATCGTAATAGTAACTTTCCTCCTAATAACTTTTCTTGAAACTTCATCTATCCCTGTTATGAGTTTGACTGGCAAGAAATGGCCCTGTATTTACACACACACTTTCAGGACATGCCAACGGTTCTAAATAACTCGTGTGCCATTTTAGTCACTGTTCTCATGTTGGTTTATGGGGAAAACAGTTCTTTTTAAGGGAAATTACGTTTGTTTATGTTTTTGAACCAAGTCCCTTGAAGTCAGCTGTTGATTTGAGGTTATGGAGTTTTGGTCTGCGATGTGACACCGTTGCCAGACGTGTTTTAGATTACGTGATGGGTGTATTTTCACTGTCGATCTCCGTTGAATCTATGGCACGTATGTCGTTCTTTTTTTCGATTGGGGACTTTTAGTGAGAATGAAGTCACTTTCCTTGGTTCTGTCCGTGTTTTCTTGATTAGTGGAGGATTGTTTGTGCAATCTACCTCCAGCCTTTACGATGTTGCCGGTGTTCTTGTTGCTATTTTACATTTGCTGCTTTTCTGGTACTGGTCCTAACCTCACTCTGTCATGAGAATTTTACCATGAATTTCGGCTTACTTTCCAGCGTGTTTTTGTGAAGCTTGGATGTTTTCTAAGCATTTTTTAACCTATCTAGGGATTTTTGGGAAATTAATCCACTTTTATTTATTGCACGCGTTGAGTTTGGAGTGCTTTGTGTACCTACCTACCTTGTTGGCGATGCAATAACCGTTTTATACGGATATTTTGGTTTCACGACCGTTGGGTAAGTTGGAGGGTGTGTTGTTGATTTCATCTTCGACCGGGTGTCGTTGGAAAGTACCTGGATGAATTCTATCGTGCTCCTTCTTTTCACGTAGAAAGGCAAAGGTGACCAGCAGCCTATTTTATTCAAGAAATTGCTGATTCTGTTGGAAACGCAAGGGTGGACTGCAACCTACCAGTTCTAATACATTACCACGCAGTCTGAACAGGACCACCAGAGCGAAACACAGGAAAAACACCACCGTGTCTACAAACCCAGAAACCCTGCAGAACTCAGGTATTTTACTGATTTCTTTACATGTTTTTTTATCGAGTGATATTTGAAGTAGCAATTGATTTTCATGATTTATCTGACCATTTGATTTAATTTTTTTTTCGCCACCAAGAGTAATGATTTGTCGAGGTTTAAATCAAACATAAATTCTTTTTCTTGTTCAATCCATCAAATTTATTGTTGTCAAAATTCATAATCGTAATTTTCATTCGAGTTTTTTTTATTAAGAAGACAATGTTACAACCGTATTTCTTCTTAGGGTTTTTTTTCCGTTGGGTTTACCAATCACAATTCAGGTGGATAGCTTTCTGGTCTGATTAGCAGCCCTACAAGAGCTGAGACTGCTACATCATTGTTCAGCCACTTTCCACTGAAGATTGACTTATTGGTATCGTTATTAGATTTAAGTTTTTTTTATTATCTATTTTTGTTTAAAAGAGTGATCACTTAGGGACTTTACTTTGGGGATAAAGAAATAGATTTTTATCCATTGAACTTCTAGTATTTTGATTTGGTTATATGTTTCCTCATTGTTGTTTTAAAACTTTTTTTTTTTTTCCTTTTGATAATTTCTGTGAATGGGAAGGTGCCCGGAACATCAGGAGAATTCCGACTTATTCAGTCTTGAGTCGGTGGCGCTTAACCTTCTATCCTCTCCGGCATTGAGCTAGGGCCTAATTTGCTCACTCCAGAAATCAAGTAACTTTCTCTATCCTTTGTTACCTCATTCTTTTTTTTTTTTCTTTACTCTTAAGAGCAACAAAGAGCGTGGCAAATTTTTGGCGCCCAACAAAGAGCGTGGCAATCTACGTCTCAACATTTGTTTCAAGTATAATAAGGTCAAAAATAACGTGGAAAAAGCAGAAACGTATGTTTGGGAGAAAACAGAATATCAAAAGGATATTCTGTTTTCTCGTAAACAACGTGTTCAAGCTGATTACGCAGGTCCTTTCAATGACGGATATTATTTTATTCTTGTGGTTTATTTCCCTAAAATCCATTTTGTCAAGAATATGAACACAGAGACAACCATTGGGATTTGTCGGAAAGTTTTTGCCACTTTCAGATTACCAAAATTTTACGTTCGTAACAACGATTAAAATTTTACTCCTTTCAAATTTAAACAATTTTCACTGGAAAATGGTATTTTACACAAATTAACAGCGCCATATCACCCAGTTACGGACAAGCTGAGAGGTTTGTGCAAATGTTGAAGAAAAGTATTGGGACAGTGATTACCGAAAGCGAAAATGAGAATTCAAGTTTGTGCAAACTACTTGCTATATCGTGAAATGCCACATGTCACAGATAAAAGCCCCTCAGAATTTATCTTTGGGAGACAAATCCGTTCCAGACTGGATTGTATTAAGCCGGACAACTCAGAGAAAGTGTTGGTAAATGTAGGGAATAAGTACCGTTCATTTTCAACAAACAGTAGAGTACCGGTTCGCGACTATTCTCAAGATAAATGTAAATTCGGCAGAATTAAGAATAGGATAGGCATGTTACATTATGAAATAAAACTCGAGGGTGTGGCGTAGACACATTGACCAAATTCGCGAAAAAGGGCATACAACACCTAGAGAAAGATACTGACCCGACGACCCAAAAAAGATTTAGCTGTTTATTCACCTGCGAATGTGTTACCCAAAAATTGTAACGTTACGATTTTGCCAAATCGCCAGCGAATGTTATTCCGGACGATTCGATTTTAAAAAGTTAGTGATTAAGCAGCATTTTTAGTGAAGGTTGCGTATCAGTAACTCAGGCATTTAAAAGTTCGAAAGTTGTTTATTAAAAAGTTCAAGTATCTTACAATCTAGTCCAGTTCAAAAGGTTTAAATCTTAAAGTCGAAGTACACCTCGAGTGACTTCGTTATTTGAAGTACGGTCCTGCATCCACTCGGAACCAGTCATGTCTTTGACCTACTGCTCATGGTGCAAAAGAATGAACCTTTTCTTCCAAGGTTCGGTCCTGTGTGCCTGTATTTGACACTTGAAGGTCCTAGAAGGGTTAATTAGGAGATTGACACTTCCAATTTAACGAGATTACCGCGTGGTTCGTCTCATGGCTTTTTGCCGATTTCAAAAGAAAATTCATCGAATCCGTATCCAAAAGTGATCGCAGCTAGTCTACGCTGGATCAACTGCATTGAGCAAATTTGTGGATCGTCGACTGGAATTTTCCCCATTTTATACGATTGGAAAATCACATAGTGGCCCTACAAAAACTGTGGTAAGACATGATTCTTCATTAATTCTTTGGTCCTTACACTGGATATTTCTTGGTTTCAGGCCTATATATATATATATATATATATATATATATATATATATATACTGTGATGAAATTTCTTAGGTATT